>OY759271.1:47111212-47483712 GCA_963662155.1 Lamellibrachia columna
GAAGAAAATATATGGCAAACATGGACTGAGAGTAAGCTAAGCTAAAAGGAAAGGTTCTTAACTCATGCATAACACCAGCCTACCTGTACGGCCTGGAGACCTTGGCGATGACAGAAAAACAACAAGAGAGACTGCAAGTTTGCGAGAATAACTGGGTGAGAAGAATTGCGGGAGTGAAAAGAATCGACAAACTAAGAATGGAGGAGCTGAGGGAGGAAGTTGGTGAGAGAGAGAGTCTCACAAGGAAGTTGATGTGAAAGAGAGTCTCACAAGGAAGTTGGTGTGAAAGAGAGTCTCACAAGGAAGTTGATGTGAAAGAGAGTCTCACAAGGAAGTTGGTGTGAAAGAGAGTCTCACAACGAAGTTGGTGAGGAGCCGGCTAAGGTGGGCTGGACATATCGAAAGAATGGAAGAGGTACGATTGACGAAGAAGCGGATGCGCTTGGAGTGGAGGGTAGAAGGAGAAGAGGAAGACCGGGACTGAGACGGGAGGACTGCGTGAAGAGAGATTTAGTGGGAGTGGGAGGGGAATGGAGAATGAAGGCGAGGGATAGAGGGGAGTGGAGACGATGAGTGGAGACGGTAGTAAAACGGGACTAGTTATGAAGAAGAAGAGAAAACATAAATCAACGACCGGTATCGGCGCCAGCCTCACCCCGGACTACAGGGATAAAGAGGTATCGGCGCCAGCCTCACCCCGGACTACAGGGATAAAGAGGTATCGGCGCCAGCCTCACCCCGGACTACAGTGATAAAGAGGTATCGGCGCTAGCCTCACCCCGGACTACAGGGATAAAGAGGTACTGGTGCCAGCCTCACCCCGGACTACAGGGATAAAGAGGTATCGGCGCCAGCCTCACCCAGGACTACAGGGATAAAGAGGTATCGGCGCCAGCCTCACCCCGGACTACAGGGATAAAGAGGTATCGGCGCTAGCCTCACCCCGGACTACAGGGATAAAGAGGTATCGGCGCCAGCCTCACCCCGGACTACAGGGATAAAGAGGTATCGGCGCCAGCCTCACCCCGGACTACAAGGATAAAGAGGTATCGGCGCCAGCCTCACCCCGGACTACAGGGATAAAGAGGTATCGGCGCCAGCCTCACCCCGGACTACAGGGATAAAGAGGTATCGGTGCCAGCCTCACCCCGGACTACAGGGATAAAGAGGTATCGGTGCCAGCCTCACCCCGGACTACAGGGATAAAGAGGTATCGGCGCCAGCCTCACCCCGGACTACAAGGATAAAGAGGTATCGGCGCCAGCCTCACCCCGGACTACAGGGATAAAGAGGTATCGGCGCCAGCCTCACCCCGGACTACAGGGATAAAGAGGTATCGGCGCCAGCCTCACCCCGGACTACAGGGATAAAGAGGTATCGGTGCCAGCCTCACCCCGGACTACAGGGATAAAGAGGTATCGGCGCCAGCCTCATCCCGGACTACAGGAAAAGGAGGAGAGCAACAATAACCTTTATTGAAAAATCACCAGAGGGCCACACACATATATTAGGATTTCATCTCACTAATGTCAGAGGATGTTAGCAACATCACGTTTATCTAGGGCCATAACCATTTGTTCTTTCATGTAGGGTTAGGGGGTGGTGTCGAAGTCTAGAGGGGGCGTTACTCAGGCTGTATAGCCAGCGAAGGGTACATTAAATGTTTAATTTGCTAAGACAATTTTTCTATCATTAGGGAAATATTCTAAGCTGCTATTTAAAAAACTAAATTGTCAACTGTACCTTAAAATTGCATAGTTGAACTTGTCATAGTTAAGTCATGTGGTTCACCTTTGTCAACCAGATTAATGAACATTTGTGGAGATATTTCCTGTTGTATATATTTCGGATCAGCCCACATATGTGGCCATGCATAAGACATAATACACAACAGACAGACAGACAGACAAATAAATAAATGCATTGGTGCGTGCGTGGGTGAGCGCGCTCATATGTGTGTGTGTGCGCGCAAGGATGTCGCCTCGAAAGGCCGATTGGTGCATATGTATGGTTGTTTTAATAAGCGGTGAATTTCATACAAACGCCTGGACGCTTTCAATTCGATTTATCGCCCAACCTAATCGAGCTACGACCTAATTTCAGTACATTCGGAAAAACAGCACGCGATTGTGTTCTAGAAACCGGTACACGCCCGAGTTCACAAACACATCATTTTCATATATTTCTCAGAAAACAGGGACATTAATTTCGTTTTATTTTCTTCCTTCATTTTTCTTTAAAACCTGTTTCGCCCTACGCCATTTTAGAAACGATACCGTTTTTCCCGCCGCCTATTTACAGAAAGATGCGCGTGTACACACGACACGTGTTTAATTTTATCTTGTGGAAATAGTTATGGACGTGAGAGTGCACTTTGGCAGCACGCCTGCAAAACGTGCGGCCCTCTGGGCGAAACGAACGATTATACTTCGAATTGATATCGTCTCCAGAACGACTCTTTCCATGGAGCCGCGATAGGCGCAAACACTGCTCAAATACCCAACGTCGACAGCTGCTGCTGTGCAACGTAATCGATCGACAGGTGCTGTTTCCTCCTTATACTCATTGTCACGCTTTTGTTTTTATTTCAGCTGTTTGCTCTTTGTTTACGTAGTGTTCGTTAATTAATGGTGTTTGCTCTTTGTTTACGTAGTGTTCGTTAATTAATGGTGTTTCCGTGTCCACCTACCGATTCGTTCAGTTGACCACATAATTGGGATCAAACATTTTTGTAATATTAAATGTCCCTCCTCAATTCGATGTTTTTGCCCGTCTCATTTCAAAATCATTTTGCGAACATTCAAACCTACTTAGTATCCACTACAACATGCTAGCTTATTTGTACAACTTTTAAATGTATTTTTTGTGTGTGAAATCATCAGACAAACTATTACATTATTTAATGCTTGGTCCAGCATTGATTGATGTGAAAATAGAAACGCTGAAAACTCGCCCTTGGTGACATTTCATAACTTCCTCGTGATCGGCGAGAGGATGGAAGTTGCACCCATGATCAGCCTTGACCTCATAAAGTGTTTACAGTTTTAGAAAGCCACTATTTTGAGCCTTAACAAATCTAACGATTACAGTAAATTCTTTCGGTGATTTGAACAAAAATACGCACTTTTTTATTAAACCGACTGCGGATATTAAACTATTCACACAATACATATTTCGATATCAATGCACCGGATTCGCGATAGGCTAAATCAGTTGAGGATGTAGCTATAAACAGCTACATGATTGTTGTCGGCAAATGACGACATGGAAAGGGGAAGACCAATAGTTAGTTGACGGGAGGATATGAGATGAACAGTAGTTTCAGGGAATTAGTGCAGCAGAAAGAACGTGCAATAGTATTTTAATTGTTTTTATGATGATGACGACGATTATCGTTGTTGTTGTTATCGTTGTTGTTGTTGTTGACGTTGGTATGTCTTGAATATTAAATGGTTCTGCATAATATGCAGAACCATTTAATATTCAAGCAATACCAACGTATATTATATTAAGAGTACTGGTTCCTTGACGCACAAATTACGGAACAAGAACTCAAGGAGTAAAGATAATAAAATGAAAGAAAACATTTCCAGTCGACTGTGTAAGTGGTAACAGTGTTCAACAACAGAACATTCATATCTCTACCAGGTTTCCTTATTGAACGTGTTGCTTTAACACTATTTTACAATATTACCAGTCGACTGTGTAAGTGGTAACAGTGTTCAACAACAGAACATTCATATCTCTACCAGGTTTCCTTATTGAACGTGTTGCTTTAACACTATTTTACAATATTACCAGTCGACTGTGTAAGTGGTAACAGTGTTCAACAACAGAACATTCATATCTCTACCAGGTTTCCTTATTGAACGTGTTGCTTTAACACTATTTTACAATATTACCAGTCGACTGTGTAAGTGGTAACAGTGTTCAACAACAGAACATTCATATCTCTACCAGGTTTCCTTATTGAACGTGTTGCTTTAACACTATTTTACAATATTTAACAAGATTGCCGTCCAAAACAAACCCCAGATGGCAAGTTGACAAGGGAACCATTGGCTTATCGGGAGTCCAACAATTTGCACGGCAATCATGTTAAATATTGTAAAATCTGAGTTTATATGACAATTCCATACTGGCATATTTTTAATTACATTTGCAATTCCTGTTTAAATGCACGTCAAGGACGCTGCTACTTAGCACTATTTTGATTTGCTTTCACGTATTACACTGTTAGATGCTAACAAACGACCATGTCATGTATGGCACACACTCACTTGTCATGTCCAATCAACGAACAACGATGTAACGAAAGACTCGTTAAATGCTTAATTTTTTTCAAAATGCTCGACGGAGTAAAATTGCGAGCGTTTCCTATCTGCGATCTGTCACAGACTGCAGATTGGCCGCCTGTTGGCACGCACAGAACCAGATTGGCCGCCTGTTGGCACGCACAGAACCAGTGGGAAATAACAGTAGGCGTTGAAACGTTGATTGAGAACGATAAAGGAATTGGTGGTGGTGACGCACACTTCGGAGATACGTTGCTGCATGACATCGCGTGACCACTCGCTGTCCCTTAGCATGCAGCAGTTTTACGGTTGAATGAACGTGTGGGTAACATTGACCAGGCTAGTCACTGTGAGCAATACACGTGACCATAACGTGATAAGTTTAATCATAATGTCATGGTTATACGTCAATGCTGCAATTGTTATAAAATCGTCCTTATTGATTTATGTATTGATAAAATGGTCATATGTTTATAAATTTCCAGCCCGTAAGTTGGGCTTAAGTTATTTGTCGACGATTTAATGTCTTCAAACTAGTGACAGTAACAACAGGAGAAACATATTAGTCCGTCAAAGCTAGAGCCAGAAATGGCGGAATAATGGAATGTGTCCATGTTTAGAATATATATATATATATATATATATATATATATATATATATATATATATATATATATATATATATATATATATATATATATATATATATATATATATGCATAAATCCATTTATGCAATAACCAACACAAGTCCGATGTAGTAGAGATTGAAAAGGGCCAAATAAATGACGTTTTATTGCAAAGTGGACTGCTTATCACGCAGCCACTTTGGGAAGCACATTAACAGGAATGTGAGCTCCTCAAAGCAAACCAGACAGGAACTGAACACATGTACAGCCCCGTCCGGCAAGCTTCTCAGTGCCCACATTCCTACAGGCATGACGATAACATATATACATCAAGAAGTCGTCATGAACATGTAATGCAAAGAATACAGACATTCCATCACCAATACACAAATTTAATTACAAACAGGTGGGGCCATTTCGCTAACCTATATAAACATAAGCCAAGAATACCGATGAAGAAACAGGAAGCCTGTCTGCGCAGAAAACCCCATGAACACCAACTACTAGGGGATAAACCCCTGTGTTCATCTAGTATAAAGCGAAAAGTGGGGAAAGCGGTTTCGACATCTTCCAACTTCCTATTTCATCAACGATGTACAATCGCATTTTACACTAAGTGTTGAAAATAAGGAAGGAAGGTGGGGAGGAGGGCGGATTTCGAGAGACAAATTTTCTAGACACAACTTCGCGATGCAGAGACTGGAACAGGAGTGAAAGATTCCAGCTGCTGGCTCTGGTTTGAACTGGTTTCCGTTAAGCCGTGATTGGCTGAATATCGTGGAGTAATACAAATTATTTGGCCAAATAGTTCCGGTGTAGTCTCGGACACCCAGGGCAAGACTTGCCTTGGTTATCTCATAAAATCTGTTATGCAGCTGTAAGTTGCATAAATCCATTTATGCAATAACCAACACAAGTCAGATGTAGTAGAGATTGAAAAGGGCCAAATAAATGACGTTTTATTGCAAAGTGGACTGCTTATCACGCAGCCACTTTGGGATGTTATCGTCATGCCTGTAGGAATGTGGGCTCTGAGAAACTTGCCGGACGGGGCTGTACATGTGTTCAGTTCCTGTCTGGTTTGCTTTGAGGAGCTCACATTCCTGTTAATGTGCTTCCCAAAGTGGCTGCGTGATAAGCAGTCCACTTTGCAATAAAACGTCATTTATTTGGCCCTTTTCAATCTCTACTACATCAGACTTGTGTTGGTTATTGCATAAATGGATTTATGCATATATATATATATATATATATATATATATATATATATATATATATATATATATATATATATATATATATATATATATATATATATATATATATATATATATACATATATATATATATATATATATATATATATATATATATATATATATATATATATGCAGACTGCAGATTCAGGCAGGCAGGCAGGCAGGCAGGCAGGCAGGCAGGCAGGTGTGTGTGTGTGTGTTTGTGTGTATGTGTATATGTATGAATATATGTAGTATATATATATATATATATATATATATATATATATATATATATATATATATATATATATATATATATATATATATATATATATATATATATATATATATATATATATATATATATTAATATATATATATATATATATATATATATATATATATATATATATATATATATATATATATATATTATTAATAATAATAATAATTAATAATAATAATTAACTTCTATGGCGCCTATATTCTCAGGAACCTGAGCTCAGAGGCGCAACACAACATAATCATTAAGCATAATCGTGAACAGGGACGTGCAAAAGTCATCAGAACGAGGGACAACCGAGATTTATGGTGGAAATACAATTTGGAATAAATATGTCTTAATTTTTTTTCGGAGGATAGCTATAGTTTCAGATATTTTCAAAGTGATGGGGAGTTAATTCCAGAGCCTAGGCGCAGCGACAGAGAAAGCACGTTTGCCCAAGTTAAGTTTTGTTTTAGGCAAAATAAGTTGTGAAATTGATTATCTCAGCTGCCTAGGGATATTTGCAAGATGCAGGAGACTAGCCAAGTAGGGTGGTTGTTGTGTAGATAGAGCACGATATGTAAGAGTGGACAGCTTAAAATTAATTCGATAAGTAACATTAGTAACAGGAAGCCAGTGTAACTGTTTAAGTAGTGTTAGCGATGGTGAAAACCGAGGCGCCCTGAGTACCACATGTGCCAGACAATGTTGTACTCGTTGGAGTTTAGCCAAGTCACTTTTAGCAATTGTATTTAGTAGTGAATTACAATAGTCAAGGCGGCTACTAATTAATGCCGTTGATATTGTTTTAGCAGTAGATATAGATATGTGGCGCCGAATTCGACGGGGATCACTTTTTATGTAACCTAAACAATGATATCATATGTTGCTTTATATAAATATAAACAAATAACATGATAAAAAGATTCTGAGAGGATAAAACAATTAATTTAAACATATCGAATGAAACTAGAAAGTTAATCATACACCTGCGTATTGGTGGAATTCGTCAAAAACTGCGTAATCAGAGATTAGCTTGTATATATTACTAGACGTATATGTCCCGACACCTATGGCCGTCCACACTGTTGCGGATAAGCGAGAGCGAATATCACTAGTTTGTTCGTCGACATCAACTCCTGGTGGATAGCGCATAACCTATTTGTATTCGATGCAACCAGCCAGCCGGTTATTCCACACAGACAGACCACGTGGGCGTTAGTTAACCATCAAGGTAGCTATGCCTCATCGCTATACATGAGATGCAGTATGATGTGTATATGATCAATATATCGTGAATACGACGTATTGTGTTAATAAACGACATGCATTTTATGTATTTGCAATTCAACGAAGCGAAGGGAGCTACATTTGCCAAATATTCCTTGTCCGGAAGTAACAGAGAGTAAATAATATCGACGCATCTCGTTGGTTGATGCTGAAACTGGGACAAATTTAATTCCTTGTTTGGTCACGCAGGATGTAATGATATCACCACGGGTTCTCACGAAGATGCGTTAGTCCGTATGTCGTCCGTAAAGTACGGGAACCAATGTGACCCGTAAACATGTGATGCCCAGTCATCACATACAATTAATTATCGGTTGGCAATATATTGTAATAAACCTCTTTTCCATAAAACTAAAAATGTCCGACCACAAAGGTATTAATTATTCTATTTCAGCTATGCTTATAATAAAACATGCGAATATTAACCCGGCTGCGTGGCCAGCTGTTTGTGTACGGTGTTAGAATTGAGTCACCAATGTTTATGAAGATCGTACATACAATATCAGCGATAGCTCACTCGGCACCACACCACTTTAAAGACGCCTTCGTCATTACGCATGTCAAGAACAGAGACATGGCTATCCATAGAAGCTCGATCGATCTGTTAAACACGGCGGGATAAAACCCAGCCGGCTTTGTCCTAGCAAGTAACGACAGCGCAGTGGGTTTTAATTATCTTGCTTATCGTTCTGCCGTTCGGAGCAAATTTGTTCACTTCACGTTGTCCAGTTCGTTCAGCTGTATACACGAGTGCTTCACAACAGACTAAGATGGAATTAGGTTAACGAACAGCCTTGGCGAAACAATTGTTGCCAGGCTGAAATACATCCAGATAAATGGTGTTGGTGTGTTCGAGAGAACAATTATACTGCCGAGGTTGGAGTGTTCGGAGTGTACATGCCACACCGTCTACACAAGGTGTACGTGTACACAAGGTGTACATGTACACAAGGTGTACGTGTACCTCATGAGGTTGTATGTATCATCTGGATAACAGCGTCGTTACTCCGTTAAGTATCAAAACTAAATTATTGAGAGTACCATTGATTCCAACTTGATTTACGTTTTTCGTTGTCGTTAGTCATTTATCAGACCGAGAAACCACCGAAGATTTATGGTGGAAAGGTAATTTGGAATAAAGTTTTTTCTGAAGGAAGCTGTCGTTTCAGATGTTTTCTGCTGGGGAGTTCATTCCAGGCCTTAGGCGCAGCGACAGAGAAAGCACGTTTGCCCAAGTTAAGTTTAGTTTTAGGAACAATAACTTGTGAAATGGATGATCTGAGCTGCCTAGGGATATATTTGAAACATGCCGGATATTTGCCACATGTTAACGTGCAGTGTCGAATTTAGGACAGGCCAGACAGGCAATTGCCCAGGGGCCTCTACAAAAAATTTTTGGTAGCGTGACAACTACGTGGTAGCGTGACAACGACGTGGTAGCGTGACAACGACGTGGTAGCGTGACAACTACGTGGTAGCGTGACAACGACGTGGTAGCGTGACAACTACGTGGTAGCGTGACAACGACGTGGTAGCGTGACACCTACGTGGTAGCGTGACAACGACGTGGTAGCGTGACAACGACGTGGTAACGTGACAACTACGTGGTAGCGTGACAACTACTTGGCAGCGTGACAACTACTTGGTACCGTGACAACTACGTGGTAGCGTGAGACCTACGTGGTAGCGTGACAACTACGTGGTAGCGTTACAACTACTTGGAAGCGTGACAACTACGTGGTAGCGTGACAACTACGTGGTGACGTGACAACTACGTGGTAACGTGACAACTACGTGGTAGCGTGACAACGACGTGGTAGCGTGACAACTACGTGGTAGCGTGACAACTGACACACTAATGTGTGACTAAGCTAGGTCATTTACGTGTTCGAAGGTTTCCAACGTTTTAAACACACTTTGCACCGACGTTTTAAACACACTTTGCACCGACGTGCTAAACAGGATCTCAGTTATTTGCCGTCCCTCACGACAGATGAGTAATGCGATGATATAAATGGAGAACTCTTCCTGTATACGTGGGCACTTAAGCAACCTGCTAAAATAGCACTTCGTAAGTATATCGTGCTTATTGTGAAGTGCCCTCATGCTTAGCACTGATGAGTACAGAATATAACGTTTTTCGATTGGTAGACTTCCAAGAGCTTGTTGATGACTTTTATTAGTCGTAAGGTTTGCAGTGCAGTGGCTCATGAGAGATGGAGTCCACAGCAGGTTACATATTTATCCCCTGTTTGGGATCTTTTATTTCCCTTGGCATAGTCACCAGGTAGAATGGACCTACGGTTTATAGTGTCTTTTCCGAAAGACACAGGCATCGTGGGGTGAACGAAATTGCCCGAGTTTAAAAAACGGCAGCAGGTTAGGGTCCACCGCTCTACCAATCAACCACCACGTCCCATTTAAATTTATATTCAAATGTAGTTTGCATTTCCGTGTAATTAAATCAATACCAATAGCGTAAACAATCTGCGTCGACGAATATTCTGTTACTGTATATTGTTTGTATCAGTTCCTTGAATGTCCCTTTGAAAGAAGCTGGAGAGCAATGGAAGCTGACTAGTTTGTGTGGGCCGCGGGCCGCTCGTGGGCTGACTGTTAGAACATTAATCCGAGCGGCAGGCGTTCGTTCAGCGGCAAACTATGAAGTTCATAACTTGACATTATCGGCAATCCTTGCGCATCTCTCGCGGTGTTCACGAATCTACTGTAGCGTTTCTAGCGACTGGCTGGCGTCTCCGGCGTTACTACAAAATCGCCGTTTTCTCCATTAATCCGCGTTTCTGCAAACTCGCCGTTTTCTAATTTTTTTCCAGGTTTCTACAAACTGGCCGTTTTCTCCATTTTTTGCGTTTCTACAAACTCGCCGTTTTCTCGAGGCTGGGTTGCGCCACCTGTAGGTCATAACTGACGCAGGCAGCATATGTTTTTGATTCCCGTGTAATTTTTAAATAAAAATAAATATCATGCCATTAACACCATGAATGTTAAAGTTTATTATAGCTCATCAACACAATGCGTATATATATATATATATATATATATATATATATATATATATATATATATATATATATATATATATATATATATATATATATATATATATATATATATATATATATATATATATATATATATATATATATATATATATATATATATATATATACATATATATATATATAATGTGCAGGGGCGTATCTAGCATTTGACCAACGGGGGGGGGGCGCAGCCACCCATGCATGGGGTCCGGGGAATGAAGGCAGAGATTGGGATCGCGCAAAGTAGGTCAACATCATCCATCATTGCTTTTGAGCTACATTATTTTGTTGCCCTCATTGTTCGATATTGCAGTCAGACAATCAAGGATGGTTTCACACATTTCACGAAACTCCTCCAGTGTACTGTGTCGGTCCGCCCGCCTTGTTTCACACGGTAACTTCACCTTTCCTACACCCGCTTCTTCAAACCTTCTTCCCGCTTCCTCCGGGTGTTGATCTCTTCTTTCACCTTTCAGTTGAACATTTAATGAACTTACATTAATAAAAAATAAGTCATGGAGACTCCCATCAGCACATATATCATTTGTGTCCTTCGATAATCGTTTCTCAATAAAAGTAACTTTTCCAAAAATGTATTTGTATTGCAACGATGAAACTATTTAATAGATGAACGTCAGCGGAACACACTCGAGGTGAAGGCTGAAAGCAATCGCTAGGGACAGCGTCTAGACTCAACATTGACAAGTAAGTGTCAAATCGTTACGTATATATTTAGGGAAACCCATGTTTGCGACCTTTTATTCCGGATAAACATTACAAATTGAACCTTAAAGTCATAAATGTTATATGATGTATTTTTTTTATATATGTCTAGATAACACTGTACTAATCTAGTTTAGTGCATAGACCACGTGTCAGCGTTGATTTATCAAGATTCAAAGGGAATTCTGTTTCAAATAAACCAAAACATGAACATCTTGTTGCACTAATATGTTTCTGTTCAACCAACATTTTTACCAGGTCAAAACCACACATGTCAAACCATAGGGCTGTAGCTCGAATAGTTTCTGAGTTATGCCTTAGTTATGCCTTTATTATGGCCATTTCAAATTGTGCGGATTATAATTTTTTCTCGGAAATCGTGCGCATGGAGATTTATTTTTCTACTTAAAAGACCAATAACTCCAAACTATTTGTGCTAGAACCCTGACATTATCATCGACCATATGTAGGTAGGAACACACATACTATTGTATCACTTCTGTTTTATTATTTCTCCCACAGCCTACCATTGAAGTTGAGTGTTTTATCTGTGAAATTTTCATTTTCAAACGACTTAGTGACCTTGAACTGATATGTGATCAATTGAAAGCAAATAAAGAAAACTTGCAACTTCAGAATGAAACTGACAATGTCGTTAGTGATGCGAGAGGTCGGCCTGGTGTTTCACGTCAACAACAGATCATGCTACTGAAGTACTAAAATGATAAACGAGAATAATACACCATTAGAGAGTCCGTTCGCATACTCAACATCAACGAGTGCGTCGATGCTTCTGCGAATGTCGACAATGCTGACACAAGCGAAATAGATCCGAACACGATAGCAAGTGTGTTAAGTGTTCTCGAACACCTGGATGTTTCTGTTACACAAGTTGACATTTCCGCTTGCCGTCGGAGCCGAAGGAAAGGAAGACGGCCTAGTAAGTAATTTCATATCCAGGGCCAAAGCGCAAGACATTAAAAAAACAAAGGAAAATGTTGCGTCATCGCGAGGCAACAAGAAACACCATGATTTGTTTCTCTATTATATATAAATGTAGGTGGGGTTAAAACTAAATTAAACGGCAAAGATTTTAAACAATATATTGAACAATTTGACTTTGCCCGTCTTTGTGAAACTTAATTAGATCGTTTTGATGATATTGTAATTCCATGTTATGAATGTTACATGTTAAATCGAACAGTATGCAAAGCTAATCTGGTGGGATTGCTTTACTTGTAAAAGAGTATCTTTTAGCCTTGTTAAACCTCTTGAAAGTTCCAATGAGTGTGTCTTTTGGTTTGAAATTGATGCAGATAAAAACTTGCTTTAGGAATTGTTTATATTCCTCCGGAATCATCTCCTTATTCAAGTGTTAGTATTTTTAATGATATTGAATTATATATTTTGATTTTCTTGGAGTGTATAAAAAATATAAAGTTGCACTGATTGGAGATTTTACTGCCAGGTGTGTTGACATTCTTTATTTCGTAAGATTTGATGACCCTATAATGGAAGTACTGGGTTTAGACCAAGTAGATAGGAAAGAACTTTTCAATGAATGTACACTAGAAACTCTAGGTTTTCCAATTGAATATAGTATGTGTGACAAATATGTCAACACTTACGGTTACAGACTTGTACAGTTGTGTAGAAATATGGATATTCACATTACTAATGGAAGAGTTGACAAAGATAGATACATAGGTAGTCTCACATGTAGAGATAATAGTACAGTAGATTATTTGATTGTTTCGTCTTAAGTGTTTCAATGTATTTATGATTTTTTATTGATGATTTTAATGCACTGTTGTCTGATTGTCAAAAAACAATCTGTAGTACGTTTTGTACTCCAACAAAACAAAAGTGATATTTCTGGTCTTGTCAAGAATGGTTCCAACTTAAGTAAAAGACCCAAGTGGAAGCCTGGACACTCATTACGATTCTGTAATATTGATGAGTACAAACTGGAGCTTATACAAACAGATCTTCATAAAATGTCAAATAACATTAACAATTTAGATAATAATTGTACTGATTGTATCACTGACAGTATTTGTGATTTATTGATAGAATCTGCAAAACAGATAGGTTGTTTTCATGCTATGACTCACAGTAACATATCCATCAAGAGTAGAAATAATAAAAACCTTGGTTCAATCAATCTTGTAGGCATAAGCAGCAAATATGTGCTTTGTTGCAAAGTGAAACCAAAACAATATTCACTCAGATGTAAGTAACCTACAATTCAAATATGCATGAAAAGAATATAAGAGAGAAGTTATTTTAAGAAAATACAAGAAAAATTTTCAAAATGAATTGCGAAATCTTAAAAATAAAGATCCTAAGGCTTATTTGAATTTAATTAAAGGATTTTCAGCTAAAGTTAAAAATTAGCTTGAAGAAGTATTAAAAGCTACACACAGTTTAAAATATAACAAGGCATGTAGTTCTGATCTAATAATTAATTAATTTCTTAAAGCTTCCACTGCTAAAATGTTATCTGTATTTACAACGTTGTTCAATTTGGTTTTATGGACATGTGGTTTTTTAAGCCAATTTATAAAATAAAGGTCATGTTGCAGATGCAAATAATTAAAGAGGAATAACCATCCTCAGTTGTCTTGGCAAACTATTTACAGCTGTACTAAATGACAGGTTGAATGAGTATTTAGGTGGCATGAATATGATAGGAGAAGAACAAGCAGGATTTAGGTAAGGTTATTCAACGTTAGATCATATATTTTTTAAGGGCTTAATTGGTATATAGTAATCATAAGATAAAAAAACTGTACTGTACTTTTGTTGATTACAGTAAATCTTTTGATACTATAAATAGAGGCAACTTGTCTGAACATGTTGGTGTTATGAATGGTGTGAGGCAAGGAGGTATACTCTCTCCATACCTTTTTAATATATATATATATATATATATATATATATATATATATATATATATATATATATATATATATATATATATATATATATATATATATATATATATATTTATATATGACCTAACCACAGCATTAAATAAATGTGATACAGGGTGTATCGTAGGTAATGCAAACATTAATCATTTTATGTATGCTGATGATTTGGTAATTCTTTCCCCATCTCAATCAGGGCTATCTGAGCTGATGCTGTGAATCTTATGGGATTAATCATGATATTAAATATAACTCTAAGAAAAGTGCTGCGTTAGTATGCAAAAGCAAATACATGAAAAATTTTGATGTGCCATCATTTTAAATCAATGGTAAAACAATCAAAGAAGTTAATCACGTAAAATATCTGGGACACTTTATATCTAATACGTTACGAGATGACAAGGGTATCTTGCGACAATGCCGACAACTATATGCTCGGGGTAATATGATATTGAGAACATTTTATATGTGTTCTACAGAAGTGAAGCTGACTTTACTTAAAACTTTCTGCTCACCAATGTATACTGCTCAACTGTGGTGGAATTACACAGCAGCAGGTATACATAAGCTCCATGTTGCATACAACAATATATTTTTATTATTACTAAGACAGCCTAAATATTGCAGTGCCTCTACCATGTTAGTAGAGAACCATGTACCCAATAGTAAAGCTTAGAAACATTGTGTATAAATTCATACTGAAACTTGATGCGTTTTATAATAAGCTGGTGATTGCAATACTTAACAGTGATTTAAAATGGCTTTTGAGAATACGACGACATTGGATAAAGATGTATATACATAATAGTTTTGATTGAGTCTACATTTGGTAGGCCCCAATGTGCAATACTCTTATATTTTGTTTACTTTATTTGTACGTGTGTTTTTATATGGACATATGTACATGCTGCACAGTTGAGTCTGCAATAAAGATATTGAATTGAATTGAATAGACCTGCCTTGTGGAGTAAACTCATAAACAATAATATTAATGATAGAGTATCAAATGTAATATACAACATGTGTAGTAAGGCCAAATCTTGTATTAAAATTAATGATAGTTGTATGTCTGACTTCTTTGAATGCAACCAAGAGGTAAGGCAGGGGGGAATCTCTCGCCATTGTTATTTGCAATTTTTCTTAATGACGTGAAAGATTTTGTTAGAAAATCTTTTAAAAATTTGTCTGATCTCATTAAAGACAAACATCAAACTAATGATATATGTGTTTTCCTAAAGTTATATCTATTATTGTGTGCTGATGATACTATCATAATGGCAGAGTCAGCCACTCAACTTCAGGATTGCTTAAATGCAGTATCTCATTATTGTAAATTATGGTAATTAAAAATTAATACACCTAAGACTAAAAGCCGGTAAAATTCCTACATTCTCTTTCAATGGAACATACCAATTAGGGAGGGGATGAATTGCATCTATTGTTAAGAGACCAAAGAAATATATTTCTGACTAAATATTTTATTACTCACCCTAATTATTTCATGTTGCATTAACCTTATATTATGTTTCTATGTCAACCCATAGTCGTTTATGTGTTTTTCTCCAAGGGCCATCGGGCTTCCAGAGCAGGACTTTGTTGGCTGCTTCGTCATGACGCATCACATGACCTACCAGGCGAAGACGCCGTTGTCTCACGATGGTGGTGATCCGTGGGAGGGAGCCGTACAGTTCTTGGTTGGTCATGTGGTGGCGCATTGACACATTTTGAGTTGTCTGCAGCATTCTTGTATAGGTGCCATCCAGTGCATTTCCTACTGTTTGCGTTAGCGACCACGAATCGCATCCATATATCAGGATCGATTCAATCGTCATCCTGAAAATCTTCAGTTTGGAGAGTCTGCAGATGGGCGCTCTCCAAACTTTGTCAAGGGCGTGAACTGCTGGCCATGCCTGGGCTTTTCTGCACTGGATGTCATGTTGTGAGTTTGTGTAGGATGCGAGATATTTAAAATCCTCTACTTTCTCAATTTGACTCCCATCTGAAGAGTTTACATTATCATTATCAGACGGGTTGATATGCATGTAATTTATTTTGCTTGGATTGAGAAATACTCAGTCTGTAGTCCAGTAGATTTGGAAGCATTTTCCACTTTATGAAGTAAAGCACAGTACAGACTTCGAAGAGCTTGTCGATGACTTTGCTGGTCGTAAGGCTCGCAATGCAGTGACTCATGAAAGATGGAGTCCACAGCAGATTACACATGTATCCCCTGTGTGGCATCTTTTACTTCCCCTAGCATAGACACCAGGTAGAAGTTTCAATATAGTCCGTTGCTCTACCACGCAACCACCACGCCCCATTTAACTTGTAAACATCTAAATGTCCACTAAATATTCCCATCTAAATGGTAAAAAGCCGTGTTGGATTTTAAAGTCCACATTGTAGTAGGTAGGGAACAGTGAGAACTGTTATGATACGATGGCCGATCAATCACTGTCTAGGAGCATCCACAGTCATAAATCCTAAATCTACAGAGGAAAACTATATATAAACGATGAATCAATAGACGTTTTATGTTTTCGCTGCATACAGCAAAAATAATTATAGTTAGAAGAAGGTACAACGATATCCCCATCTTCTCGAAACAATTGCCTGAAGTGTACTTACTAATAGCAAAGCGTAAACAATCATAATCGAAGCCGATCTGGTTACAGCTGCGTCGACGCATATTCTGCTATTGTTTATAGTTTGTACCGGTTCCTCGAAGTCCCTTGGAAAGAAGCTGGAGAGCAATGAAAGCTGACCAGTGTTCGTGGGCCGTGTGTCGCGGGCCGCTCGTGGGCTGACGGAGCTGTTAGAATATTAAGCCGAGCGGCAGGCGTTCATTCAGCAGCAAACCGACAAGCTCCCTAGCGGCTGGCGGGCTCGGTCGGGTCTTAAGGTGACGCTCGCGCGGTTTATGGACGATGTTTGACCTTCGTAGCACAACATGTGAAGATATTAGAGGATTTAAACATGTTAAGCCGTGTTGGAAACATAACAAAACACATGCATTTTATCATAGCCTGATCAGCTTTTTAATTCAACATTATGTTAGTAGTTCACGTTCCTGTATCCATATTGCATTAACCATATGTTACGTTTCTATGTCAAGCCATAGTCGTTTATGTGTGACGTACAAATATCAATGATCACACAAAAAACGCGTTATTACTTGAATGTGAACACTTACTTGATTACGAACACACACGCGCACGCACGCACGCACGCACGCACGCACGCACGCACGCACGCACGCACGCACGCACGCACGCACGCACGCACGCACGCACGCACGCACACACACACACACACACACACACACACACACACACACGCACACACACACACACACACACACACGCACACACACGCACTGACGCACAGATGAACGGTGGGGTAGACATGTATTTGGGTGAATGATTAGTGTGTGTATTTTAACCGGATTTACAAACTTGGCATAGAAAACAAAACGCTCTTTATTACATCTGACGTGGACAAGGATGCCATTGGCAAGCTGAGAATCCGAAACATTTTTACACATGTGTATTACACATATCAGACATTTCTCTACACAGTCAGCGCTTCACTTGTTTAAATAATGTATCGTCTGATGGGACAATTTCTCATATCCAATATACGCTATCTTTTTACAATGCATCTTCGTGTCTGCCCTCAGCCTACGCCAGTTCATCATCTGCCAGACTCCTATTACCCACAAATCAGTGGAATGTTGGCTCGGGCGATTTTAATATGTTTACCAGTATGCATCTTGCGGAATGAGATCGAGTTTGGCAACTTGATCAATGACCTGTGTGGTACGAGTCCGACCTTCATTATTTTATCGTTGTTGTTAGCCTCGAGCATTTATCTACATATTTATGGGTCAATGACCCGACACTTAGTTAGTGCTTACTATTCCGGCAAGAGGCGTTCGTTAGAAATCAGCGTTTATCCGCTATGGGAAAATGATGCCATTCGCATTGTAGTAAACAGTGCAGTCAATTATGATTTCTACAGATAAATGTTGGTAAAAATCGATTCAAACACGATGCTGTTGGATATTGGAATTAATTTAGTAGGTTTCTATCTACAACGACCAGTTTGTCATGAACTTTTCTGGCATATTGATGCATTGGGATTACTGTCTGGTTTGGCAATCTGTCTGTTCAGTCGAAATCACAGCTTTCTCCCTTAATGAGAACTGCCATGAAAATAACAGGTTCCACATCTCCCATGATCTCCCTTCGGGAGATTTTTGAACAGACATTAAGAAGACAGTCAGTCAAGATTATTTATAATACCAAACATGTTTTACACAATGAATTTCAGCTCCTGCCATCTGGCAGCCGCTATAGAACTCCTCCGGGCAGGCTTAACAGATACAAATACTCATTTGTGCCACTGTCCATTAAACAACTCAACTCATGATGCCTGCTGCAACAGTGTCACTTGTCGTTCCTAGCATAACTAGTAATGTGTATGCAATGTATATATTGTCTAATCATTATTTATGTGTGCATTTATTTTTATTATTATTACTATTATTTTTAGTCTGTTTCATCTGCCGCTTTTATAGAATGGTTTTATGTATATATTGCAGTCATGTCTGTTCTTACCTGAGACAAATTTCTCAATTCATTGTTGAGACAATACAGAATTATCTTATCTTATCTTATCTTATCTTATCTTATCTTATCTTATCTTATCTTATCTTATCTTATCTTATCTTATCTTATCTTATATTATCTTATCTTATTGAATTAACATATCATTTACGTTCGTTTGCTTTGCTAACTAATCGATTCTCCTACAAACATGTCCTGAAAGGGCATTATTTGCTGTATGATAATAACTACTTAAATTTAGGTTCATATATTATCATTATTGTCGTTAAACTTAACTTTTTCGACAAATGGCATCAACGGATTATAACAACGCTATAGAAACGTTTTGAACAATCTATTTGCTTTTACTCGATAAAAGGTGTAGGTCTACTTTGCAGTGTATGCGCTTGCACCTTGCTCCCACTGCGATACGTATCATACATTTCTTTAGCTCGGCACAAGTTCTACTCGGTACACATTGTCTCACAAACTGAATAATTCCACGCAATTAAATCGACCACTTAGAAATACATCATGTTATCTTGTTTTTTTTATTTTGACCCATATTTGTCAATGTGCATAATTCAAATGTGTATCACATTTTCCAGAGATCCAACAGGGTAATCGGAGTCTGTATGATATATCCATCTCGGAGCTTGCAGAGACTTTGATAACGGTACTGTTGCGTATAAGCTAGATTGGCTATCCCCAGAGGTGTCAGACTTCAACTAATTGACATGTGGAAGTCAACAGAGATGGGGTTCGGTCTGAAGATAGACTTAATCACTAGTGTGGAGCCTGGCCCTATACGGTTCAGAAAGTTGGGCTGTGAAAAAGACGGACGAAATAAGTTGGATGCCTTTGAGATGTTGGTGTGGCGCCGTACGCTCCGAGTCAGCTAAGTAGACAAGAAAACAACTGTCTGGATGAGGTCGGTGTGTCTGCTGACACAGGACTGGAAGCACAGATGAAGCGACGGAAACCAGCAAAATATGAACACTGCTCATCAATCGAAGGCGATGGTAAAACAAGCCTTAACGAAGGCGAACCGCCTGGATCGACAACGTGAGACAGTGGACATCTAGAGGCCTGCATGTTGCACGAGAGATGGCGAGGACGCGGAGTGACAGGAGGGTGTTAACGGCCCCCACGGGCGAGGGCTGATATGAAGAAGAAGTGCCGTGTATACATCGTCTCACTGTGTCTCCATTGTGCTGCTAGAATCGTCGCACGTAACGAGATTATCGATGCTTCTCAATGCTACGGTTCGAACCCACAAGAGACACAATCACGTTAGGGCCCTGTCGGCACAAGGACTACAGAGGCGGCGTGTTCGTTAGACGCCCGTTGATTCTCGCCTACACTCTAGCTGAATGGGCGATAATTGCGTTGGGACTACATTGGGCAGAATATATTTGAAATGCATGACCTCAGCACTGGAACCGGCGATAGTGGCAAGAACAATGGCTCGCCCCATAAACCAATGTCCACTTATCGCTGCCGAGGAACCAGTTTCGTATACTATGAATGTCACGAGACCCACCGTGTATCCAGCTGTACAATTCTGTATGCGCATGGCGAACTAACTGTATGGCTGGTTTTAAATTAGACGCCTTTGTTTCGACCACCAAACCAGTGGCACTAACAAATAGAAGGAATCATTAGTCCAACAGCAGACAAGATTGTTGACTATATTTCCACATTACTGAGTATTCTATGTTGACACCAGCGATGGTAGTGACGGTATTTCTTTATTAGGGATGTCAAACGTCTTGCCTTTTATACTGCGAAAATATTCCGTTGATTGCGAGTTTGCGTCCATCGATGTTTTTTTAGAACCGATGGTGTGCGTGTGCGTGTGCGTGTGCGTGTGCGTGTGCGTGTGCGTGTGCGTGTGCGTGTGCGTGTGCGTGTGCGTGTGCGTGTGCGTGTGCGTGTGCGTGTGCGTGTGCGTGTGCGTGTGCGAGTGCGTGTGCGTGTGCGTGTGCGTGTGCGTGTGCGTGTGCGTGTGTGTGAAAGAGAGAGAGAGAGACTGCCAGATGGACAGACAGAGAGACAGACAGACAGTGAGAGAGAGTTACGCAGATACTGGTTTAATAGAATAACGAACAGATACGTTTGCTACATGTGTAATGACACGTTTTATTCGCCGTTAAATGTGAACACTGTGATTGACCTAAGTTGACCCATGTGTCCACTTGACTGTATGTCCAATGCGGGTACTGACCAATAGCGTTCGAATACCTGTCGCACACTTGCTACAGATCAACGCAACATTTGGCACAGTCATCAATGTTTCTATACGTATTTGACCCAACAAAATCGTCTTCAAACAGTCTGCACTTCCTCAAATTAACCACAAAACGCAGCATTTTGCGGCCAGTCAAGCGTTTCATTAAATGTACTAACGCTGCCGCTTCATCGCACTTAATTCACAACGAATAAAATCACTGATTTGGAAAAGCGGCGATACCTAGAGAACTACATTCGCGGCTGCCGGGAAAAAAAAGCTGAATTGTGCTCTAAAGAAACGTGAATCTACAAAGAGCATAAATTTTTTGCATTAAATTGCCTGTACGGACTTCATTAGTAAGCATTGACTGGTGACATCGTACGATTATTTATGAGAAATAAAAAAAAAACGATTCCCCCTTGAAGGAATCAATCATTCCAGCAAAGGCACCGAATCGCATGTTTTCTTATGTGATAAAATGTTTGATTGAAATTAAGAACATACGTGGGTGACGATTTTTAAACTATGTGTACAATTACCGAACGAATACTGCACAATGCAGTAGAAAAAAGAACACTTCTACTGCGCCGAAATCCTCGGGAACCCGAGCCCAGCAGCGGGTAGAAACTAAACCCTCGGGAACCCGAGCCCAGCAGCGGGTAGAAACTAAACCCTCGGGAACCCGAGCCCAGCAGCGGGTAGAAACTAAACCCTCGGGACCCCGAGCCAAGCAGCGGATAGAAACTAAACCCTCGGGAACCCGAGCCCAGCAGCGGGTAGAAACTAAACCCTCGGGAACTCGAGCCCACCCGCGGGTAGAAACTAAATCCTCGGGAACCCGAGCCCAGCAGCGGGTAGAAACTAAATCCTCGGGAACCCGAGCCCAGCAGGGAGTAGAAACGAAATATTCGGGAACCCGGGCCCAACAGCGGGTAGAAACTAAATCATCGGGAACCTGAGCCCAACAGCGGGTAGAAACGAAATCCTCGGGAACCCGGGCCCAACAACGGGTAGAAACTAAATCCTCGGGAACCCGAGCCCAGCAGGGAGTAGAAACTAAATCCTCGGGAACCCGAGCCCAACAGGGAGTAGAAACTAAATCCTCGGGAACCCGAGCCCAACATGGAGTAGAAACTAAATCCTCGGGAACCCGAGCCCAACGGGGAGTAGAAACTAAATCCTCGGGAACCCGAGCCCAGCAGGGAGTAGAAACTAAATCCTCGGGAACCCGAGCCCAAAGGGGAGTAGAAACTAAATCCTCGGGTACACGAGCCCAACAGCGGGTAGAAACTAAATCATTTAATCAGTCTCTAGTAGGTGTACAAGTCGGCAACAGGGGATAACGCTTAGGAGAAAGGGAGGATAAGCGAGGTCAGAAAGGTGAGTCTTCAGGTGATGCCAAAATGTTGTTGTATTTCCTGCTAAGCACATAGTTGGTGCAGCAACGTAGAAAGCTGACGTTTGTCTTAACTCTGGCAACCAACAATATACCAGAACTAGATGATCGAAGCTGCCTATACTGAACTATTTATTTTTATTCATAGACGCAGTGCAAATGACACACACTATGCCCATATTACTATTTTATATCACATCATATTAATAATAGGCCTCCCTGTCTCGAAAGACAATAGGTTCTGTGCTGGAGAGTCGGTGGTTCGTGGGACAGCGCCTGCTGTGACTGTGCAGACCAATTCTGGAGGTGACAGTCCTTTTTACAGATTCTGCAGCTGCGCTGTTTTCAATATCCTTTCGTTGTTGTCTCCGCTCCATCCAGGCTGTGTTTCGCTTCTCCTCGCTGGGCTTCACTCGCACACACACCATATCCCGCGTTCAGCGGTAGTTGTCTCCCATGATGTTGTGTTGATGTTACAGGCCTTCGTGTCACGTCTGCACACATCCTTGAAGCGAAGCATCGGACGGCCGGTTGGTCTGGAGCCTATTTTAAGCTCACTGTAGAGGATGTCTTTTGGAACTCGGCCATCCTCCATGCAACACACGTGGCCGAGCCATTGCAAGCGACGCTCGCTGAGAAGAGCATACATGCTGGGAGTGTTTGCCAGCTTGAGCACTTCTGTGTTGGTGATGTGATCCTGCCATTTGATGCCATGGATGTGCCTGGGGCACTGTATGTGAAATGTGTTGAGGCGATGCTCCTGCTTGGCATATGTCGTCCATGTCTCACTGCCGTACAGCAGGAAGCTGAGGACACGGGCCTTATACACTTGAACCCTAGTGGTCAGTGTGAGTGCGCCGTTTTCCCACACCATCTTGGTCAGTCTGGACATGGCGGAAGAAGCTTTACTAATGCGTTTGTTGAGCTCGACATCAGTAAACAGGTTGTTGGTGATGGTTGAGCCCAAGTAGGTGAAGTCTTGGACAACTTCTAGGGTGTGTTCGTTGATGTTGATGGATGGAACGTTGCGGACATCCTCACCCACGATGTTCGGCTTCTTGATGCTAGTGGTCAGGCCAAAACCTTTACAGGCATCAGCAAACCTTCTATCAGTCTCTGAAGGCTCTCTACGGAGTGAGACGTAAGTGCAGCATCGTCAGCAAAAAGAAGTTAACGAACAAGGACTTTGCGGATCTTGTTCTTTGCTTTCAGGCGGGCCAGATTGAAGAGTTTGCCGCCCGTCTTGTGTGGATGTAGATGTCATCTTCGTGAGACAATACGAGGGAGAAGAAGAAGATTCCGAACAGTGCCCTCCTCCCAGCACCGGAAGAGACGTTCGTGGAGTTTGGTGACCAGCACAGGCTTAGCACACTTGATGATTTCTGGGGAAATGCCGTCACTTCCCGGGGCTTTCCCGTGAGCCAGGCGGTCTATAGCGTCACTGAGCTCTTTCTCTGAAGGGGCTTCGTGAAGTTCACGCATGACAGGCAAATGTTCAGCAGCGTTGATGGCGGTTTCTGTGAGAACGTTGTATCTGGAGTAGAGGTCTAGATAGTGTTCTACCCATCGGTCCATCTGCTTGTTTGGATCTGTGATAGCTGGGCAATTTTCTTGGTGGTAGGTCCAAAAGCTTTCTTTATACCATCATACATCCCTCGGATGTCGCCAGTGTCAGACGACATTTGGATACAGCCGCAAAGATTTTGACATTAGTCATTGACGCATGTTTAGCTGTCCTTTGCGCTGTGGATCTTGCTGTTCTGAGAGCAGAAAGTGTGGATTCGTTGGGATTCTTCTTGTAGTTCAGCAGTGCTGAGCACTTAGCTTCAATGGCAGGCTCCATGTCTGACAGGTGAGTCTCAAACCAGTCTACTCTGTTTTTCCTCTGCTTGTCGAAAGTTGTCATGGCGGCATTGTAGATACTGTCTCTGATGTGTGACCATTTAGTTTCAATCCCTCTTCCAGGTGTGTTGTGCATCTTTCAGTCAGCGATGAAGCTGAGGCATAGACAGCTTTGATAGAAGGACGACACTTCCGTTTGGAGTGGTGTATCTTCTTTGGCCGGAGTTTCACCTTGCTGCGTGGTCAGTGTTACATTTCGCACTGTGAAAGCTGCGTGTGTTGAGAACACTGTTGAGGGAAGTACGTCTGGTAATGACGAGGTCCAACTGATGCCAGCGACGGGATCTGGGGTGTTTCCATGAGACCCTCTGATGGGGTTTGGTTTGCTAAAATGTGTTGGTAACGCAGAGGTTGTGGTTAAAGCACAGCTCGAGTAGACACCGTCCGTTTTCGTTCATTTCCCCAGTGCCATAGTGTCCAAGGCAGGTAGGCCATGAATCATAGTCGTCACCGAACCTGGCATTGAAATCTCCCAACAAGAACAGGAGTTCAGAGTGAGGGACGCTGTTGACGATGGAGTGGAGTTTTTTCATAGAACAGGTCTTTGACTTCCGGAGGGAGCAGAGTATTGGAGCGTATATGCTCAGCAAGTTCACTGAGCCTGATGCGGTAGACAGACGGCGGGACAGGATGCGTTATGAGCCATTTGTTGGTGGTTCGATTGTGCTCAGCAGGGAATTCTTGACAGCAAACCCCACTCCATGCAAACGGGGTTCATCGGGTTGTTTTCCTTGCTAGAAGAAGGTGTAGTCTGTCTGTCACTGTGATTTCCTGCGAGAGAAGCGATGTCCACATTGAGCTACTGAGCTCTCTGTCGATGATAGCTATCTTCCGTGTGTCTTCAATCCGCGTGACAACATACGATATACCAGGATACATGGTCCTGACGTTCCAGCTTGCAATTCGATGGGCTGGCACCTTCTTAACATTTTCTTTGCTTTGCTTGGTGCAGTATTTCAGTCCACTTGTCAGGCGATGACCCTAAGCTCCAAACACCTATTGAAGCAGGTGGTCCGTGGCGGGACCGCACCTTAACTGACCGGCGGCTGCCCTGCTTGATGAACTTTCCCACCGTCGAGGGCAACCCGTGGCGTCCGTTACTCTACGCCAATCGAGATGGAATTATAACCCATAACTGTTGCCTTCCGTGTAGTGCAGTCGCTGTGAGGCGGTTACAGAGCTACACCCTCCATGGCGCATGCCTGGGCGAGATGTCTGGAGGTCCTGGGTTGCCCAAGCGACAAGACCCCCCTCTCGGCCTCGCTAGTGGAAACTAAATGAGTGCATAGCACGATGCTTGGTACCCGCTTGGCCACAGGAGCTGCCGGAAGATTTCAAGAGTTGACATATGACCGCCTTAGGGGCTCCACTCCGGATTTTCTGTCTGGGTTTACTCCCATAGCCTTTGTCTCTCCTCAGACGCACACTAGACAGTAGAGGGTTTGTAGTCAGAGTTTTCCGTCTCCTAGACTGACTGCCAACCAAGGCCAATGAGCCCAGTCTGCCCAATTCCCAGTTATACCGTTGAGTACCCGGTCGTGCCTGCGGCAAACCCAGTAAGAACACACACAGGGGGGGACCACTTGAAGGTGTTGCCGCAGGAACAGTTCAGTAGGAGTTGCCATATGCATGCACTAGCACCTAGCTGCATGTACAGCGGCGATCACTACCCCTGGATAGGATAGGCTGTTTGGTGCGCTTCACTATCCTTGGCTGAGCGGGACGTAAGGCCCCGACCCCAGCACCCCTCACATCACGAAATGGATAAATAACCAAAAAGCTTTTAGTTGTAAATGCAAGGTACATTAGATGAAAGTGAAATAACGAAACGACCCCTCCTAGAGCCATAGAATTAATGTTAAGGTAGTAGCCTCAACATCATTTGACGATTATGACAAGTTATGTTGCATGCACAGCGAGTCCTGTATCAATCCATACCAATCTGCTACATTAGTGTGCTTCTATTTGGATAAGCGGTCCAATCTATTACAATTATACCGGCGTTCGCCGGAAAATCTCGCATTCATTGGATGGAATTGAGTCACCAAGATAATACAGCCAGTAGCCAATAAACGTTTTCTAAACATTAATCATGAAACGAGACAGCCCAGCAATTGCAATTAGTTTCTATGTTTGTTTGCTGCTCGACTGGATTTATTTCATGGAGAAAACAAATCAGTTTTATGAAGTACGGTTCGAGGAACAACACATGAAACGAAGTGTGAAATGGTCTGGTCCCTCGCCAACATTGGTAAGACCTTCCTTGTCAATGAACGCATTGCTCATTGGTGGTGATGGTTCGTTGTTTTAAATACCGGTTATGCGGCAGAAACACTCGCCAATTGTTGATCGAGCAGTACTAAACGTTGACCTAGTACGGGATTTATTGCTGAAGAACCACAACAATGTCTCGGCAACTGGTATTCTGCAATCGGACACGCGCAAACGTTAACCATCTTGGGGTCAGACCACATTTGATTTTCCAATAGGCCGCCATTATAACGGTTCAGTGGATTCCTTCTATAAACTTTCACAGCACATTTCTCCTCTATTTACATACATGCTGTGTGAAATTCGTGAAAATGACAATTGTTTCTGAAAAAAACGCTCCCAAAACTTCTTCCCAGCCCGGTGACTGATTTGTTGATGTTGGCGAGTTCTGCAGAAAAGTCAGTGTAACGATCAGCAGCAGCAGCAGCAGCAGCAGCAGCAGCAGCAGCAGCAGCAGCAGCAGCAGCAGCAGCAGCAGCAGCAGCAGCAGCAGCAGCAGCAGCAGCAGCAGCAGCAGCAGCAGCAGCAGCAGCAGCAGCAGCAGCAGCAGCAGCAGCAGCAGCAGCAGCAGCAGCAGCAGCAGCAGCAGCAGCAGCAGCAGCAGCAGCAGCAGCAGCAGCAGCAGCAGCAGCAGCAGCAGCAGCAATAGTACAAAGTACATTAACTTTTCTAACGTATCCGATCTTAAGGCGCTCAGAAAATAGTCATTCATTCATTCATATCATCATATTTATGCGGGTAATGGCGGATGGATACTAAATGTAGTCTGTGACCTGTTGCACGTCAGCCAGATTGCTGTTTAGCACAATACACGGTTTCGAGTTACATTATAAATCGCCGGTGAAACGGACAAGAAGCGGACTGGTGCGCCAGCCAGCCAGCACGCTATCAGTTCTTCGCGTGGCTAGTTGAGCCAGCCGGCTAGCACGCCACGAGTCCAAGACAGATCGCACGCCATCAGTGCGTCGCTAACTGGAAATGCAATCACTTGCCAGTGCACGCTTGACGTGTTTTGTTTCTTTTGTGGAATGCTGCGTTTGCTGCGGTGGCCAATTAAGGGTGCAGGTCTACGAACGCGAATCGTCTGGTGGCGGTGGCGGTGGCGGTGGCGGTGGCGGTGCTCTACAAGCACGAGTACGAGACTAATGTAAGGACGACAGACACTCCAGAAAGACCCAAGTAGATGGAATGTCTTGCCATTTCAAGACGCAGCTTCAATGTCGTGCGTGCCCCATAATTCACGCACAAGCGAGCACATAATGAGGTACTATCTCGGAAGTAAAGATGCATCTCTTGTAGTTATTTCTGAGAAATTAGACCGGAAACGAAATATTAATTTGTAAAATTAGAAAAGTCAAATATCTACGACAAATTTTAAAAGTAAATCTCAGGGAATGTAAAGCATACTTGTCATATTGCAGACAGTGGCGTATTAAGGGAATTCAACCATGCGTGTTAGTGAATTTTTAGTGGTCAACAAGTTTTCATTTTAAAAAGGTTATTTATCAAAGACTATATATTGTTAATGCAATTACTACATATTGTAGTATGGTTCTGTATTATTTAGCATATGTTTCAAACAATATGAGTCTCCGCGCTTCTTTATTCTTACCTTGTAAAATTAAAATACGTGTGGATTTTTCCAACTCTCACACATAACATGATAGATATGTCGAAAAATCCACACGTATTTTTATTTTAGTGATCTGATTGAATTAATCTTTATTCGTGTTTTAAAATGTAATCTATGCATCTGCATATACTTAATATTTTTCATAATGTATTGTTTGATACTACGTAAGTATAAAAACTAAGTGATATTCGTGGCGTGAAATTCTTTAACACCTTATACAAGACCAATACTAAATGAAGAATTGAAACAGAATTCCATATTTGTCACAAACGAATGCCGTTGACCATTACATCCATTGTTTAAACTTACACGTTCTAAAATTATTTAGTCACTGCATCAAATATTTTCACGATTATTAGTAAGCGAACATAGCATGTTCTCAATAATCGCAATACATTATTTTGTTATTTTGCATTTCTGTTTTCCAGGTAATATATTTCGAAGGTACCATCTGTTTAGTAGGTTAACTGTCTAACATTTTAGGGATGATACACGTTGGAAAATACTGTATTCCACGTCATATATTTTCAGATGAGTTAAGTTCACTTCGCTACCAAACACTTTATAGCGTTATTCATGCCCGTTATTCATGCCCGTTATTCATGCCCGTTATTCATGCCCGTTATTCATGCCCGTGTGATGGATTTATAAAGGTAGGTTCATTCTGCATTTCGTGCTAGCGCACGGTGCCAGCCGTCATGAATGGGAATCCTAGGAAACTGGGTTAATGTGAACATGTTAACATCCCTGCTGCGGTGTTAGTGTTAGTGTTAGTGTTAGATAAACATATGAATTAAATGTTAAAAACGTAAGCAAATACAAACCTATATAACATGTTTTTACTTGCTTATATTATGTTCTCTCTACGGGTGTATGTCTACGAACGCGTCTCATTTATGAACATATTTTGTCTTTAACGTCTGCTACGCAGCACGTATAATTTGCAATGAGTGATTGTGACAAATTTTACCAGTTCTGTTCGCCATTTAACAAGAATGTCAACCAAGGCAAAATCGTACGTCTAATCTACACTGTTCCTTCATTAACGTTACTTCATGTCCTCCAGCTCATCTATCTTTTTATGTGAAAAAAAATAGTTGCATAAATTGTTTTATACTCATTCAATATCTTTAAAACTTCTACTTTATCTCGTCGTAACCTCCTTGTCTCTAAGGTTGTTAAACCACATTCGTTTAGGCGCCTTTCATACCCAATGTCTCTCAGTCCTATAATCCGTTTAGTCGCTCTCCTCTTTATTCGTTCTAGCGAACGTGTATCCTTCTTATGATACAGTATCCAAGCTTGTATACGTTATTATAAATGAGCTTAAATATAGTTTTATACACAGGTATAATTAGCCATTTTTCTTTATATGTTAATCCTAATCAACCCAAGAATTTGATTTTCTTTTTTCTTTTATGGTAGTATCTCTCATTTTATATTTTGCATTTAAAGGTTAGCTACATTAGCTAAATAGCTATGGGCCTATTCCAAATGTGCGTCTCTTTGGAGCATAAAGATAACACGCGACACACCGATAAAGTGCACTTATAAAGACATCTGTATTTGACATAAATAGTAACGCGCACGTGTAGGTATGGATGTGTTAGAGGATTGAACCTCTCACATTCCTCCCGGGAAGTTGTCCATATGCACTCGGCTTGCCGGGTACAGCATATGCAAACTCCTAACAGGTATACGCTGTTTGCACCGTGCCGCAGATCTCGCGAGGCCGAATCCACCAGGACCATGAATGGTTCATGCTGCATCTATTTAAATCTCGAATGCAAAAATATACAGCATATAGCTGGAGATGAGAGCGTGTCGGCGTGTGTTATCCATATAAGCTCAGTGCAAACTGTCGTCGATGTGCTGTAAGCTACACAGACGTGTCATGATTGATAACATTTTATTCACTTGCTAACTGCGGCTTCAGCACTGCCTTCGTTCGTCTTCTGCAGCAAACGTGCTCAGCCAGATAAGCCCGTGTTTTTTACTAGTGTCGTTTGCCCCGCGGACACTGGACCATCGTTCTGTCTCGAGCATCAGCGCATCATTTCTTCTGTCTGTCGCTCTTACGACATTGTTCTTCCATCAAATGTAACCGTATCGCTCAATGACCAACATAATGGTTTAATTGTTCTACTGCGCAGTTCTTCTGCTGTTGATAGATAACCGAGACGGATTCTGACGCAGAGAAAAAGCCACAGAGCCGATGAAAGTCTGATGTATGTTTCCTGTCCTATCTACTTTGTGTAGCTCATCAAGGGCGCGCATTACGCCTACATACCACGCACACGAACTCATGCAAGCAAGCGCGCACGCACGCTCGCTAACGATTGCAAGCATAAATATGCATATATATGTGTGTGTTTGTTTGTGTGTGTGTGTGTGTGTGTGTGTGTGTGCGCGCGTGCGTGCGTGCGTGCGTGCGTGCGTGCGTGCGTGTGTATGCGTGTGCTTGTGCGTGTCTGTGTGTGTTTGCGTGTGCGGTTCCGTGCGCGTGGGTGTGCGCGTGTACGTCTGTGTATGCGTGCGTGCGTGTGTGCGTGTGTGCGTGCGCGTGTGTTTTTGAGTTCGAAGTTTTATGATTAACCATATATAAACCCACCAATGAGTTATGTTGACTTGTTGAAAGTATATCAATATATATGGATGGAAGCTAGCAAGTTGAATGAGACGTCGTAATTACTATCAAATTGTTGTAACCACAATATACAGACTAGTCAGTTACTATAACGTTCCCGAGTGCTGGAAACAACTTTATGTTGATTTGGTCCAGACACGTTGAGCTGGTAGAAGGTGAAGTGAAGTGAAAGTTTATTCAACAACAACAACAACAACAACATAATACAGGTGCATAGTATGGTGTGCTGCTGCTGCTGCTGCTGCTGCTGCTGCTGCTGCTGCTGCTGCTGCTGCTGCTGCTGCTGCTGCTGCTGCTGCTGCTGCTGCTGCTGCTGCTGCTGCTGCTGCTGCTGCTGCTGCTGCTGCTGCTGCTGCTGCTGCTGCTGCTGCTGCTGCTGCTGCTGCTGCTGCTGCTGCTGCTGCTGCTGCTGCTGCTGAAGGGACATAGCTGAAGTGATACGACTTATAATTAAGGTGCTATGCCCTGCTCAAACTAAATAAATGCAATACAAGTAAAAAAATAAAATACAATATAGCATTCACAATTCACTTATAAACTTATTACAGTGGTGCTTGCGCTAATTATAAATTAACTAATTGACATCACTTTCAATTAAAAGTTTATAAATATGCTGTAAGTTTGAATGTTTTTTTTTTAATTGTGTTAAACTTGGCAGCTGAGTTATTTCATTTGCTAAACTGTTCCACGTTTTTATACCTTTGACAGGGAGTGACATTAGTCTGAGGGTGGTGTTTGGTTTTTTAACATAAGCTTCATATATAGCTTCAGTTGGTTTAAAGAATGCTTGAACACGACCATTTAAAGAGTGATTATTTGCTTTATAGAGTATAACCATAGTCTTGTATGTAACTAAATCATGAAGTTTAAGCATTTTTGAGCTGTGAAAAAATACAGATGTATGATCATGGTAATTAAGGTTGTAAATAATCCGTATAGCCTTTTTTCTGTAACAGAAATAGTTTGTTGAGTCTGGATTTATACGTACTTCCCCATATCTCACAGCAATATGACATATGTGGTTTAACAAGTGATTGATATAAGGATATGAGGAACTGTAAGAGTCTAACAAAAAAAGAAAGGCCGAGACAAATCGCTGCATCAACAAAGTAATAGAGCAAATTAATAACCTTTAGGCCCGGAACGAAGCTAATTTCCGAAGCTGCATTATTTATAAAGGTTAAGATGCTCAGTGCAGCGTGGAGGCAGTTTACAGGTGACCGGTACTTCAAGAAGGCAGATTACAGATGACCGGTACTTCAAGAAGGCAGCTTACAGATGACCGGTACTTCAAGAAGGCAGCTTACAGATGACCGGTACTTCAAGAATGCAGCTTACAGATGACCGGTACTTCAAGAAGGCAGCTTACAGATGACCGGTACTTCAAGAAGGCAGCTTACAGATGACCGGTACTTCAAGAAGGCAGCTTACAGATGACCGGTACTTCAAGAAGGCAGCTTACAGATGACCGGTACTTCAAGAAGGCAGCTTACAGATGACCGGTACTTCAAGAAGGCAGCTTACATATGACCGGTACTTCAAGAAGGCAGCTTACAGATGACCGGCACTTCAAGAAGGCAGCTTACAGATGACCGGTACTTCAAGAAGGCAGCTTACAGATGACCGGCACTTCAAGAAGGCAGCTTACAGATGACCGGTACTTCAAGAAGGCAGCTTACAGATGACCGGCACTTCAAGAAGGCAGATTACAGATGACCGGTACTTCAAGAATGCAGCTTACAGATGACCGGCACTTCAAGAAGGCAGCTTACAGATGACCGGCACTTCAAGAAGGCAGCTTACAGATGACCGGTACTTCAAGAAGGCAGCTTACAGATGACCGGCACTTCAAGAAGGCAGCTTACAGATGACCGGTACTTCAAGAAGGCAGCTTACAGATGACCGGTACTTCAAGAAGACAGCTTACAGATGACCGGTACTTCAAGAAGACAGCTTACAGATGACCGGTACTTCAAGAAGGCAGCTTACAGATGACCGGCACATCAAGAAGGCAGCTTACAGATGACCGGTACTTCAAGAAGGCAGCTTACAGATGACCGGTACTTCAAGAAGGCAGCTTACAGATGACCGGTACTTCAAGAAGGCAGCGTCTACGACTATGAAAAATAGAAGCCTATTTACACCATAAAATATTATATGCAACCCAAGTAGTACGGTTGTCAGTAGGCTATATGTCAACTTGTACGAAGTGCCTGCAGTCGAAGATCACGTGTTCTACAACTACAAGGTACAACTGCTACACACACAATACCGGCACAAACAATGTGCACGTGACACTTATATTGGCACCCATAGTACCCAACCTCTGCTATGCGGTCCTCGCTTAATACTGCCTCACCTGTAACTTTACCTCTATTTTGCCTCCGTCTTTCGCTGCATTCAATGTCGGCTTTTTCGTGTTGAATTATAAATTTCTTGTGAAGCCTGCTCGTTGTGTTTAATCGTGTTGACTAGTATCATACTCTTAAGTGAGCAGTGATTGAATATAACCGGTAACGAGGCTATCACTTAGTGCACTTTGATTAACTGACAAAAACAGGCGCGTGTCCGGTACATTGAAATTACAGCCACATAATTGGGTCCGCATCATCGTTAGCATGCAGGAGACAATTAATGTTGAGCGACACGCGACCGACACGCTGTGCCAAAGTCACGACTGCCTGGTTTGAACGCGCCATGACGCAGAGATTTGCACCTGCAGTTTTATTGTGCGGAACTGTCACAACTAACCTGATTGATAGTGCGACACGAAGATGGATCAACGCTGAATGTGTGAGCTTTTTTTGTTGTTGTTGTCATTGATGTTGTTAATATTATTGCTCATAATGTTGTTGCTGTTGCTGTTGTTTCTGCTGCTGCTGCTGCTGCTGCTGCTGCTGCTGCTGCTGCTGCTGCTGCTGCTGCTGCTGCTGCTGCTGCTGCTGCTGCTGCTGCTGCTGCTGCTGCTGCTGCTGCTGCTGCTGCTGCTGCTGCTGCTGCTGCTGCTGCTGCTGCTGCTGCTGCTGCTGCTGCTGCTGCTGTTGACAACTTGGTTACTGTCGTTTAAAAATCGGGTTAAATTCGTGAAGTCCCTAACGGCACTGGATATTATTTAAACATTGTATTTTTTTATTACGGCAGTTCTTTCTTAAGCTTCTAAATCTTGATCACTTCTCGATCCAGTATTCTTGCCATCCACCCCCCCCCCCGTAAATGCGATTTGCTCCGGTTCAGAAATGTTGAGATACTAAATATCTGCATTCCATATCTCTTCATTTAGTAATCAAAACAGATTAACTTAATTTTGGTATATGGAAACGATCGAGCATTTACGGCAATGATATAAACATTATGCCACTATCAACATCTTGAACAGAATCAAAACGACAAAAGGAATACCACGTTTTACCTATTCCATGTATGTAATGTTACTTCGAATTTCCTAATTCTTTATTTTTTATCGCAAACAGGTGTTTCATATTGTGGACTTTCTAGCCGCACCAGTGTGAGAGAGAACACTGCCACAACAGTGGCGCCACACGGTAGTACGGGAAAGTGTCATTCACTAATACATAATTATAGCGAGCCCAGCGTGCGCTTCAAAGTGTCAAACAAACATGATTTCTAATTTCCCTCCGCTTCCTATTTCACAGCTGTCTGCGTCTTCGTCTTAATTATTACATCGGACACGTTGTGAGCGTGTGTAATAAGCTAAACATTGTATACCAATGCGATATGACGTCCAAGTGCGAAGAACTACCACACTGTTACGTCTTTATTATTACATCGGACACGTTGTGAGCGGGTGTAATAAGCTAAACATTGTATACCAATGCGATATGACGTCCAAGTGCGAAGACCTACCACACTGTTACGTCTTAATTATTACATCGGACACGTTGTGAGCGTGTGTAATAAGCTAAACATTGTATACCAATGCGATATGACGTCCAAGTGCGAAGACCTACCACACTGTTACGTCTTAATTATTACATCGGACACGTTGTGAGCGTGTGTAATAAGCTAAACATTGTATACCAATGCGATATGACGTCCAAGTGCGAAGACCTACCACACTGTTACGTCTTTATTATTACATCGGACACGTTGTGAGCGGGTGTAATAAGCTAAACATTGTATACCAATGCGATATGACGTCCAAGTGCGAAGACCTACCACACTGTTACGTCTTAATTATTACATCGGACACGTTGTGAGCGTGTGTAATAAGCTAAACATTGTATACCAATGCGATATGACGTCCAAGTGCGAAGACCTACCACACTGTTACGTCTTTATTATTACATCGGACACGTTGTGAGCGGGTGTAATAAGCTAAACATTGTATACCAATGCGATATGACGTCCAAGTGCGAAGACCTACCACACTGTTACGTCTTTATTATTACATCGGACACGTTGTGAGCGTGTGTAATAAGCTAAACATTGTATACCAATGCGATATGACGTCCAAGTGCGAAGACCTACCACACTGTTACGTCTTAATTATTACATCGGACACGTTGTGAGCGTGTGTAATAAGCTAAACATTGTATACCAATGCGATATGACGTCCAAGTGCGAAGACCTACCACACTGTTACGTCTTAATTATTACATCGGACACGTTGTGAGCGTGTGTAATAAGCTAAACATTGTATACCAATGCGATATGACGTCCAAGTGCGAAGAACTACCACACTGTTACGTCTTAATTATTACATCGGACACGTTGTGAGCGTGTGTAATAAGCTAAACATTGTATACCAATGCGATATGACGTCCAAGTGCGAAGACCTACCACACTGTTACGTCTTAATTATTACATCGGACACGTTGTGAGCGTGTGTAATAAGCTAAACATTGTATACCAATGCGATATGACGTCCAAGTGCGAATACCTACCACACTGTTACGTCTTAATTATTACATCGGACACGTTGTGAGCGTGTGTAATAAGCTAAACATTGTATACCAATGCGATATGACGTCCAATTGCGAAGACCTACCACACTGTTACGTCTTAATTATTACATCGGACACGTTGTGAGCGTGTGTAATAAGCTAAACATTGTATACCAATGCGATATGACGTCCAAGTGCGAAGACCTACCACACTGTTACGTCTTAATTATTACATCGGACACGTTGTGAGCGTGTGTAATAAGCTAAACATTGTATACCAATGCGATATGACGTCCAAGTGCGAAGACCTACCACACTGTTACGTCTTAATTATTACATCGGACACGTTGTGAGCGTGTGTAATAAGCTAAACATTGTATACCAATGCGATATGACGTCCAAGTGCGAAGACCTACCACACTGTTACGTCTTAATTATTACATCGGACACGTTGTGAGCGTGTGTAATAAGCTAAACATTGTATACCAATGCGATATGACGTCCAAGTGCGAAGAACTACCACACTGTTACGTCTTAATTATTACATCGGACACGTTGTGAGCGTGTGTAATAAGCTAAACATTGTATACCAATGCGATATGACGTCCAAGTGCGAAGAACTACCACACTGTTACGTCTTAATTATTACATCGGACACGTTGTGAGCGGGTGTAATAAGCTAAACATTGTATACCAATGCGATATGACGTCCAAGTGCGAAGAACTACCACACTGTTACGTCTTAATTATTACATCGGACACGTTGTGAGCGTGTGTAATAAGCTAAACATTGTATACCAATGCGATATGACGTCCAAGTGCGAAGACCTACCACACTGTTACGTCTTTATTATTACATCGGACACGTTGTGAGCGGGTGTAATAAGCTAAACATTGTATACCAATGCGATATGACGTCCAAGTGCGAAGACCTACCACACTGTTACGTCTTAATTATTACATCGGACACGTTGTGAGCGTGTGTAATAAGCTAAACATTGTATACCAATGCGATATGACGTCCAAGTGCGAAGACCTACCACACTGTTACGTCTTTATTATTACATCGGACACGTTGTGAGCGGGTGTAATAAGCTAAACATTGTATACCAATGCGATATGACGTCCAAGTGCGAAGACCTACCACACTGTTACGTCTTAATTATTACATCGGACACGTTGTGAGCGTGTGTAATAAGCTAAACATTGTATACCAATGCGATATGACGTCCAAGTGCGAAGACCTACCACACTGTTACGTCTTTATTATTACATCGGACACGTTGTGAGCGGGTGTAATAAGCTAAACATTGTATACCAATGCGATATGACGTCCAAGTGCGAAGACCTACCACACTGTTACGTCTTTATTATTACATCGGACACGTTGTGAGCGTGTGTAATAAGCTAAACATTGTATACCAATGCGATATGACGTCCAAGTGCGAAGACCTACCACACTGTTACGTCTTTATTATTACATCGGACACGTTGTGAGCGTGTGTAATAAGCTAAACATTGTATACCAATGCGATATGACGTCCAAGTGCGAAGACCTACCACACTGTTACGTCTTAATTATTACATCGGACACGTTGTGAGCGTGTGTAATAAGCTAAACATTGTATACCAATGCGATATGACGTCCAAGTGCGAAGACCTACCACACTGTTACGTCTTAATTATTACATCGGACACGTTGTGAGCGTGTGTAATAAGCTAAACATTGTATACCAATGCGATATGACGTCCAAGTGCGAAGAACTACCACACTGTTACGTCTTAATTATTACATCGGACACGTTGTGAGCGTGTGTAATAAGCTAAACATTGTATACCAATGCGATATGACGTCCAAGTGCGAAGACCTACCACACTGTTACGTCTTAATTATTACATCGGACACGTTGTGAGCGTGTGTAATAAGCTAAACATTGTATACCAATGCGATATGACGTCCAAGTGCGAAGACCTACCACACTGTTACGTCTTAATTATTACATCGGACACGTTGTGAGCGTGTGTAATAAGCTAAACATTGTATACCAATGCGATATGACGTCCAAGTGCGAAGACCTACCACACTGTTACGTCTTAATTATTACATCGGACACGTTGTGAGCGTGTGTAATAAGCTAAACATTGTATACCAATGCGATATGACGTCCAAGTGCGAAGACCTACCACACTGTTACGTCTTAATTATTACATCGGACACGTTGTGAGCGTGTGTAATAAGCTAAACATTGTATACCAATGCGATATGACGTCCAAGTGCGAAGACCTACCACACTGTTACGTCTTAATTATTACATCGGACACGTTGTGAGCGTGTGTAATAAGCTAAACATTGTATACCAATGCGATATGACGTCCAAGTGCGAAGACCTACCACACTGTTACGTCTTAATTATTACATCGGACACGTTGTGAGCGTGTGTAATAAGCTAAACATTGTATACCAATGCGATATGACGTCCAAGTGCGAAGAACTACCACACTGTTACGTCTTAATTATTACATCGGACACGTTGTGAGCGTGTGTAATAAGCTAAACATTGTATACCAATGCGATATGACGTCCAAGTGCGAAGAACTACCACACTGTTACGTCTTAATTATTACATCGGACACGTTGTGAGCGGGTGTAATAAGCTAAACATTGTATACCAATGCGATATGACGTCCAAGTGCGAAGAACTACCACACTGTTACGTCTTAATTATTACATCGGACACTTTGTGAGCGTGTGTAATAAGCTAAACATTGTATACCAATGCGATATGACGTCCAAGTGCGAAGAACTACCACACTGTTACGTCTTAATTATTACATCGGACACGTTGTGAGCGTGTGTAATAAGCTAAACATTGTATACCAATGCGATATGACGTCCAAGTGCGAAGAACTACCACACTGTTACGTCTTTATTATTACATCGGACACGTTGTGAGCGTGTGTAATAAGCTAAACATTGTATACCAATGCGATATGACGTCCAAGTGCGAAGACCTACCACACTGTTACGTCTTAATTATTACATCGGACACGTTGTGAGCGTGTGTAATAAGCTAAACATTGTATACCAATGCGATATGACGTCCAAGTGCGAAGACCTACCACACTGTTACGTCTTAATTATTACATCGGACACGTTGTGAGCGTGTGTAATAAGCTAAACATTGTATACCAATGCGATATGACGTCCAAGTGCGAAGACCTACCACACTGTTACGTCTTTATTATTACATCGGACACGTTGTGAGCGTGTGTAATAAGCTAAACATTGTATACCAATGCGATATGACGTCCAAGTGCGAAGACCTACCACACTGTTACGTTACAGAAACCGAGTTACTGTACACCTCGACAATATCCGCGATCTGTAGCAATGGTTGACTCTTTAAACTACTGCTCTTTAGCGATTCATGCAGGTATGCGCATGCTCAATGTAACTACGTAAATCTGATGGGCGAAAGACACTGGGGCGGATCTAGCTAGGGCCCACGAAATTAACATGTGCCTAAGGCCCATGTCTTAATCGCCACTGCACTACGTAGTATAACAACATGGTTTAGTGAGTATAATATATTTCTTGTATTTTGTGGCACACATTTCTAGGATGTAGGACTAACTCAACCCTGTACATAACCAATCTCCCCCACCAAAATTACATTTACACACGTATTTTTATGCTGATATTTTTTATCACAGAAATAAGTTGTGGTGTGATGAGTATGCGTACACGAAAATAGCTTAGCAGGAAAACCACATTCGTTGGATGTGTTCCGAGCTTGAATGTAAATGAGCAGGCCTTAGAAATTTGCATTTGATGTTCAGCAACTTGCATCTGTCGTGGTTAACCTGCTTGAACATTTTATGATTTTAAATATTTGTAAATGCTCCCCCGCACGTTGATCATTCCAACGACATTGTTCATTTCAACACAGGGACAGGGCTAGTAATATGTGCTGCCATCTGGTTGTGGGTTGTGTCACCTTCTATGTATAATGTATAATGTATAATGAGCTATTGCAAATCATAGGATTGATTACTATTTTATTATATGCATTTCCTTACCAATCTTGTATCGAAACATATGCTATAGTATATTCCCAAGTATATTATATTATCGTATGCTAATGAGGTGTCACACCACGTTTTCAGCACATTGCGGAGAGACAGGTCTATATTTATCCGATCGTAGAATGTGGCGACATCTACCAATCATCGCCTTGACAATGCAGTAAGGCAGGTGGTCGATAATTGTCTCGGCAATCGGTGGTCACACAATTCAATGGTCGACATTGTCTCTGTCTCCCAACAAGATATAGCACGACTTCGTTTTATGTAGTGCTGAAGAGAGACGCTTCCAATTGACCCTCTAGTTCGCGGCACGACCCCGGCCGAGACACACGACTTCAATCTTTGACACTATGACCGTACCGAGGCTCGACACTGAAAAGAATGTCAAAACATCTGAATTACTATATGAAACAAAAAACAAATGAATAAGCAACGAACTACGCACAGTACGTGTCACGTGTGTATCACGTGTGTGACTAATTACAAATAGAGCCATTCATTATCTCTATGATACTAAGGGCTATCTACTGACACCAATCAAACTCCATTTCAGAGTTTACATACGAGGCTTCTACAACGACAAGGCAGCGCAACACCAATAAACTCACTTCTACAAAATGAAACATAACTCCTAACCTTTACTATGCCACAACACCTTATAGTCCCATGCACCCGCACAGTAATATATATATATATATATATATATATATATATATATATATATATATATATATATATATATATATATATATATATATATATATATATATATGTATATATATATATATATATATATGTATATGTATATATACATGTATATATATATATGTATATATATATATATATATATATGTATATGTATATATATATATATATATATATATATATATATATATATATATGTATATATATATGTATATGTATATGTATATGTATATATATATGTATATATATATATATATATATATATATATATATATATATATATATATATATATATATATATATATCCCTGTCCGCATGCTGTAAACTCAGTCTAATTCGATCCACCAGCCCACCCCATCCGCATAAAAGGCCATCTGAATTTACTTACACGTATTACGCATACTATTGTGAAATAATGTTGCACGTTTGTGTATTCACCACACGCAAACTTATATCCGGTCATATAGCCGGATTCCCGAGACTTACTACCTGCTAAACAAACGTATTCAGTTAAGTGTATCCCACTTGACAACGTTTACCTCCCCAGTAATATTCTCAAGAAATTTGGGGGGCAACTTTCTGCACAAACGTATACTCCCAGACTCAAAATAAAGACGCAGACCTTTACTGCAGGTATGGACTGGCTGCACTGCGTGTGTGTTGTCTGTTGCCAGCCGGACAACACACGTTTTTACGCCACCAAATTGTGAATATGCGAATAAGCCCGGTCTACCTTCGCCTACTGGAACACGTCCGTTTAGAATCACTTGCAACTTGCAACCACTAAACACCAGCTGTATAACGAACTATCTCGTGTATGAAACCCCATCCTTAGCAACTTAATTATTTGTGTTATATAGATATATAAACACGGGTGAATTTCTTTAGATAACCCGTAATACTGCTTATATATAATAATCACATACATTCAACGATAGTACACACATCAAGTCAAATTCATAGTTCTGAAGCGACAATACACCCCCGCTGTTCAACATGGGAACTTCCCAACGACACAACCGACAATACACCCCCGCTGTTCAACACGGGAACTTCCCAACGACACAACCGACAATACACCCCCGCTGTTCAACATGGGAACATCCCAACGACACAACCGGCAATACGCTGGCCACTCTTGTTATGCAAGACTGGTACACGGACTGTTTAGAATGTTGCTGGTGTTACGCAATGCCTGGCTGTAGTATAGTCAGTCAGCTAAAATGTCTTTCAATAAACATTCCATCTTAGATGTGTAGCTACGCATAGGCTCTATTTAATTCTCAGACCCATTGTTTCATGACATTGTATCTATATAATAACGTTACACATTATGTGATTCACGCCGGAATAGCATAAACGAAACACACGTGCTTCACTTTACGTCTGTAACGCGAACTTACATGCATGTATGCATTTATACATGCATACATGCAAGCATACAGTCCGTCACGAATCTTAGTGAGTAACCCGCTTAAAATGGCTCAGTCTAGGGGCGGGCCGCAAATTTTATTTTGATTTGAACCACTGAACAGTTGTGGGAAAATGTTTGTATGCAAACTGTAGATCGTTTCATAATGATGTTTATAAATGTGTTCATGAAGGCGATTAGCAACTACACAGAGTTTGTTTTTAATAAGATGATTTACAAGAACTTTTTTGAAATCCAATTGAACGAATCCGTCTTGCATTGAAAGGTTTATAATAGTAGTATAAGAAAAATTGTTGATTGACACAGCTTTTTATGCAGAAGTATTTGAAATGGGTCCACATCACACGATTTCGTGGGAGATTATTGAAAGATAATGAGAACTACGCTAGTAGTTGCTGGTGTGAAACACTGTCATGTATTTTCAAAAAGGGGTGCTTCAGGGTAATCATAATCATTATCGTTGAAGTCAAAGCGCGATCGAATGCGACAAACTTATCTGAGAAGTATTTTGAAAAAGAGCTGCACAGTGTAACCAATTAAGAGTGACCAGGCTGTGGTTTTGATTTTTACCGAAGAAGGATTTATCGAATTCCACATCTAGCAGCGTTTTTGTTGAGATATAAATTATGCATAATAGCCAGATTTTGCTTTTGCCATTTTAGTATTGCATAGATGTTGTTGCTTTCGTGAAACGGAGCGATCAAGTGGGAAATGAGTTCGTCGCCAAATTCTTCCAAGATATCGACGACGACGACGACGGCGACGGCGACGGCGACGGCGGCGGCGGCGGCGGCGGCGACGGCGACGGCGACGACGACGGCGACGACGTTTCACTCGTATGTATTCACAAGTATATCTAGTGGTATCCATTACGATGGAAAGTCGAACTTGTACACCTTTAGTTTGTTTTGGGGCATGTTTATCAAGGAGTTTACTTAATGTTTTATAGTACTTAGTAAAAAGCTTGAACAATGTAGATTTTTGTTGGATCAAAAGATCAGAATTGGCAAGAAAGGGTGTTTATTTAAAGTGTTTATCGGTCGGAATGTGGTAATTTTGTTCAGGTCTTGGACTTTGAGCTACAAGTCAATAATTACACTATGGTGATCTGACAACCTTTCACTAGGAGATGTTGCTTTGCAAGTAGATCGAGTGATAAACAAGTCGAGCCAATGTCCATGGACATGCGTTTGGCATAAAACATGATGTAAAGCATGTGTTTGAAGCACATCCATAAATTACCTAATACATTTTAGGATATTAAATGCATAGCTACCTAACCTAGCCACTTCTTCACCATGTAATGCAATATATAAAATCCGAACATATGTATTTCTTGTGTGATGTCCATAAACTGTTTATGTGCAGACACGTTGTGTGATTGTACGTTCTCAGGATCATCAAAATTAAATTGTTGATTTTAACACATGGACAGAACCAGTAATCTGTGACGCCTTCTAGCGTTTGGCTTGTGTTCTGGAAAATTTCTAATGAGCTATTTCAATTGCAAAAACATAAACTTGATTATTAATTTATGATATGCATTTTCTTGCTAATCTTCCATCGCAACATATGTTATATTATATTCCCAAAACTCTAGCGATATATTTAACAAGTTTAACAAGATTGCCATCCAAAACCACAAATTCCAGATGGCCAATGGACAAGGAAGCCATTGGCTTATCGAGAGTCCAACAATTTTGTCAACTATATATAGCCCGCCTTTATTATATAATTTTATGTTTAAACAAATTCACAATACTAGCATTAACACAATCATTTGACAGTTTGTTCCATTCATTTATTACACTCTTTGAGAATGAGTACTTTCTCATGTCCAACCTACACTGTTCCTTAATCAATGCTGCTTCATGTCCTCAGGTTCCACCGCCTTCTATAAGTTTGAAGAACATATTCCTATCAGTATCCTCATAACATATATTCCATGCTTTGTCCAATATCCAATCCATCAAATTCAATCACGTGTTCTCCTCAAGATTTCCCCGCCAATATCCAACATTGAATTAAGCAATATTTGTATTTTATGAACATAGAAGCAAATCATATTATCGTATGCCAATGAGGTGTCACACCATATTTTTTTTGCATTTTGTGGAGAGACAGGCGTATATATATATATATATATATATATATATATATATAAATATATATATATATAAACCAAAGAGTTCGTTGTCGTACACTTCGGTGCGTTGAAACAAATACAGGCATAGGTCTATAGCGCGTGGCAAACTGCTGCCTTCCCGGGATGTGGTGGTTCCTGGGAATACGGGATTAGGGTCCTGGTCTATTGTCTCCTTGAGATACACGCCCACACACGACTGGAAGAGACTCTTAAGGACGAATCATGCCAAAGATTGGAGTCGGTATTAGTTAATATCGTAGTACGGCAGAGGCGTCAACTGCCGATGATTCAAATCTCTTGTGTTCTGAATATTAGTTTTAAATAAAACAAAATGTTATCTGCATCAATTTCTTCCATTTCGTGGTTATATGGATATGATTGCAAATGTATTCTCCATGATTCGTAATGGATGAAATGTCTTTGTGGAAAAGATGTGAAAAATATTGGTAGTAGTGTAATGTATTTTGCATAAAGATACTTGGTCTATAAAAGGTCTGCATACGTGTCTTTGTTTTATTTTTGAACATGAAAAAGCAATGCATATAGTGTTTTGTAATATATATATACTAAGTTAAACAAACGCTAATGCATGAATCAATTTAAATTAAAATGTCGCTTTCAACATCATCCTCATTTATTAAGACATGGCGAGCGGTGGTATATTGGAGTTTGGTTCGACATCCGCCGTTTCGAAGCTCGGGCAATTTCGTTCACCCCCACCGTGGCTGTGTCTTTCGGAAGAGACACTAAAATCCGTTAGTATCGTCTGCTCGGTGTCTATGCAAGGGGAAGTAAAATATCCCACGCAGAGAAATGGAAGAAACCTGTCATAGACTCACTGATTTTAGAAAATGAAAACTGTGAAAATAAACCACTCCTATGTTAGCCCAAGACAGGACTGTTTAGAGTTAAATGTCAAAGTCATATGGCGATTGAAGTGAGCTGTTTTAGGAATATAATACTTTAATATGGAGAGAATAGTATATATCAGAAGTTGTAACAATATGCAACGATATCAATAATATTATGTAAAATAAGTTAGGAATGTGGGGCACTTGCATTTAATAGAAGCATAATTATATGCTTACGGAAAACATTTGGCGTTGAATTAAATAAACTTTATTTGAAGCTTAAATATACACGGCAAATATATCATCAGCACTAATCTTGAGTAACCTCCAACACTCATTCAGTCGGTTTAGATGAGAAAACTCTCGGCATTTATCCGGTCGTAGAACGGGGCGACTTCCACAAGTCACCGCCTTGACTGTGCAGTAAAACTGCATAGAAAATAGTCTTGGCAATAGTCCCTCCCGAAACAGTGTTTGTTTCCCAACAACACGACACAAACGACCCCGTATTACTGAAAAACAATAAGTCGAATCGACCCCTAAGGTCGCGACGCGATCCCGGCGAACACTTCACCTTTGGCCGTTAGACCGTACCGAGGCTCGACACTGAAAAGAAAGTCAATATATCTGAACAAGCAACGAACTACGCATAGTACGACACCAAACTTGTTGGCAAGTCACAAATTATACGATGCGTGTTATGCGTGTTATGCGTGTTATGCGTGTTATGCGTGTTATGCGTACGATGCGTGTTATGCGTGTACCATGTGGATGAATATAAATAGGGACATTCTTCTTCTCTATATGCTTAGGTATGTCTAGTAGCATTACACAAACCCCATTTCAAAGATTGCATACGAGGCGTTCATAACTACAACCGAGCATATACCGCAGTCATATAACCTGATTCCCGAAACGTACTGTACAGACTAAATAAACGTAAAAACCAGCCTGGGAGGAGGCTGAGGTGAGCTAAGGTGACAGGTATTAGGGAGACAGGACGTAAGGAGACGGGACGTAGGGAGACAGGACGAAAGGAGACGAGAAGGAAAGAAATGGGAGGGAAGACAAATGGAAAGGGGAGTGGGGGAGACAGAAGCGAAGGAGTCGGGGAGAGGGGGCAAGGAGACGATAGTTAAGGCGATGGGAGTGAGGGAGACGGGAGGGAGGGTGTCAGGAGGGAAGGCGACGGGAGCGCAAGTTAGCCAGGCGACGGGAGGGAAAGATGATAGGTTGATGAGTGAGAGAGAGCCTGATAACAGTCTGCCACCAAGTGACAAGACTGCAGGACAGAATGTGATGGAGGGGATCCATCGGAAGAGCTATTCCGAGGCAGTGATAGAGGGGGTAAGAAAGAGAGCGAGGGTATTTGTGGGGAACTCAATAGTTAGGAAGATCGACATAGTCTTAAACAAGGGAGATGACGTGGTAGTTTGCTTGCCTGGGGCCAAAAATAGAGGCGATAACTGAGAAGGTAGAAAACATCGTGGGTTCGGGCAAGGGTGGATCTGTTTTAGTACACATAGGGACAAATAACGTAGAGAGGGAGGGTACAATTGCCATAGTAAGGAAATACAGGAATTCGGTCAGAACACTAAAGCAGACGCGGGTTGAGCAGGTAATATTGTCAGGGATTTTACCAGTAATAGGAAGGAGGGGTCATAGATATCGAAATTGCCGAGGGATGGCAATTAACATGCTAGACGAGAAGCTATGTAGGGAAGAGGAAGTTGGTTTTGTGGATTTGTGGGGAAGTTTTGTTGGAAGGGCGGATATGTACATGAAGGACTGGCTTCATCTAAGTGGAAAGGGGGCAGCAGTATTTGCGGATGGACTCTCAGCAGCAGTAGACAGAGGCATGGGTAGCATAACTAATATTTTTGGTAATAAACACTATTTAAACTAGAAGCGCAGTGGGGTTACTTAGATATGCCTCAGGCAGGACAAGAGGCCACTAGTACAGATAAACCAATAACAGAATGTCCGAAAAACATGTCTGAAGCAGTTTACAGATGCGTGTGTTTAAATGCTAAGAGTATAGTAAATAAGAAAAACGAATTAAACATTATGGTAGAAGATATTGACCCTCACATAATTGGTATAACCGAATTATGGGCCAACACAGACATTACAGATGCTAAATTAGGATTGACAGGATACGTAATGTTTAGGAAAGATCGAATAGGAAGAAGGGGAGGGGGAGTTATTTTATATGTTAAATAATCTATTCAGGCTTATGAAATAAAATTAGAAAGCGAAGCAGATTACGATGTTTGGTGCAAAATAGTTTCAGGAAATTCAAAATTAACTATTGGATTAGTTTACCGAAGTCCAAACATAAACGAAGAGGATAACACAAAGATACAAAATGCTATAAAGGAAGTTAGTAAAGGGGAATGTATCATAATGGGAGATTTTAACCATGGACACATACAATGGAAATCTCTAGAGAGTACAGGGGGTGAGGACCAACAATTTCTATTTTTAATTCAGGAGAGCTTCCTTACTCAGCACGTGCTAGAACCAACCAGAGGAGAAAATGTATTAGATATAGTTTTATCATCACAAAAAGAATTAGTCGACAATGTAAAAATACATGAACCACTGGGTAACAGTGACCACAATCAAATACATTTTGACATCAATGTAAAATCAGAAAGTAAAAATAAAAAACGCATAGGAGAAACTTCCACAAAGGTAAGTATAAAGATATGAGAAAATACTTAGAAAAGCTAGATTGGAATAACATGCTGATGAATAAGACCGCAATTGAATGTTGGAATATTCTAAAATATGAAATTGAGAGTATCATCGATAAATTTGTTTCCTTGAAAAAACAAGGAAAACGGTCTAGAAAGAAACACTTGTCAAAGGAAGCTATTAGAAAAATAGTGTTTAAGCAAACCATGTGGAGGGTTTATAGGCGTACCAGAAAGGATGAAGACCATGCAAATTACAAAGAGGCACTTAACCTAGCTACAACCGAAATTAGAAAATCTAAAAGAACCTTCGAAAACAAATTGGCAGGTAATATAAAAAATGACAGCAAGAGTTTCTATGCTTATGTAAGGAGTAAACAGAAAGTTCGAGATAAGGTCGGACCACTGGAAAACAACAGGGGAAACATAATTTCAGACGGGTTTCAAATGGCAGAGGTCCTGAATGAGTATTTCAGCTCAGTTTTTACCACAGAAGATATCAGCTCACTTCCAGTTCCATTAACTAAATTTGAGGGCAATACATCAGAACATTTAGGCCAGTTATTTGTAACTCCTAAAATGATAGCAAAGAAAGTTAAGAAGATGAAAGATAATAAATCACCTGGAGTTGATGGGATACCACCAAAACTGCTAAAGGAAATTGTTGAGCAAATTAGTACACCACTTGCAAAATTGTTTAACTTGTCACTAGAAGAAGGAATAGTTCCTTCAGAATGGAAAGAGGCAAACATTACGCCGCTATTTAAGAAGGGATCGAGGAACAAGCCAGCAAATTACAGACCAGTGAGTTTAACATCAGTTGTATGTAAATAATTACTCGAAACATTAATTAGATACCACATGGTGGAATTCCTTGTAAAACATAAATTAATAAATACACCTCAACATGGGTTCCTAAAAGCAAGGTCATGTCTAACTAATCTCTTATGTTTTTTAAGAAATTACAAAGTGGGTAGATGACGGGTCACCAGTGGATATTGTCTACTTAGATTTTCAGAAAGCTTTCGATAAAGTGCCACATCAAAGATTGTAACTTAAACTAAAAGCCCATGGCATAGGTAATGATGTAATCAACTGGATAGAAAAGTGGCTTACACACAGAAAACAGAGAGTAATAGTAGATGGTGAGATTTCAAACTGGAAATCTGTTTTGAGTGGGGTACCACAGGGATCAGTATTAGGCCATATGCTGTTTTTAATATATATAAATGATTTGGAAGATGACATATCTAGCAAAGTACTGAAATGTGCAGATGACACAAAAGTATTCAGAAAGGTTACTAATGATACAGATAAACAAAGTTTACAAGATGATCTAGATAAATTAGTTAAATGGTCAGAAAAATGGCAAATGTTATACAATTTTGGGAAGTGTAAATGTATACACACAGGACATGGAAACATGGACGAAGAATATAAAATTGGGGATGCTGTACTAGGTAGAACCACACAAGAAAAGGACTTAGGATTAACATTTATTGCTGACATGAAAGTTTTAGAGCAATGTGGGATTGCGGCTTCGAAAGGAAATCAAATTCTAGGGCTAATTAGGAGAACTGTCATGTATAAAGAGAAAAAGCTAATTGTACCCCTGTACAAAGCAATAGGTAGACCACATTTGGACTAGTGTATTCAAGCATGGAGACCATAACGTTAAAGGGACATAGACAAGCTAAAAAGAACACAACAAAGAGCAACTAAAATGATTCCAGAATTGAGAGACCTTAGTTACGAAAGTCGCTTATTACAATTTGGTTTTACAACACTAGAGACCAGAGAAAAAATAGAAGTGTTTAAAATAGTGAATGGTTATGAGGATGTTGACAGGAATATGTTCTTCAAACTTAAAGAAGGCAGTAGAACCAGAGGACACAAAGCAGCATTAGTTAAGGAGCAGTGTAGGTTGGACATGAGAAAGTAGGGGAAAGTCCCTACAGCGCACAGCCTAAGCATTATCTGCTATTATTTTGAAATGTATTTGTCACAAAATCGATTTATTTGCACTATTCGACGCGGATACATTAATACATCATTATATATACTGTAAACGTAATAATTGTTATATAAGAAAACAATATTGCATAAAGTAAAACAAAATTAAATGGGGCGCTTTGGGAACGCGTGCCCCCAATGCACCCCACCTCCTCTCCCAAAGCCCACCTCCTGTGTAATGGTCACCAAATGCTGTCAATCACATAGAGAATCCAACTAAAATGTACACTTGGCTAAACGTTTATTGTTGACATGCTGGTAAAACAATTACAGATGACATTAAGGAGTGGTAACTTCTGTTCATTCCATTTATGTCTACAATTATAATTAGATTATCGTACGATATATAGAACATAAAACCAATTATATTAGATCTATACTCTAGCCACCGCTGACAAATTGTTGATTGTTAACCTACACTGATAGTCTACAGTCAACCATTCTGCGACTACTGCATGCAAAGGTCGCATGCGGATTTCTCGTTCCCACACTTTTCATGGTACCATTGGCGGCACAATGGGCATTGCAGCCAATTTTCTGTTGGTGGCGTGGTATAGAGCTCACTGCAATATATACACCTATCTCTCTTCATTCGTTGGGGTCGCACCAACTTTACGCACGTGCTTGAGAATGGTTCGTTCTTTGCCCTTGTGCAGTTCGCGCTTGTTGGATTTCTTGCATGTCTGCTTGTTTTTATTGGCTTGCCTCTCAAGCTTCTCGTTCAGTTGCTGATGCTTTTCTCGCAGATTATCCTTGTATGGCGATGACGTGAGATGTTCTGCAGACTGTGAGCGTCGTTTACCCAGCCGGGGCCCAGCCTTAGGGAGTGGTGATATGCCGTGAATGAACGTGTTTATAGTCGCCATTGGTGTAGTGCGGCCAGTCGATGTGGAGGCAACTGCGTCAGGCAACGTCGCGCGTTCGGAGAGGTTAGTCGCTTTAACAAGGGCGCTGCTCGGAAGAGGCTCAGGAGCGACAATTTCAGTAGGAACAGTCACCGCTGGCATGGTGCTTGCTCGGGTTGCTTGTTCGATGATGTCCGTCATCAAAGATGGCGCAAAATCGGCATCTCTAAACACTGCAGGGTTGAATGGCCACAGTCCACAACTGGAGAACCCTGACACGGCTTTGTCGATCGTGCAAGCCCTTGTGTACGCTGCTCCAAAGAGGGCCGCGATGTTATAGAAGGTGATTCGTTTTCCAGTGTTGCTAGTCATCCAATAGTCGCATGCCTGTCTGTAGTACTCCTTGAGCGGTCCGAAGAAGCACTTGTCGAGCGGCTGGAGTCGATGAGTAGTGTGCGGTGGAAAGGAGATGAGCTCGACGCCATTCGCCCTGGCAAGTTCCACTGCTTCGAGCGACTTGTGGCTGATGTGTCCGTCAACAAAGAGTACGACCTTTTTGGCAGGCGTCAGTTTAACCGCATCGATAAAGTTATTCAACCACTGCACGAAGACTTTGCTGTCTGTCCAGCCACTGTCTGTCACCACTCCCACTGTACCAGGTGGACAGCCAACGAGCAAGTGCTCGTTCATTTTCTTCCTCGGGTAGATTATAAATGGTGCAAGATAGCGCCCACTTGCACTCATGCCGCATATGATAGTGACCGTTTTCCCCTTTTCGCCACTCGTCACTTTCCAACCTGTTTCTGACCTTTTTTCGCGACAATTCTTCCAGGTTTGTGCACAACCGTTAAACCGCTCTCGTCCATGTTCCATATTCTGTCACCATCTAATGGCCCAAAGCTCTCCAGAAGCGATCTCCATATCTCGAAAAAATTGTCGACTTGTGCCTTATTAAATCCCATTGCCCGATTTATACTAGTCGCTTCTGGTTCCCTAATTGAGAGTGTTCTGTTTCTGGCAAGAAATCCAGTTAGCCAGTGTCGACCAGCCATCTTTGTGGTGTGATCAAAGGGGTGTGCGACGCCTTTGTACTCAGCCACTTGGAAGGCCATTTGTCGCAGTTCGGTAGTTGTTAACCCGTAGAACCTTTGCTGCATGTCCAATGCATGGTTGGCGATAATATCTTCAATGTCGGTGTCTAGAATCTGGCGAAATCTCCCTAGAAGTTGCCGACCTGGCGCTCGAACCTGTACGACACAGCCGAATTTGTATGAATAACTTCACACAAGCCTTTTCATAAAGTTTGAAACAACACAGTAATACGGTAGTACTACACCATGGCAATTGAAATTAAGATGCGTGGTGTTTTTTTTATTTCTTGTAACATTATTCGAATGCATAAAACATTGACCGAGTTGCAACCCATTTTATTGCGATGGTAATAATTAGTATAATTATGACTACTGAATTATGAAAATCTAATTTTCAGAGCTGTTTTTATAAATTACATAAAAATTACCTGGCCTTTATGGTGTCTTTGAAGAGTTCGCCTGGGGATTCCGTATTGCCGTTCAACGCTTCTATATGATTCGCCATGTTGAAGAGCAAAGAGGGCCTCCTGTAAATCTGCCTCTCCATATTTCCGCTGTTGTTGATTACGTCCCATCTGAAATAAACAGTGGTTGCATAGTTTAATTTTTTAGAAAATTACAATCAATCATCGTAATATGCTATCTGAATCGGCAAGAAATTGTAAGTAAATTGGTTGTTTCTTGAACGCGATAAATACATTATATTTTCATACTGAATAAATAAATTTATGATATACACGAAAAAGTTTAATGTTCCCAAACTGCACCTCCAATTATATGAGTTTTGCTGCGGTGCGGTTTGGGGACATGGGGGAGGTGCGCTTTGTGGAAAACTGTTAGTGACGCTAAATCGGCCATTTGCAAAATTGTATTTGTAAATGAAATTTATGGTATTCGCGTATGGTTCGGTTATACAATTGAACTATTGACAGTGTCATCGTAGTCAGTAATCATTATTACTTGGCGCACTGCCTTCCACTAAATGCACAAATTAAGGTAAAACGTGTCATAAAACTCACCGAACGTTGTGTGGTTTCAAGGCAATCGCGAATGTGCCAATTTGTTCTGCATATGCGTCAAATAGCGACATCTATCGAATGTGACAAGCAATGCCTGCATTATGCTGGTTCAATCGGCTAGGGTAGGGATGGGGCGCTTTAGGGAGTGGGTGCGCGTTAGGGACTTTCTCCTACTCTTTCTCACAGAGGGTGATAAATGAATGGAACAAACTGCTGAATGATTGTGTTAATGCTAGTAGTGTGAATATGTTTAAAAATAGAATTGACAGATATTTGATAACGGCGGACTACACATAGATGAGAAAATTGTTGGACTCTCGATAAGCCAATGGCTTCCTTGTCCACTTGCCATCTGGAACTTGTTGTTTGGGGTGGCAATCTTGTTAAAAACAAAAACAAAGCGTTGAATGATATCGCGCCCGTCTAACAATCGTTACACGTTACACGTTGCTCCCTGTAGACTTGTTCAATCAAACACAATGTTTCTTATATTGAAGCTAACAGCCACGCCGCAATTGCTGCGCGAAAACTGTTCGTTCTCATAATCCAATCACTGGATTCCCATCACCAGGTACTCATTTATAGAGCCGAGTGAACTGGAGCAAAGTGATGTGAACGAAATTTCCAAAGACGGCAACATGATTCAAACCCGGGTTCTCTCGAATTAGAGTCCGATGTTCTAACCCCGACACCACCCCACGTAAACGTATCTGATTAGTCAACCCTTTCTTCTTTTGATAACTTGCGAAAATGCAATATTCTCATAGAAGATGGGTGGAACCTTTCACAGAAACGTGTACTCTCAAATTAACGAAATATGCTAATATGTCTACCTTCGCCTACAGGAACACGATGTTTCGGCATCATGTGTCACATGCAACCACTAAACAACCGCTATATAATGGACTCATCTCATTGATAACATCCCATCCATAACAAATTAATTATGGTCAATTTGTAGAAAACAAAGTTTGCGGAATTTAATGTGTACGTCTTTTTTCAAAGTACAAGTATTCTGTGAGGTATATTACCAAAAATATGGTTTCAAAGTCGTACATTTGCATACTACGACCTTTCTATACACCAAGACCGTAACGTAAATCAGCATAGCGTAAATCAGGTAAATGCACAAACACAACCACTACACTGTTTGAAGAAAAGCACTATAGAGTCAGTGTTGACATATTGTAGCATCTGGTTTTTTCCGTGCTATGTCTGTCTCTAACAAAAACATGCTTCTCCGCATCTGCAAAATTGCTTCCAAGATCATAGGCCTCATCATCCAGCCTGTCTCTCAGTTGAATAAACGCGCGATGATCAGAAAAGCACATACAGTTGCCAATAACCCTGTCCACCGAGCACCGAGCACCGAGCACCGAGCACCGAGCACCGAGCACCGAGCACCGAGCACCGAGCACCGAGCACCGAGCACCGAGCACCGAGCACCGAGCACCGAGCACCGAGCACGCACGCACTTTCTCATTATATAATGTACTTTCTATAAGCAATGTTTGTTAAAACATAAGCCAACATTTCATTTGGCATATAATATTCATAATAAAATTATACAAAACAACATATTTCACTGTCGTATAACGCATTATGTGTTGAGTGGGAGAACGCATATCTGGGGTATCAAATTTATTTACCCTCAACCCAAATATGCACATTGAATTACAAAACTTCGTCGTATTAATAAATCCGTGATTTCTTACATACATTGCTCACGATTTCTCTAGAAAGCATTTAGTCATGCTCCAGTTACTGCACGAAAACACGACTAAACACATTCTACACTTCAACAAAACAAACAGCTCACATGACCACACTAGATCACAATAATCCAATTCACAGCTGTGCGACATAGACCACCCCATTCCTGTTTGAACACGCATCACCCGTTCGCTGTTTCAATAAAAACAATCACGTTTTACATGACGTATTTGGCAAATCTCTAGCAGTGTCTTGAGGCCTTTCATTCGGACAAATCACCCGTGTTCTGCTCGCATGAGAAAAATATATAATATTAACTGACTAAGAAAATTTAAAACAAACTGCCTGCATGACATTCCGCACAGGCCGTGTGAGCTTTTAAAAGCTACGTTGGGAATTTCCTGCGTCTTGCAATTATCGACGACAGCGTGTATCTAAAACTAAGCTCAGTGTGGGCAGGTGTGTTATCTCTTTAGTTGCGGCCAAAATGTGGAATGAAGTTCTCATCAACTTAAATTTAATAATCTGAAAGTACATGTTTTTCTAAATTGCATTTCCACCCTAGATCGTCCGCGGTCATTCGATCTAATAATGACTTTTACGCGCCCCTATTTATGATAAATCATGCTTAAAGATTTTGGTCTGTTGCGCCTCAGAGCTTCGGTTCCTGGTGATTTAGACGTTATAACATTACAATTATTATTATTTTAATTAAGTAATAGTTTAAAGTTATAACGGGTTAAGCAAGTAGTTCATGCCTATGTTGATTTCGTACACATGCGATGAGTTGCTGGTAAACATGTTGGTCCCGTTAGTGACGGATTAACCAATAGGACCAACGAACGCCAGGGTCCCACGAAAATATCCATTCATGGCTCTTCCAGAATGAATATTCCCCAAATAATCCTGAGACTTCGGCATTATTTCCTTTCCAAGATGGCGGCCGTGAACGAACAGGAACAAGTTGTGGTCGGGCATAAGTAAGCTAACAATGTTATATCAATGCGATATCACTGCCAAGGGCGAATGACTCATACAATATTACGATAAAGATATCGAGCCGGATTTTGAGAAAGAATTCCGTCTGGTCGCAAATACGAAGACTTCAAGATATGTGCCGAGATAATATCCCTTCGTCAGTTTCAATACGTTCACATTGCGCTATGGATCTATATGTCAGTGTTCGGCTCCAGCTGCGCTATGGATCTATATGTCAGTGTTCGGCTCCAGCTGCGCTATGGATCTATATGTCAGTGTTCGGCTCCAGCTGCGCTATGGATCTATATGTCAGTGTTCGGCTCCAGCTGCGCTATGGATCTATATGTCAGTGTTCGGCTCCAGCTGCGAAAGCGAGCGATCTTTCTCAATACTGAAACGAACCACAGACTACCATCGTCCCATGGTGATTCAGTCGCGCTTGTCAGTATTCTCACTTCTACCTGTAGAGTCGGAGATGATGTGTTCAGTCTCAGTTGATGGTATCATTAGTTTTTCTTGTAGTAAATGTCGTAAATACAAAGTAACACAATAGAATACGTATCGTTAAGGTATGTGTCTACCTCGACAATCGCTACTGTACATCACGACAATTCATATCCGCGATCTCTTGCAATGGTTTATTTTTCTTGTGTTAGCTTTATCGATTCATGCAATGTACTCTATGTGCGTGTTCAATATAGCTACGTCAATATGTTGGGTAAAATTTCTACTTGAAGTCGTTGGGGTGGGTCTAGCTAGAACCTACAAAATTTACTAGTGCCGTGTAGGTGGCCCTTATGTAGAACATACGTGTCTGTGGCCCATATATAGGCCCTACGTGTATGTGGCCCCTATGTAAGCCCTACGTGTATGTGGCCCCTGTGTAAGGCCTACGTGTATATGACCCCTGTGTAACGCCTACGTGTATGTGACCCCTATGGAGGCCCTACGTGTATGTGGCCACTATGTAGGCCCTACGTGTATGTGGCCCCTATTTAGGCCCTATGTGTATGTGGCCCCTATGTAGGCCCTACGTGTATGTGGCCACTATGTAGGCCCTACGTGTATGTGGCCCCTATTTAGGCCCTATGTGTATGTGGCCCCTATGTAGGCCCTACGTGTCTGTGGCCCATATGGAGGCCCTACGTGTATGTGGCCACTATGTAGGCCCTATGTGTATGTGGCCCCTATTTAGGCCCTATGTGTATGTGGCCCCTATGTAGGCCCTACGTGTCTGTGGCCCCTATTGAGGCCCTACGTGTATGTGGCCCCTATGTAGAACCTACGTGTATGTGGCCCCTATGTAGGCCCTACGTGTATGTGGCCCCTGTGTAGGCCCTACGTGTATGTGGCCACTATGTAGGCCCTACGTGTATGTGACCCCTATGTAGGCCCTACGTGTCTGTGGCCCCTATGTAGGCCCTACGTGTATGTGGCCCCTATGTATATCCTATACGCACGAGTCACAGTGAATAGAAACGCATGGCGTGCGTTGATCAACGCGTGCTAGTGCCAATAGATATGCTTCAATAACCAATGTCATGTTTATCCTATACGAACCAGTCATACCGTCAAGCTATCGTCGCGAGTTACAGCGGACTTAGCAGTCACAGCGCCATCTTGCGAATGAACTCACTATTATTTCGCTTTACAAACAGTTGGTGACTAGTGACTACCCGTCGACCGAAATTGTGACCGACTGTTGAACAGACACATACCAACTGATTAGCGAGTTGGCGACTATAATTGACTATTCGGCCAAAGCGAACCATACCGACTTTTAGTCGCCAACAGTTTGTCTGCTGACAAATAGTTGTCAACTACCCATCGGCCGACCGTCGGCCGACCGATTTTTCAGATGTCAGACTGTTGGTGGAGAACACACACATAACGACTACGCCAGGGGAAGCAAAATATTTCACGCACGGGAAGGAAAAAAATAAGTGGTGGACTCACTAACTCTAGGGAAAGACACTCTAAAACAGGGTCCTCGGACATGTTGGAACCGAAATAAATAAAAATAATAAAAATCTGGGAGATACTTAAGTTTGAATCTAAAACTATACCTCTGAACTTGGCTTTACGGGAAAGGATAGGGTTTAGTTTTGTACGTTTACCAATACTCTGAGCAAAGTTAATGTAGTATTTCGCATCGATTTGTTATATTGTATCGGAACAGTCTTCCCCATGAGAAAATGTGACTCTCCATACACCTTTAAAACACTCTTCAAAACTCTCTTGTTTAAACGCGCATATTATTCTTAACTGTCAAATTCATTCGACTTTTAGTGCTATGTTCTATGAACTTGGATTTGCTATGTTTTTAATGTTTTTATTTATTTATCTATATATTTATTTTTTATCTTGACTGTCTTTAACTATGTTTGTGTCAGCGCCTTTGAACAGGGTCACCTGGATCCATGGCGCTCTAAACGTGCTCTAATTATTATTATTATTATTAAATGCGCGAAGTATCTGGAATACTATTTCATATTCCGGATACTTTAAACAGAAATTCACTTACATCGCCTTCGGTTGCATGAGCGGCTACGCTAGCTTGTAAGTTAAAATATTTTGTGTGAAGTATCCACCCGGGGTAGACGAAGACAGACACGACAGAATTGGTAAGCACAATGCACACATAAATATATTGTGATAAAACGCTTCATTCAATCATAGTGTTTTGTCTTAGAACTCTCGAAATGTTTATACGACATTATGTATTGAATAAAGGTACATTTATCAATAGACAATCTGCTGCGTAACACAAGTTTCTAACGAGCCATAAGACGCCAGTAAGAAATTAAGGACTCGCCGTCTAAGTGAGCCCTACACATAAGCCTTCTGCATATAAATTATATAAATTAAGGACTCGCCGTCTAAGTGAGCCCTACACATAAGCCTTCTGCATATAAATTATATAAATTAAGGACTCGCCGTCTAAGTGAGCCCTACACATAAGCCTTCTGCATATAAATTGCTTAATCACAGACTGTAAACCACGAACCAGTGATATTTATAACACAACCAACAGTACCGATCAAGCCCGATCACCTCCTGTATTCAACGTACTATGAGATATTACACGCCGATCAAAGGGCAAGGTCGAATGAATTCAAAATATTCGCATTAGCATATCTCATCTAACACGACAGTTCTGAATTCTCATTATGGTCTTCACAAAGATTTGGACTATCACTTTCGCAGCCATATCGTGTGTACGATTGAGGCTCTAAATAAAGTTATTGTTATAACAATAAGATGATAGGTTCACCTATCGGCCAATGATATGTTCACCTATCGACCAATGACAGGTTAACCTATCGACCAATTATAGGCTCAACTATCGACTAACGATAGGTTCACGTATCCGATATCTACCAATGATTAGTCTACCTATCGACCAATGGTTATGATGGGTTCACTTGTTAACTAATGATAGGTTCACATATTCACCAGTAATAGGTTCACATATCAACTATGACATTCTGAAGTAGAATTTCAGTCCCAAACATCCTGAACGGTGATATCTGACCATGGGCCTATCGCGGCTTGCGTAACTAATGTTCGGAAATATCGTATTCTGTATATCGATTTTTCAAATCGTGTACGTATGAACTGTCGGCTGCAACGCCTGAAACGTAACTCATCAAATACAAAAACAATACGGATTACATATATACAGTCTGTTTAGTTTGAACTCATTGTATACATTCTCGTCAATAAACACACGACAGTGCTTGATCAGGATATATGTCATACGAACTATGCTTAGATAATGACTGGCTTGAAGGCCTCGATATCAAAACGATATCATTGTTATGATATATGGATGAGCAATGCGATTTGTTTAAAACAAATATTATGTTACGTAGGCTTATCATTATTATTATATTCAACGTGTGTAAACATGTGTCTTAATTGTACACCGAATTGTATAAAAAAAAATTTGATAAAATGAGTTGTAGTTATACGAACTGTACTTTCTCTTTAAGTAGAATATTATTATCCAGTACATCAACAATGCATGCATGCGTGGGTGGGTGTGCGCATGAACGAGTGAGTGTTTGTATGCTTGTAAGTATGTGCATGTGTGTGGCTTTGCTGAAGAAAAACGCCTGACCGAATTGCCGCAATCAGCGTGATGGAATTATATTAACAGCTTAAAGTGTCCGTAACGACCCGTGTGTAGCCCGGCCCGTCCGGACCAGGTAAGGCACACCACCGCTATTGGTGCCTGCTGGGCCGGTGGCCGGATTACAGTGGTGAACTAAGCCAATCAACCGTGATCTAAAGCGCTGGCGCCGGCCTGAAACGTTATTCCATTACAGACATTGTTAACAAACCAGTCAGCGGTAATTGGTAATCGACCCAAGTCAGCTGTTCAGTTTAATCTATAAATGCATGTTTATATATATGAAGCTACACTTGACCAAAACAGAATCGTGCTGGGCCTACAGTAAGTGATGCTCTAACGTTGTACAACAGTCGTGTTGCGCACAAGATAAGTAAAACTAACGTTGTACAATATACTTCTGTCGTGCACAAGGTAGGCCTAAGTAATGTTGTAACGTTGCACAATACATTCGTGTTGTACCCAAGGTAAGTAATTATCTAACGTTGTAGAATATATTTGTGCTTTACACAAGGTAAGTAATGATCTTGTAGAACATAGTCGTGTCGGGCACAAGGAAAGCAATGCTCTAGCGTTTTACAACAGGCGGCACAGTGTCAATCGTTTTACAACAGGCGGCACAGTGTCAATCGTTTTACAACAGGCGGCACAGTGTCAATCGTTTTACAACAGGCGGCACAGTGTCAATCGTTTTACAACAGGCGGCACAGTGTCAATCGTTTTACAACAGGCGGCACAGTGTCAATCGTTTTACAACAGGCGGCACAGTGTCAATCGTTTTACAACAGGCGGCACAGTGTCAATCGTTTTACAACAGGCGGCACAGTGTCAATCGTTTTACAACAGGCGGCACAGTGTCAATCGTTTTACAACAGGCGGCACAGTGTCAATCGTTTTACAACAGGCGGCACAGTGTCAATCGTTTTACAACAGGCGGCACAGTGTCAATCGTTTTACAACAGGCGGCACAGTGTCAATCGTTTTACAACAGGCGGCACAGTGTCAATCGTTTTACAACAGGCGGCACAGTGTCAATCGTTTTACAACAGGCGGCACAGTGTCAATCGTTTTACAACAGGCGGCACAGTGTCAATCGTTTTACAACAGGCGGCACAGTGTCAATCGTTTTACAACAGGCGGCACAGTGTCAATCGTTCAAGGAGGTGCGCATGCGTCGGGGGTGGTACGAGTCCGTTACATCGCTCCACACATTTCACTCAACACAACATGTTCACCAACACAGCAAATGACCACAATTGGTACAACAACTCAACATAACCCACTGATCACGCAGAAACAGACAAACCAAACGACAACAAACGCAACTAATCAAAACAACGCCCTTTACCGCAACACATGAACCAAAATTTCAAAGATGGCGGACTACCACTGCCGGCGCCGTCCGGGTGAGTTCTTTTCATTTTATCGCTAAGCATTTCATTAGTAAGCTTACTTTTCTTCAAGTCGCCACTGTTTGCATTTGGATCTAACTTTCAGAAAACCATGCTACAAAATGTATTCCAATTCAGATGTCCCTTTAGGAAATATTCCCCTCACCTAGTCCCGCATTCCACGCGGATTAATCTTGGGCTAACGCAGATAATCACCGTCACTCTCCTAATAGCAACGATCATTGGAACATGTCAACGCGTATCTCGATCAAATCTCAAAATTAAACCAAAATATTATGCCCTAACTTTGAATCCCCGAATTAAATTCCCACCCAAAATCAAATTCAAATCAGACATTGTTACACATCTGTACCTCAGCAGACTGATAGCACTCTCAGGCGACATCCACCCAAACCCTGGCCCATACGGGCGCCCAATTCCAAATATTACCACTTCTCCATCTAGAAATGAGCAATCCATTTCTACCAACACCCAGTCTGACAGTTCCACGCTTACTACCCCAACACTCCACACATCACAAAATGCAGGCTTAATTTTCGCCCCAAACCCCCAAAACACTTCAACCCCCGAACGCCACAAGAAAACCCAAGGAAACACACTTAAAGGAATTTTGATAAACACCAACAGCGTTAAGAGCATAGAAAAAGCAACCCAACTAAAGGCAACTATTCAATATAATAATCCAGACATCATATTTCTAGTTGAAACTAAATTAGATGCAAACTATGCTACATACTCTTTCCTACCACCCAACTATGAGGCCATCAGAAAGGACAGGAATGTCCATGGCGGTGGAGTCCTTATAGCCTTCCGTGACAACATTGTAGCTGAACCCCTCCAAAATTTAAACTCAAATTGTGAAATAATTTGGACAAAAATTCACTTTGCACGAAACAAATGCATATACTTTGCATCTTATTATCGACCCCCAAATGACCACCTCCAATCCCTTGAAGCTCTCCACGACTCCCTAACTAAACTATATAGATCACAAAAAACTCCCCCTAACGTAGTCATAGCTGGAGATTTTAACCTCCCTGATATCAACTGGACAAATCACCAGACCACTAATAACAGCACCGCCAGCAAGCATAACAAACTACTAGAAATAACTAACGACTTTGGGCTGCAGAACATGGTAAACGACCCCACACGCATTGCTTCTGGCAACATTCTTGACCTCATACTCACCTCAAATCCCTCCATTATCATCAACACCCACACCACTCCTGGTATGAGCGATCACGAATCCGTGACCTTCAATGTCAACTTAAACCCAGTTCGCAACAAGAAACCCCCCCACCAAGTTTATAGTTACAAATCAGCAGACTGGGACCAACTCAAAGACGACATAGACAAACTAAATCTTGAGTACTTCGACATCGACCCCAACTCACAGGATATAGACATAAACTGGACCTTTTTCCGCGAACGTCTGACTACCTTGATTAACAAAAACATACCTAGACGATACACAAAAGCTAAAACCCACCTCCCCTGGATAACACGTGAACTAATTAGAATGCAGAGAAGACGAAACAAAAGCCACAAAAAGGCAAAGCAAACTGGACTAAACAGTGACTGGGAAAAATTTAAGGAACTCCGAAAGCAAGCTACTAAAGCATTAGCAAAATCCTACAAAGACTATGTTAACAACCACATTGGAGACAGCCTGAAAACTAATCCAAAACGATTCTGGTCATTTATTAAGGCAAATAAACGAGAAAACATTGGCATCCCCACACTTCGAGTAAACGACCAACCAATAATTAATGATCGAGATAAAGCAAATGCCCTAAACAACCAATTTAGCTCTGTATTTACCCAAGAAAACCACCCCATCCCCCCAAATAGCCCCCTCTACTTACCCCAACATCCCCCTTCTCGAAATTGGCATAGATGGCGTAATAAAGCAGCTGGAAAATCTAAACCAGAATAAAGCTACAGGCCCAGATGAACTCCCAGCTAGAGTCCTTAAAGAAACTGCAAAGCAGATAGCTCCCATCATCACCCAAATTTTCCAACAATCATACAACACAGGTAAACTTCCTAATGACTGGCTACAAGCATTAGTAACTCCTATACACAAAAAGAGCCATAAATCTGACCCAGCTAACTACAGACCCATATCACTAACCTGCATCCTCTGTAAAGTAATGGAACATATCATCCTAAGCAACATGTGGAAACACCTGCACAAGCATAACATCATTCTCCACTTCCAACACGGATTCCAGTCGGGACTGTCTTGTGAATCTCAACTCATTGAGACAGTCCACGACTGGATGACTGCTATGGACAACAAGACCCAAATTGACGCAATCCTGCTTGACTTTGCTAAAGCCTTCGACAAAGTGCCTCACCTACGTCTTCTATCAAAATTGACCTCCTACGGAATCACTGGAAACACTCAAAATTGGATCAAATCTTTTCTATCCAACCGCAAACAGAGAGTCTCAGTTAACGGTGCCCTATCGGACATCACAGATGTCACATCTGGTGTCCCACAGGGTTCAGTTCTAGGACCTGTCCTCTTCTTACTCTACATAAATGACATAAATGGGAACATCAAATCTTCTATACGCCTTTTTGCAGATGATAGTATTATATATCGTAAAATTTCTTCCAAAACCGACCATGAAATTCTCCAAACTGACCTTAGCCAACTCCAAACATGGTCAGACAAATGGCAAATGGAATTTAATGTATCTAAATGCGTCCACCTTCCAATAACAAACAAAACTAAACCCAGCACACACAAGTACTCGCTTTCTGGCCAGCCATTATCCACCGTATCCAGCCACTCATACCTCGGAGTAAAATTGGATTCCAAATTAACCTGGACAAATCACGTCACTGACATAACTTCAAAATCTTCGAAATGTTTAGGCATGATTAAACGAACTCTTGGCCCATGTAAACCCGAAGTTAAGCAAACAGCGTACAACATGCTAATCCGGCCAAAACTTGAGTACTCTTCACCCATATGGAATCCCCACACCTTTTCACAAGTTAAAAGCCTTGAAAGAGTGCAACACTCTGCTGCCAGATTTGTTAAAAATGATTACAGACGGAACACAAATCCAGCAGATCTAATTACTGCCCTTGGATGGCCAACCCTCGAACGAAGGCGCATTATCAAACAAGCCACTACCTTCTACAAAATTCTAAACAACATTATTGAGATCACCCCCCCTCCGGGCCTACTAACTCGCTCTCGAACCCGTGGACAATACATAGCCCCCAAGTGTCGTATAAATGCAATGGTTTTTTCATTTTATCCCAGAGCCATTCGCATATGGAATATGATTCCATCAAAAATTACCAACATAAAAAACCCAAAATCATTTCAAGAAGCTATTATGGAACTCCCTTTCACCACACCTCCTCACCTAAACTGCCTTTAAAACACAGTGCTCAGCGTAAACTTATCCATGGTGTGGGTATGGAGACTGTCTATGTGTGCATGTGGCAAGGCAGCGACAGTATCCATACACACAACCAACCTATTAAAATTTTTCGTTAAACATCCTATACATCAAATAAATAAAACTATCAGATAAAAACCATTTCAGCAACATTAATGATACTAGTCTTTTAATCGAACGTACCACCCACAGCGCATGCGCACAGTCCACCACAAACTCCTGCGTTAGCCCAAGTTTGGGCTGTTTGGAGTAAACCACTTGAGACTTGAGACAACAGGCGGCACAGTGTCAATCGTTTTACAACAGGCGGCACAGTGTCAATCGTTTTACAACAGGCGGCACAGTGTCAATCGCAACACATTTTAATTGTGATGTTAATTATCATATTAACATCCGTATAAAAATCAAAAGTGAGGCAGGAGGCAGAGAGAGAGAGGGGGGGGGGGTTTAGAGACATACATACATACATACATACATACATACATACATACATACATACATACATACAGACAGGCATACAGACAGACAGACAGACAGACACGCACGCACGCACGCACGCACGCACGCACGCACGCACGCACGCACGCACGCACGCACGCACGCACGCACGCACGCACGCACACACGCACACACACACACACCAGACAACGAAACAGAGAAACAGAGAAACAGAGAGACGGAGAGACAGACAAAGAGAAGATTACGTCAAGTGCACTTGTTTATATTTGTGAGTAATCCTTATGTCACACAGTAAGTAGATTAGATAATGGCAGATACTACACTGAATAAAACCACTACAATAACCAGTCAATTTACTTACTAATAGAAAGTCGACACACAAATACATTCTTGTGAATATTTGAAAAGGAAACGGTAACTACCAAATTAGTTGTGCCACTTATATTGCCATGTAAAATAGTAACAAACAATGTGCCACTATTAATGATTAATGTCAATCGTAATCGTTAATCCCAACATCAAAGGTAATCGCAAACCACGCCTCTGTATGCTGCATTGCTGCACGTTACACCTGTATAGGTTAATTAATAAGCGCGAAGCTTAGTTCGGGATCTGCTAAATAAGCCTAGGACCTGTGTTCATTGGAACCATTGCTTCAAAACGACGTATGCAGTTGCCCTCCGACTTATTGATTTATAACGCGATCAATTAACACGTTTCTGGCATTAACAACCTGTCGTACACTCGTGCCACATTGATTGTAAACACGTTGCCTTATTAAATGTGTCTGTCGGAGGTCGCCGGTGTCACATGAAATAATCGAGCAGCGATTAAAACATTTCGGGCATGACGACCTCTTAGTGCACAGAATAATCTAACACAGTGAAGCTATTTCTCGTCGAATCAGGATCAGCTTAGGCATTCACATTATTATTGGCCCATCGTTGGCCGTTACTGGCCCCAGCTAACCCAGCTCATTGGGTCGATGACTGACATCCACCATTGGCCCAATCGTGTCTTTTATCAATGCCAGTTGAGCCAATGACAGCCATCATTGGCGCAATCATGTTTTTAAGTCCAACATTGGCACATTAAATGTTGCTAGCTGTGGTATAATTAGTTTACCAAAACTGCCAGTTTTACGGCAAGTACGCTTAATATGACCACCGGCGGGAACATGAATTGTGGTCTTACCCCTTTATAGTTACGATGGATCCCGAGACACTGGACCAGCTACTCCGATTGGAAGAGGAACAGCTGATGTCACCGGAAGAGGAAGCGGAGGAACGCATGCGCATGGAGGAAATCGATCTGCGTGTACAGAACATGGAAGAGAGAAGACAACAATCTGATCTCAGACGGTGAGTGCGTGAGTGTGTGCGTGCGGACGTGCGGGCGGGTGTGCGTGCCTTTTGAATGCTACAGTGTACTGGGTTTGGCTAAACTATGCAGTTTATGTAATCTCCTGAAACAGGACATTGTCAGAACGACATCTTTTTCTAGGGCTGAACACGAAAGACGACGACAGGAGTTGAAGAACAGATGGGAACAGTTGGGAAGGCGACGAATGGCCAGACACGAACATTCCTGTGACGCCATACCAAACAATATGGCCGAATGACGCAAAACACTACGGGCAATCAAACACGAATAGTCCTACAGCACCGCACACAATCCCGCGAGTCGGAAGACACGGACAGTTCTGTCAAAACACACGAAGCAGCACGAGTCTAGACAGGAAACATTCTCTCGCCCCACACGAAGCTCCAATGATCCGTAGACACGAACATTCCTGCGCTTCAATGATCCGTAGACACGAACATTCCTGCGCTCCAATGATCCGTAGACACGAACATTCCTGCCACACGAAGAACCACGGATAGATCTTGCCAAATGTGTTAATATTATTATGTCTACATTTTAGTGACCCCCACCAAATGTTGCTTGGGTAAGATTGTGCTCGCAATCTATATAATATGTATAGTTATATATGTCTATATTGAGTAACACTAACGTTAGTACGGAATATAGTTAATATTCGTTTATTCCCCATATAGAATATGTTTCAAATGTCTGGATGCAAACTAAATGTATATAACTGTATTAGTGAATGTGTGCATGTATATGTTTAAATATGTGAAATTATCACTGAATTGTACATTTAGTTATGTTTATACTATCAAACCCTGTAAGGGGTCGTGGAGTAATAAATTTAATTTGATTGAAAATTTGATTTGATTTGATTGAAAGAAACGAATAGCAATGCAGCAGCAATTATGTGTCGTTTCCCGATAATGTCCACCACCACAAGGAGCACCTCATATTCACTTGTACGTATCAGCTACGCACCTTCCATGGCCCCATCCCAAGGCTTCAAGGACGTTTCCCAGTGGTTTGCTTCATAATGTCCACCGCCACAAGGATCACCTAATATTCACTTGTACGTATCAGCTACGCACATTCCATGGCCCCACCCCAAGGCTTCAACGACGTTTCCCAGTGGTTTGCTTCATAATGTCCAGGTATCTATGCAGCACACCCTACCACAATATACGTAATGTCCAGGAATCTATGCAGTACACCCTACCACAATATACGTAATGTCCAGGAATCTATGCAGCACACCCTACCACAATATACGTAATGTCCAGGTATCTATGCAGCACACCCTACCACAATATACGTAATGTCCAGGAATCTATGCAGCACACCCTACCACAATATACATAATGTCCAGGAATCTATGCAGCACACCCTACCACAATATACGTAATGTCCAGGTATCTATGCAGCACACCCTACCACAATATACATAATGTCCAGGTATCTATGCAGCACACCCTACCACAATATACGTAATGTCCAGGTATCTATGCAACACACCCTACCACAATATACATAATGTCCAGGTATCTATGCAGCACACCCTACCACAATATACATAATGTCCAGGTATCTATGCAGCACACCCTACCACAATATACATAATGTCCAGGTATCTATGCAGCACACCCTACCACAATATACGTAATGTCCAGGTATCTATGCAGCACACCCTACCACAATAGACGTAATGTCCAGGAATCTATGCAGCACACCCTACCACAATATACATAATGTCCAGGTATCTATGCAGCACACCCTACCACAATATACGTAATGTCCAGGTATCTATGCAGCACACCCTACCACAATATACATAATGTCCAGGTATCTATGCAACACACCCTACCACAATATACGTAATGTCCAGGTATCTATGCAGCACACCCTACCACAATATACGTAATGTCCAGGTATCTATGCAGCACACCCTACCACAATATACGTAATGTCGAGGTATCTATGCAGCACACCCTACCACAATATACATAATGTCCAGGTATCTATGCAGCACACCCTACCACAATATACGTAATGTCCAGGTATCTATGCAGCACACCCTACCACAATATACGTAATGTCCAGGAATCTATGCAGCACACCCTACCACAATATACATAATGTCCAGGTATCTATGCAGCACACCATACCACAATATACATAATGTCCAGGTATCTATGCTGCACACCCTATCACAATATACATAATGTCCAGGTATCTATGCTGCACACCCTACCACAATATACATAATGTCCAGGTATCTATGCAGCACACCCTATCACAATATACATAATGTCCAGGTATCTATGCAGCACACCCTATTATAATATACATAATGTCCAGGTATCTATGCAGCACACCCTACCACAATATACACAATGTCCAGGTATCTATGCAGCACACCCTACCACAATATACATAATGTCCAGGTATCTATGCAGCACACCCTACCACAATTTACATAATGTCCAGGTATCTATGCTGCACACCCTATCACAATATACATAATGTCCATGTATCTATGCAGCACACCCTACCACAATATACATAATGTCCAGGTATCTATGCAGCACACCCTACCACAATATACATAATGTCCAGGTATCTATGCAGCACACCCTACCACAATATACATAATGTCCAGGTATCTATGCTGCACACCCTACCACAATATACATAATGTCCAGGTATCTATGCTGCACACCCTATCACAATATACATAATGTCCAGGTATCTATGCTGCACACCCTACCACAATATACATAATGTCCAGGTATCTATGCAGCACACCCTACCACAATATACATAATGTCCAGGTATCTATGCAGCACACCCTATCACAATATACATAATGTCCAGGTATATATGCAGCACAACCTATCATATTATACATAATGTCCAGGTATCTATGCTGCACACCCTATCACAATATACATAATGTCCATGTATCTATGCAGCACACCCTACCACAATATACATAATGTCCAGGTATCTATGCAGCACACCCTACCACAATATACATAATGTCCAGGTATCTATGCAGCACACCCTACCACAATATACATAATGTCCAGGTATCTATGCTGCACACCCTATCACAATATACATAATGTCCAGGTATCTATGCTGCACACCCTACCACAATATACATAATGTCCAGGTATCTATGCAGCACACCCTACCACAATATACATAATGTCCAGGTATCTATGCTGCACACCCTATCACAATATACATAATGTCCAGGTATCTATGCTGCACACCCTACCACAATATACATAATGTCCAGGTATCTATGCAGCACACCCTACCACAATATACATAATGTCCAGGTATCTATGCTGCACACCCTATCACAATATACATAATGTCCAGGTATCTATGCTGCACACCCTACCACAATATACATAATGTCCAGGTATCTATGCAGCACACCTTATCACAATATACATAATGTCCAGGTATCTATGCAGCACACCCTATCATAATATACATAATGTCCAGGTATATATGCAGCACACCCTACCACAATATACATAATGTCCAGGTATCTATGCAGCACACCCTACCACAATATACATAATGTCCAGGTATCTATGCAGCACATCCTACCACAATATACATAATGTCCAGGTATCTATGCTGCACACCCTATCACAATATACATAATGTCCAGGTATATATGCAGCACACCCTACCACAATATACATAATGTCCAGGTATCTATGCAGCACACCCTACCACAATATACATAATGTCCAGGTATCTATGCAGCACACCCTACCACAATATACATAATGTCCAGATATCTATGCAGCACACCCTACCACAATATACATAATGTCCAGGTATCTATGCAGCACACCCTACCACAATATACAAAATGTCCAGGTATATATGCTGCACACCCTAGCACAATATACATAATGTCCAGGTATCTATGCAGCACACCCTACCACAATATACATAATGTCCAGGTATCTATGCAGCACACCCTACCACAATATACATAATGTCCAGGTATCTATGCAGCACACCCTACCACAATATACATAATGTCCAGGTATCTATGCTGCACACCCTACCACAATATACATAATGTCCAGGTATCTATGCTGCACTCCCTACCACAATATACATGATGTCCAGGTATCTATGCTGCACACCCTATCACAATATACATAATGTCCAGGTATCTATGCTGCACACCCTACCACAATATACATAATGTCCAGGTATCTATGCAGCACACCCTATCATAATATACATAATGTCCAGGTATCTATGCAGCACACCCTACCACACTATACATAATGTCCAGGTATCTATGCAGCACACCCTACCACAATATACATAATGTCCAGGTATCTATGCAGCACACCCTACCACAATATACATAATGTCCAGGTATCTATGCTGCACACCCTATCACAATATACATAATGTCCAGGTATCTATGCTGCACACCCTACCACAATATACATAATGTCCAGGTATCTATGCTGCACACCCTACCACAATATACATAATGTCCAGGTATCTATGCAGCACACCCTACCACAATATACATAATATCCAGGTATCTATGCTGCACACCCTACCACAATATACATAATGTCCAGGTATCTATGCAGCACACCCTACCACAATATACATAATGTCCAGGTATATATGCTGCACACCCTACCACAATATACATAATGTCCAGGTATCTATGCTGCACACCCTACCACAATATACATAATGTCCAGGTATCTATGCAGCACACCCTACCACAATATACATAATATCCAGGTATCTATGCTGCACACCCTACCACAATATACATAATGTCCAGGTATCTATGCTGCACACCCTACCACAATATACATAATGTCCAGGTATCTATGCTGCACACCCTACCACAATATACATAATGTCCAGGTATCTATGCAGCACACCCTACCACAATATACATAATGTCCAGGTATATATGCTGCACACCCTACCACAATATACATAATGTCCAGGTATCTATGCAGCACACCCTACCACAATATACATAATGTCCAGGTATATATGCTGCACACCCTACCACAATATACATAATGTCCAGGTATCTATGCAGCACACCCTACCACAATATACATAATGTCCAGGTATATATGCTGCACACCCTACCACAATATACATAATGTCCAGGTATCTATGCAGCACACCCTACCACAATATACATAATGTCCAGGTATATATGCTGCACACCCTACCACAATATACATAATGTCCAGGTATCTATGCAGCACACCCTACCACAATATACATAATGTCCAGGTATATATGCTGCACACCCTACCACAATATACATAATGTCCAGGTATCTATGCAGCACACCCTACCACAATATACATAATGTCCAGGTATATATGCTGCACACCCTACCACAATATACATAATGTCCAGGTATCTATGCAGCACACCCTACCACAATATACACAACATGTTTAATTATCTCTACGCATTGGTTTATTTAGAACATTTCCTTTCAGCGTCGATGTTGACATTATCGTAGTGGTTTACTTCCTACATCACCGATTGAAACTGAATGTTCAATGTGCAGTCGTCACCAATGGTCAACCGACAGAATGGTTCCCTGTGGGAATATGATAGAGACAGAGCTGTTTATTATCACCTACTCTGTTCGGAAAGACAAGAACGAAATTGACCAAGCTTCGGAACGGCGGCAGGTGGAATGGAACTCGTTCTCTCGACCGACAGTCGGGTGTTCTTACCAGACAGTCGGGTGTTCACAAGACAGTCGGGTGTTCACAAGACAGTCGGGTGTTCTAACCAGACAGTTCCCTGACACAACTTCGTGTTGAAACCCGTGTTATTCGGAGCTTTATTCTTGACCGACTTGCGGCCATTGTGTTGTGATCATTTGGGAAGTCAATAAACGGACGTAGATAATCATACGGCTATCTTTTACTTTCTGACCTAACCATGTAAACACCTACCTAAAGTCCCGCCAAGGTGACCTTACCGATTGCGGGAATTGAAGAGGAATTATTTTGACATATGTTCCTAGTAAAGCACTCAGAAGACTACTTATTGACAGAATAAGAGATGGCGTTAACAGCAAGTTGAGAGACGAACAAACATATTTCAGAAGTGGGAGAGGCACAGTAGAACATATATTTATTTTCAGACAACTCTATACATCACGTTTGTGGACTTAAAAAAAGCGTTTGACTCAGTGCGCCGAGAGTCTGTGGAAAATCGTGGATAGCTATGGAATTCCATGCAAGATAATACACATGGTTCATATGTTTTATGAAGATAGTGAATGTGCAGTGTTAGACGAAGGTGAGGAATCTGTGTGGTTCAAGGTGAAAACAGGAGTTAAACAAGGGGATGTAATGTCTAGATTTATCTTCTTGATGGGAGTGGACTGAATAACAAGAAACCCAACAGCAGGAAATAAAACAGGGATAAGAACTTCACGTCAAAACTAGACGACTTGGACTTCGCCGATGACATAGCACTCATGTCATCATGCTACACACTCATGTCATCATGCTACACACTCATGTCATCATGCTAGACACACATGTCATCATGCTACACACACATGTCATCATGCTAGACACACATGTCATCATGCTACACACACGTCATCATGCTACACACTCATGTCATCATGCTACACACACATGTCATCATGCTACACACACACGCAAACAAAGACAAGACAACTGAATCAATTTGCAGCAAGGACAGGACTAAGAATAAATAAAAGAAAACTCAAGTATTGAGGATAAACAGCAAGTGCATAAACAGAATACTAATTGATGATCAAGAACTAAAGGAAGTGGACACGTATGACTACCTGGGTGCTAATGTCAGTAAGCAAGGAGGAGGCGGTGATGACATTGTTAACAGAATTCGTGAAGCTTAAGCAAATATGGAGTTCAAATACACACGCACGCACGCACGCACGCACGCACGCACGCACGCACGCACGCACGCACGCACGCACACACACACACACACTGAGATCTAAATTAAAACACTTGTTAAACCAGTGTTGTCGTATGGAAGTGAAACATGGAAAATAAACGAAGGCGACAACAGAAAGTTAGATACATTTTTTCAAGTGCTTAAGACGAATCCTACAAATTAGATGGCCATACTTTGTATCAAATCAACATATCCTTGCAATAACAAAATTAAAAACAATCAGCACCGAGGTCAAGTTAAAAAGATGGAAATGGGTAGGACGTATCCCACGAATGGACAAGAACAGCAAATGTTGGACGGCGGTGACCTAGACGCCCTAGAAGAAAGGTTGGTCGACCAAAGACAACGTGGCGATCAACTGTTGAAAATGAAAGACGCGTACTGGGGTGGAACAGCTGGAACGAGGCCAGACGCGTAGCAGCTGACAGAACGAGCTGGATGAGACGCACTTGGGCCTTATGGGCCCGAAGAAGATAGGTGAGGTGAGAGCCGACAAGCTTCTCTTCATATTTTAACCACACATATACACATCATGTCACGTCATCAAACAATTACAGTTTTCGAAGACTAGGCCTAGGTGACGACGTCAACACTTTTTCTGTCAAGATTCTGAAACGGCGACCAAATAAACACTTGCCAGAGTTTCGCTTTACGACGTAAACATGCTTAAGAAAATAGGTAGTTCTGCCAGCAAATATTTTATTGTGACATCGGTATTCAAGTATATATAACCACATGTGCCAACCACGGGTCTCGTAACGACCTAACCACGGCGTGTTAAAAGTTAATATTATCTGCTACAAGATTAGTGACATTTGAACATCAAATTAGCTTCCAGATTTGTGCAGCAGTGTCTTCCGTCAGCCAAATACATACGTTACATATTAGCGGTATGCATATTTCCATATCTTCTGTAATGATTGTTGTCACAATTAAAGCCACCGTGCCTCTACCTGAACGAAAGTCAACTACACACGCTGACCCAAGAACATTCGAGTTGGGGACCACATTTGGAACATAACAGTTGACTGGTTCCAAGCATCGTGTGTATAATCAGCATATCATCAATACAAATACGTATATCGGATGAACTAACACAACGCAGTCAACACACACTTACACCGAACACATTAGATAAATAAATAGATTCCCGAACCACACAACCTTCGAATGACGCTAGAGACGTAGTCTACTTTCTAAACGTAATTACGTAATTGCTTGTCAATACTTACATAACTAATAGAAACAAGTAAACATTCATAGGTGAAATCAGTATTAATGTTCATTATAAGACTAGTGTAACGTATAATATTAAGATAAAAGATCCATTTGTTATCAAGCATCCGTTATTTCAATACATTTATTAATAAACAACCTCACAAATTACCTTGCAACTTTACTTGTTGGTGTCAACATACGACTAGAAATATATAACGCCGACAACGAAACTTGAGGTATACATTAAAAATCGGGCATTCAGTCAGCACATTAAGTCAACTCTAAAGCCATTATGCACGGAAAAGGCGTTTATGACTATTCCTTCCGCAGCAGTATACGTCAGCAAACACGGGCACCACGGTTGTGGAACAATCTCGTATGAATACTAAAGCTGTACGAAGGAGAGTAACCTGTCCCATCTCACATTTCGACAGTGCAGACATTGCACACAGTATGACGACATCAAAGCTACGGGAGCATTCTATGATTCAGCGTTTGTATCTAGTAGTAATGTAAGGTACCTTCTGAAGTACAATGCCTACCACTCGACGAACGACCAACACGTGTACGTGTCCCTACACGCCTCCCAACCTAGTTACTTGTTATAAATACTACGAAGGCCAGAACGTCCCCGGGAATAAACCAGTGTCGTTATCCGCTCACATAGAATACGTAAAGTCAAAGTGGGGTGGGGGTAACATGATGCATCACCTTACGCTATACCTGTCTAAATCGTCTATGGATATCCACAATGTGCCAAAAAAAAACCCACAACGAGGCAAGGAACAACTGTACAGTTCCGGGGAGCGCTCGGCTTCGGAGAGGAAAGGCACTCGCAAAGTAAAGTACACTCGTCAGCAAGTGCTCTCGATCTGCCGCCGTTCACTGTCCTTCGTGCGGCTCCAGTTTGATGCCGCCACCATTCTCGGATCTGCTGCCGCACGAAGCGAATCCGCCATAGCCGCTGTGGGCTCCGAGCTTCAGTTCGGCCTGGACGATGACGGAGACGGGGCGCCCGTCGCACTCGTGGGCCGTGATGTCTCGCACGCGCGTGAACTTTGCCTCGCACCGGATGCAGCGGACGGTGTCTGTGTTGACAGGGGCGATGAGCATCAGCCCGGTCGGTCGCTGGGGTTTCTGGGCCGACGACCGCGAGCCGGCATTTTCGACGTGACGGACGCAGGCGCCTGACGTAGAGGCAGCATCCTCCGCAGTCGGAATCCGCCGAGGAGACGATATTGGCGTCTGTGGCTTTGTCTTTGATCGGGCGGTCGGTTGAGACTTGGCACTCGTCGCGACTTCCTTTGTAGGAGACGGCAGCGACGACGCCGAGCGGGTTGTCCGAGCGACGTCGTCCGCTACGATGACTGCTGACTTCGTGACTCTAGGCGGCAGCGATCTACCCGCCGCTGCTCGCTTTCCAGTCGCGACGTCTCTCGCAACGCCAGCCTTCGCAGCTCTCGTAGCATTCGTCACAGTAACGCCATTTTCTTCTCGATTACGACTGCCGCTTTTCGTGTTGACTGCAGTGGCGGCCACTGTATCTACGTTGAGTCGCTTGTCGGTACCGCCACAGCGGCTCGTGGACACACTCGGACGCGATCTCTTCGGGTCAGGCGCGCTCGTCGAGTCATCCAGGTTGTCCCGTTCTGCGTTTTCGTTTCGCTTTCTCTTTGGGGCTTGTCTTGTTTTCCCGGCAACATCATGTCCATCCGCTGCCAGGGAATCGCAGCTGGCGGAGGGGACAAGGTCAGTCGACTTCCCCTCTCGCTTGTTGCTTCCAGTCGCCTTCTTGCAAGCGCCTGCTACAACGTCAGCTGCCTTTGACATATTAGATGTCGGTGTTGTTGCTGCACCGGATGGCTGGCGAAGCACTACTGTCTCTGGTACGGGCTTCTGCTGGGCAGACACTGGCTCTACAGGAGTTCGGTTTGCAGCCGGTTGCGGTGGAGCCGTTTTATGGGGATCGACTTTGTTTGCATGGAGCGCCGGTGATTCCGATTTGCCGGCCGACGTTTGCGGTGTTTTCTTCCGCGGTGCTGACGCCAGTGTTGCAGACTGCGATGGCGTTTGTGGTGCTGGCTTCTGTCGTTCTGGAGTTTGTAAAGGAGACCCTTGAGCTGACCTCGTCCGTGTTACAGACTTTCTAGAAGTTTCCCCTTGTGCCCCAGACGCGTGTGTTCCCGGTGCTTGTACTGCGGCCGTATTTGACGTGGGAATTTGCGGCGTTTGCTTCTGCATTGTAGCCATTTGTGACGATGATTTCGGTGTTGCCGGTGTATCGACGAGCGATGCCTGTTTTGTTTCTTGCGAAACACTGGTCGCTATAGCGCCATTTTTCTTAGTTGATGACGGTGTTGCAGCACATTCAGAACCATTGGTCGATTTCTGCTGCATACGTGGGTTCATTTTTTGTAATAGCTTCTTCGCCTCAGCCATTGCAGCCTGCTCATTCATGGTTTTTGAAACAGGCACAAGGTAGCCAATCTTCATCCCTGGCAGCATGACCTTTTTGATTTGGTGAACACGGTTGACAACAGAATTCTGTTTGGGTTTCAATTGACATGGTGTAGATGTACCTGGCTTGTCGGCGGTAACCGGTTGCGACCGAGTTACTGCATCCAGACCAGGTTGCAGTGCCGTGGTGTCAGCGGTAGTTTGAGTGGGTTGACCCTTACTGGTAGTGGCGGGGAACGAAATTCGCCTCACCAGGCCCAGTGCAGCCAGAGGGTTCGTGTCACTGCTCATCGCAGTGGGTAGTGCAGTGCTGTGCGGACTCGCTGGCGGCATCTCAGTCTCTTCCTTCTTGGACTTCCGACGTCCTTCAGCAACATCACGGCTGGCTGGAACAGACGCTGGTGCATGCTTAGTCGTCGCTGGTGCGCACACATCGGTGCCTGGCACATTTATATCCAGCGATTGGCCTTGGAACTGTACCGTGACATTGGTGATGGCATTACCCTCGGCTGACGTATGCACCTGCACGTGGCAAACCTTGCCTTTCTCGCTCGGAACACTCGTCATAAAGCTGGCAACATCGGATTGAGCTGCACTACAATCGACGGAAGTATCTGTATTTGGCTTACTTTCCATGCCTTCTGCTATGTCCAGTGTGTCTTGGCTGCTGCTCGGCGAGTTCGGAGTGTTCGCCTGTTTTGGTCCAACGATGGGCGATAAACAGTGACTTGGGTTGTCTTTCAGATGTTGCAGAAAATCGGAGTTCTTTTTGAAAGCTTCGCCACAAGTACACGAGGCTGCCTGAAAGTGATACAAGTGCTTCCTGCGTTTGTGCTCATTCATTTCAAGCCGTGTGGCGAAACGTTCGCAGCAGTCCAGGCAAGTCAGCATGGCGTGCGGCTTCGCACAGCACTCCAGTTTGTGCTCTCGGAAGTTCTTCACGTCGATGTGACGGGCGCAGTCATAACAGAACAGAGTGTTTGTTGACGGGACGAGGCCGCTTTCCATGGCTTCCACTGTGGACGACTGCACGCGCTCCCTCTCCGTCTGCTCCTGGATGTTTCGAAGTTTGCTTAGGACGAAGGCATTCGGACCAGTAATGTCATCCAAAACCGAGGGGCAATGGTTCAGTAGGTGCATGCACTGGTCATACCTCAAGGAAAACACCTGGGAACAGCCGCTACATTTGAAACGGCGTTCGTCTGTGCCTTTGTTCATACACAGCTTCTTGTGACGATCCAGCTGAACGCAATTCATGTACCACTCCCCGCAGTAGAGACACGACAAGCCGGGCAGCTTCCGGCGGCGTGTGAGTGCAGACAGCGGAGCAGCCGGTGCTTGCATCTCCGTCAGGGTGCCAATTACTGTCTTCTTGTGTTGCACTTCTCGTGTCGTACCTTGTAGAACCTCCAAACCGGACAGCGATCGCATTCGACACGAGGCTTTGTGCTGTGCGAGGTCACACTGCTGATCGTAGGATACGCCACATCCCCAACAAACATACTTCTTCAGGTTCCGAGAAGATTTTCCCAAATCCAGCTTTGTACGTGAACCCGTCTTCTTTTTCCTGCTAGTTTTTTTCAGTTTCAGTTTTACTTTCAGAATGTGTTGTTTTCTGAATGGCTTCACTGCTCCAGTTTTTGGTTTCACTTTGCTCCTGCTTGATGCATCGGCATCTCTGGCTTTATCGTGTGGGGAGAGTACTTTCCCTTCTTCGGCATGGCTAACTTTAGGACGATTCCCTTCTTCCATCTTATGTTTTCTGCTCCTCTTCACACCTGACTTCTTCAACAACTCTACAGCTTTTGCAAGTGTTGTATCGGTGGCAGACGTTGTATCGGTGGCAGACGTTGTATCGGTGGCAGACGTTGTATCAGTGGCAGACGCAGATCGGTCTCTTTTGTCCAGCCTTGTTTTGCTCGTATTTTTCTGATGGACATTATCACTGCTTGTTTCGTCCACTTTCGTAACTGAATCCTGGTCCAGTGTCACGTCAACATCTGATGCACTGTCATCGACCCACTCGTTAATGTCATCAACGTCGACAGATAACATGACACGTCCGTGGCAACCTTTACCGTTGTCGAGAATATTCAGTCTGTCACCAAAAGCATCGACAATCCGTTTCACGTCCTTGGTTCCCATCATCTCAATGACTTTCTGTGGCAAGAGAAATATCGGTCCATCCTTGTGTGCCTCCTTCTGGTGGCGTATCAGTGGCTCGGGTCCCACGTAGATGTTGTCGCACTGATAGCAAGCGTACAACTGTGGTATGTCCGGTGTGGATGCCGTCTGTGGCGATCCACTGTCTCTCCTGGTCTTGTCAGCTTGCATCAGGTTCTGCATGCTGGTTTTCTTTGGAGATTTCTTTTGGGAAACCCTTCCAATTTGTTGCTTGTTGCCTCGGTGCAACTTTGAAGGGCTGTTTTTTGTCCGCATAATCTGCTCCTGTTCAAAATAAAAACAGCAGAAGATGAACACATGTGAGCACTACATTCTACCAGTATTTAGAGGGGCTGCAGAATTTAGTATTGCAAAATGAACATTTAATTTATATTTTCTATGCAATATAAATCAGATTAACAATAAGTCAAACATGAAAACATAATAACAGAAACAATACAAAATCATTAATGCAATTATGTAACTTTGCTTTCATCAGCAAAACAAATGTGAATCATTGTGTGAGTGCGTGCGTGCGCGTGTGGTTGTGCGTGTGTGTTGCACTTGTATGTGTGTTCTTGCAAGTATGTGTGTGTTCCTGTGCATATTCGTGTGTGTGTGGGTGTGTGTGTGTGTGTGTGTGCGTGCGTGTGTGCGTGCGTATGCATATGTGACACTGTGTACGTTCGAGTTCTTCGTGTTATTATATTGTATTATGAATTATGCTAGCATATATACGCTGTACACATATACGCTGTACATTTCACAACAAACAAACGAATTCATCAATTTCAATATTGCACAATCACATAAAAAAAATTATGTTTAGTTCCACAACATAACTATATATATGCACAGAATTTGTGTTTTCATAAATCTTCTTCCCCCTTGCACCCTTGCGGAGTGGGGTCCACGCCACTTGGTCGCTTGTTCCACTTTCGTTGTTAACTCTCTCCATCTCCCTCTGTCTTCTGCGATGATCTTCCCCTCTTGGCCGTTTGGACCTGCCCTTTCAAGATCTCGTTTGACAATGTCTTTCCATTGCAGCTTTGGTCTTCTTCTGCCACCCTCTTCTGCTTTCCATGCTCTTTTTGACAGTCTGTCTTTGCTCCTTCTTTGCACATGTCCAGCCCATCTCATTCTGCTTCCGACTACTTTCATTTTAGGTGTTTTTTTCATGCCAATCTTTTCTCTCAATTCCTTCATCTTCCTTCTATCTCCTTGAGTTACTTTGCATATTCTTCGAACCCAGCTGTTTTCTGCTATCTGTATCTTCTCCGTCTGTCTCTGTCAGTGCCAGTGTTCCTATTCCGTATGTACAGGCTGGTATCATGCAGGTTTCCAACACTTTTACTTTTAGTTGTTTCTTCAGTTTTCTGTCCCACATAATGCCTCCCACCCTCCTCCATGCTGCCACCCCTGCTTGCACTCTCCTCTGTATTTCCTTACTACTTCCTCCTTTCTGACACACTGTTCCGCCCAAGTATACAAAACTGTTCACTTGTTTAATGGTCTTTCCATCAACAACTACATGTAGATCCGCCTCCTGTTCGCCTATCCACATTACTTCGGTCTTCTCCAGATTCATTAGGAGGTCATGTTTTCTAAAGATGTTACTCCATTCTTGCAATGTTTTCTGTAGATCTTCTTTGTTATCAGCCACCAGTGTTACATCATCTGCATACAGTATCTTCTTAAGTTCTTCCCGTTCAGATAGCTTTCCACTGAACAGGTTCATCACCATAATGAAAAGCAGGAGACTCAAGGCACTTCCCTGTCTAAGTCCTACTCCCACTCCAAATTGTTGAGATGTTTCTCCTTCGACTCTCACCACCACTGTTGTCTCCTTGTACATTTCCTCAACCATTCTGACCTCTGCCTCTCCAACCTCCATCCATCTCATGACTGCAAATGCAAGTTCTCTCGGCATGGTGTGAAATGCCTTTTTCAGGTCAACAAAACCGAATGCTACATCCTTTCTAAATTCTCTCTTTTTCTCAATAATTCTCAATCCGTCATCTGTTCCTCTCCCTTTCCTAAATCCCAGCTGATAATCTCCGATTTTGCTCTCCACTATATGCTTCACCATAGCGTCCAGTATCCTTGTCATAAATTTCAGGGCTTTTCATCAATCCATATTTTTTAGTCAGAAATAATAGGTCATGATTTGGGTAAGAGCACAGCAATTTTTTTTCTTGTTCTTGGTAGGAAGTCCATTGATTCCGATGATGACTGTGTCTTGTGCATACATAATACCCACTACATAGCCATCACAACAAAGACATTCAGCAATGATCTTTTCCAGCATTTTTGTGTAACACGACAAATGGTGCAATCAATTTAATGATCCACTACATCTCTGATTCTACAATGTTCGATGGCAATGCATTTCAGTCGTCTCTTACAAGCTCTTTTTTATTTCAAACTGGTTTCATTACAATTCATGTTGACCATGTGTGTTAAATACATGATTTACTGCATCCGTGGCGTCCTGTCATTCATTGTACCCTTGATTGTGATTTAAGCAGAGATTATCATTGGAGTTATTACCATAACAAGTCTTTTGCCATCCTCCGATATGTATCAATGAAGAAAGTACAAGGTAAATGTCTAAGAATAACAGCACATTAAATTTTTTTTAAATGTTTTATTCTTAAAACAATTGGGTAAAACTAGATGTTTCCTATACAATTTAAATATGAAATTTCCAAGATAAGCAGTTTAATTATTTACTGGAGCTGCATCTTTTGTTTGCATTTTCTGTCATATAAATGCTACATTATCACTATTGCATTACATAAATGTCAACAATATATGCATAGTTTAACACAATTAATTATTACCATATGTTGCACATAATTTGGTACTAAATAAAGTGTTTTATTTTACGCATATTGCTCTGGTTTAAAATTCTGTCCTCAACTGAATTAGCCTATCATGAATCCGGTTCTCTGTCAAAATATATATAGTGTATGAATAATTTAAGTAACATCTACAGTCAATTTAATAAAAATTATGTATTTTTGTTCAAATCATTGAAAGTGTTGACTCTAGTTACTAGATCTGGTAAAACTCAAAATACTGGATATCCAAAATGGTAAACACTTTGAGGGTCAATGCTGATCATGGACGTGACTTCCATCTTCTCACCGATTACATGACAAAGTTACAAAATTTCACCAAGAGTGAAATTTATGAGTTTTCAGCGTTTCCATTTCCACTTCACTTAATGTTTGACCAAACATTAAGTAATTTAATAGTTTGTCTGATGATTTCACAAAACCACATGCAACAGTTGCACAAACGAGCTAGCATGTTGCAGTGGATACTAGGTAAGTTTGATATTTCACAAAATGAATTTGAAATGAGACTAGCAAAATAATAATTATTGAATTGAGCCTGAGGAGGCACCTTTAACTCAAAACTTAATTTAATTTGTGTAAGTATATGCATCATGTTCAAAGCTACAAAGCTACTCATTGTATTATTAACAAATTCATTAAACATTATATTACACCATTTTAGGCCACTTTAAATACCCAGAAATATTACATGACCAAATATTGGCAAATTAATTTGTTCGACATGGAAAATAAACGAAGGCGACAACAGAAAGTTAGATACATTTTTTGAAGTGCTTAAGACGAATCCTACAAATTAGATGGCCATACTTTGTATCAAATCAAGATATCCTTGCAATAACAAAATTAAAAACAATCAGCACCGAGGTCAAGTTAAAAAGATGGAAATGGGTAGGACGTATCCCACGAATGGACAAGAACAGCAAATGTTGGACGGCGGTGACCTGGACGCCCTAGAAGAAAGGTTGGTCGACCAAAGACAACGTGGCGATCAACTGTTGAAAATGAAAGACGCGTACTGGGGTGGAACAGCTGGAACGAGGCCAGACGCGTAGCAGCTGACAGAACGAGCTGGATGAGACGCACTTGGGCCTTATGGGCCCGAAGAAGATAGGTGAGGTGAGAGCCGACAAGCTTCTCTTCATATTTTAACCACACATATACACATCATGTCACGTCATCAAACAATTACAGTTTTCGAAGACTAGGCCTAGGTGACGACGTCAACACTTTTTCTGTCAAGATTCTGAAACGGCGACCAAATAAACACTTGCCAGAGTTTCGCTTTACGACGTAAACATGCTTAAGAAAATAGGTAGTTCTGCCAGCAAATATTTTGTGCCAACCACGGGTCTCGTAACGACCTAACCACGGCGTGTTAAAAGTTAATATTATCTGCTACAAGATTAGTGACATTTGAACATCAAATTAGCTTCCAGATTTGTGCAGCAGTGTCTTCCGTCAGCCAAATACATACGTTACATATTAGCGGTATGCATATTTCCATATCTTCTGTAATGATTGTTGTCACAATTAAAGCCACCGTGCCTCTACCTGAACGAAAGTCAACTACACACGCTGACCCAAGAACATTCGAGTTGGGGACCACATTTGGAACATAACAGTTGACTGGTTCCAAGCATCGTGTGTATAATCAGCATATCATCAATACAAATACGTATATCGGATGAACTAACACAACGCAGTCAACACACACTTACACCGAACACATTAGATAAATAAATAGATTCCCGAACCACACAACCTTCGAATGACGCTAGAGACGTAGTCTACTTTCTAAACGTAATTACGTAATTGCTTGTCAATACTTACATAACTAACAGAAACAAGTAAACATTCATAGGTGAAATCAGTATTAATGTTCATTATAAGACTAGTGTAACGTATAATATTAAGATAAAAGATCCATTTGTTATCAAGCATCCGTTATTTCAATACATTTATTAATAAACAACCACACAAATTACCTTGCAACTTTACTTGTTGGTGTCAACATACGACTAGAAATATATAACGCCGACAACGAAACTTGAGGTATACATTAAAAATCGGGCATTCAGTCAGCACATTAAGTCAACTCTAAAGCCATTATGCACGGAAAAGGCGTTTATGACTATTCCTTCCGCAGCAGTATACGTCAGCAAACACGGGCACCACGGTTGTGGAACAATATCGTATGAATACTAAAGCTGTACGAAGGAGAGTAACCTGTCCCATCTCACATTTCGACAGTGCAGACATTGCACACAGTATGACGACATCAAAGCTACGGGAGCATTCTATGATTCAGCGTTTGTATCTAGTAGTAATGTAAGGTACCTTCTGAAGTACAATGCCTACCACTCGACGAACGACCAACACGTGTACGTGTCCCTACACGCCTCCCAACCTAGTTACTTGTTATAAATACTACGAAGGCCAGAACGTCCCCGGGAATAAACCAGTGTCGTTATCCGCTCACATAGAATACGTAAAGTCAAAGTGGGGTGGGGGTAACATGATGCATCACCATACGCTATACCTGTCTAAATCGTCTATGGATATCCACAATGTGCCAAAAAAAAACCCACAACGAGGCAAGGAACAACTGTACAGTTCCGGGGAGCGCTCGGCTTCGGAGAGGAAAGGCACTCGCAAAGTAAAGTACACTCGTCAGCAAGTGCTCTCGATCTGCCGCCGTTCACTGTCCTTCGTGCGGCTCCAGTTTGATGCCGCCACCATTCTCGGATCTGCTGCCGCACGAAGCGAATCCGCCATAGCCGCTGTGGGCTCCGAGCTTCAGTTCGGCCTGGACGATGACGGAGACGGGGCGCCCGTCGCACTCGTGGGCCGTGATGTCTCGCACGCGCGTGAACTTTGCCTCGCACCGGATGCAGCGGACGGTGTCTGTGTTGACAGGGGCGATGAGCATCAGCCCGGTCGGTCGCTGGGGTTTCTGGGCCGACGACCGCGAGCCGGCATTTTCGACGTGACGGACGCAGGCGCCTGACGTAGAGGCAGCATCCTCCGCAGTCGGAATCCGCCGAGGAGACGATATTGGCGTCTGTGGCTTTGTCTTTGATCGGGCGGTCGGTTGAGACTTGGCACTCGTCGCGACTTCCTTTGTAGGAGACGGCAGCGACGACGCCGAGCGGGTTGTCCGAGCGACGTCGTCCGCTACGATGACTGCTGACTTCGTGACTCTAGGCGGCAGCGATCTGCCCGCCGCTGCTCGCTTTCCAGTCGCGACGTCTCTCGCAACGCCAGCCTTCGCAGCTCTCGTAGCATTCGTCACAGTAACGCCATTTTCTTCTCGATTACGACTGCCGCTTTTCGTGTTGACTGCAGTGGCGGCCTTGTCCACTGTATCTACGTTGAGTCGCTTGTCGGTACCGCCACAGCGGCTCGTGGACACACTCGGACGCGATCTCTTCGGGTCAGGCGCGCTCGTCGAGTCATCCAGGTTGTCCCGTTCTGCGTTTTCGTTTCGCTTTCTCTTTGGGGCTTGTCTTGTTTTCCCGGCAACATCATGTCCATCCGCTGCCAGGGAATCGCAGCTGGCGGAGGGGACAAGGTCAGTCGACTTCCCCTCTCGCTTGTTGCTTCCAGTCGCTTTCTTGCAAGCGCCTGCTACAACGTCAGCTGCCTTTGACATATTAGATGTCGGTGTTGTTGCTGCACCGGATGGCTGGCGAAGCACTACTGTCTCTGGTACGGGCTTCTGCTGGGCAGACACTGGCTCTACAGGAGTTCGGTTTGCAGCCGGTTGCGGTGGAGCCGTTTTATGGGGATCGACTTTGTTTGCATGGAGCGCCGGTGATTCCGATTTGCCGGCCGACGTTTGCGGTGTTTTCTTCCGCGGTGCTGACGCCAGTGTTGCAGACTGCGATGGCGTTTGTGGTGCTGGCTTCTGTCGTTCTGGAGTTTGTAAAGGAGACCCTTGAGCTGACCTCGTCCGTGTTACAGACTTTCTAGAAGTTTCCCCTTGTGCCCCAGACGCGTGTGTTCCCGGTGCTTGTACTGCGGCCGTATTTGACGTGGGAATTTGCGGCGTTTGCTTCTGCATTGTAGCCATTTGTGACGATGATTTCGGTGTTGCCGGTGTATCGACGAGCGATGCCTGTTTTGTTTCTTGCGAAACACTGGTCGCTATAGCGCCATTTTTCTTAGTTGATGACGGTGTTGCAGCACATTCAGAACCATTGGTCGATTTCTGCTGCATACGTGGGTTCATTTTTTGTAATAGCTTCTTCGCCTCAGCCATTGCAGCCTGCTCATTCATGGTTTTTGAAACAGGCACAAGGTAGCCAATCTTCATCCCTGGCAGCATGACCTTTTTGATTTGGTGAACACGGTTGACAACAGAATTCTGTTTGGGTTTCAATTGACATGGTGTAGATGTACCTGGCTTGTCGGCGGTAACCGGTTGCGACCGAGTTACTGCATCCAGACCAGGTTGCAGTGCCGTGGTGTCAGCGGTAGTTTGAGTGGGTTGACCCTTACTGGTAGTGGCGGGGAACGAAATTCGCCTCACCAGGCCCAGTGCAGCCAGAGGGTTCGTGTCACTGCTCATCGCAGTGGGTAGTGCAGTGCTGTGCGGACTCGCTGGCGGCATCTCAGTCTCTTCCTTCTTGGACTTCCGACGTCCTTCAGCAACATCACGGCTGGCTGGAACAGACGCTGGTGCATGCTTAGTCGTCGCTGGTGCGCACACATCGGTGCCTGGCACATTTATATCCAGCGATTGGCCTTGGAACTGTACCGTGACATTGGTGATGGCATTACCCTCGGCTGACGTATGCACCTGCACGTGGCAAACCTTGCCTTTCTCGCTCGGAACACTCGTCATAAAGCTGGCAACATCGGATTGAGCTGCACTACAATCGACGGAAGTATCTGTATTTGGCTTACTTTCCATGCCTTCTGCTATGTCCAGTGTGTCTTGGCTGCTGCTCGGCGAGTTCGGAGTGTTCGCCTGTTTTGGTCCAACGATGGGCGATAAACAGTGACTTGGGTTGTCTTTCAGATGTTGCAGAAAATCGGAGTTCTTTTTGAAAGCTTCGCCACAAGTACACGAGGCTGCCTGAAAGTGATACAAGTGCTTCCTGCGTTTGTGCTCATTCATTTCAAGCCGTGTGGCGAAACGTTCGCAGCAGTCCAGGCAAGTCAGCATGGCGTGCGGCTTCGCACAGCACTCCAGTTTGTGCTCTCGGAAGTTCTTCACGTCGATGTGACGGGCGCAGTCATAACAGAACAGAGTGTTTGTTGACGGGACGAGGCCGCTTTCCATGGCTTCCACTGTGGACGACTGCACGCGCTCCCTCTCCGTCTGCTCCTGGATGTTTCGAAGTTTGCTTAGGACGAAGGCATTCGGACCAGTAATGTCATCCAAAACCGAGGGGCAATGGTTCAGTAGGTGCATGCACTGGTCATACCTCAAGGAAAACACCTGGGAACAGCCGCTACATTTGAAACGGCGTTCGTCTGTGCCTTTGTTCATACACAGCTTCTTGTGACGATCCAGCTGAACGCAATTCATGTACCACTCCCCGCAGTAGAGACACGACAAGCCGGGCAGCTTCCGGCGGCGTGTGAGTGCAGACAGCGGAGCAGCCGGTGCTTGCATCTCCGTCAGGGTGCCAATTACTGTCTTCTTGTGTTGCACTTCTCGTGTCGTACCTTGTAGAACCTCCAAACCGGACAGCGATCGCATTCGACACGAGGCTTTGTGCTGTGCGAGGTCACACTGCTGATCGTAGGATACGCCACATCCCCAACAAACATACTTCTTCAGGTTCCGAGAAGATTTTCCCAAATCCAGCTTTGTACGTGAACCCGTCTTCTTTTTCCTGCTAGTTTTTTTCAGTTTCAGTTTTACTTTCAGAATGTGTTGTTTTCTGAATGGCTTCACTGCTCCAGTTTTTGGTTTCACTTTGCTCCTGCTTGATGCATCGGCATCTCTGGCTTTATCGTGTGGGGAGAGTACTTTCCCTTCTTCGGCATGGCTAACTTTAGGACGATTCCCTTCTTCCATCTTATGTTTTCTGCTCCTCTTCACACCTGACTTCTTCAACAACTCTACAGCTTTTGCAAGTGTTGTATCGGTGGCAGACGTTGTATCGGTGGCAGACGTTGTATCGGTGGCAGACGTTGTATCAGTGGCAGACGCAGATCGGTCTCTTTTGTCCAGCCTTGTTTTGCTCGTATTTTTCTGATGGACATTATCACTGCTTGTTTCGTCCACTTTCGTAACTGAATCCTGGTCCAGTGTCACGTCAACATCTGATGCACTGTCATCGACCCACTCGTTAATGTCATCAACGTCGACAGATAACATGACACGTCCGTGGCAACCTTTACCGTTGTCGAGAATATTCAGTCTGTCACCAAAAGCATCGACAATCCGTTTCACGTCCTTGGTTCCCATCATCTCAATGACTTTCTGTGGCAAGAGAAATATCGGTCCATCCTTGTGTGCCTCCTTCTGGTGGCGTATCAGTGGCTCGGGTCCCACGTAGATGTTGTCGCACTGATAGCAAGCGTACAACTGTGGTATGTCCGGTGTGGATGCCGTCTGTGGCGATCCACTGTCTCTCCTGGTCTTGTCAGCTTGCATCAGGTTCTGCATGCTGGTTTTCTTTGGAGATTTCTTTTGGGAAACCCTTCCAATTTGTTGCTTGTTGCCTCGGTGCAACTTTGAAGGGCTGTTTTTTGTCCGCATAATCTGCTCCTGTTCAAAATAAAAACAGCAGAAGATGAACACATGTGAGCACTACATTCTACCAGTATTTAGAGGGGCTGCAGAATTTAGTATTGCAAAATGAACATTTAATTTATATTTTCTATGCAATATAAATCAGATTAACAATAAGTCAAACATGAAAACATAATAACAGAAACAATACAAAATCATTAATGCAATTATGTAACTTTGCTTTCATCAGCAAAACAAATGTGAATCATTGTGTGAGTGCGTGCGTGCGCGTGTGGTTGTGCGTGTGTGTTGCACTTGTATGTGTGTTCTTGCAAGTATGTGTGTGTTCCTGTGCATATTCGTGTGTGTGTGGGTGTGTGTGTGTGTGTGTGTGCGTGCGTGTGTGCGTGCGTATGCATATGTGACACTGTGTACGTTCGAGTTCTTCGTGTTATTATATTGTATTATGAATTATGCTAGCATATATACGCTGTACACATATACGCTGTACATTTCACAACAAACAAACGAATTCATCAATTTCAATATTGCACAATCACATAAAAAAAATTATGTTTAGTTCCACAACATAACTATATATATGCACAGAATTTGTGTTTTCATAAATCTTCTTCCCCCTTGCACCCTTGCGGAGTGGGGTCCACGCCACTTGGTCGCTTGTTCCACTTTCGTTGTTAACTCTCTCCATCTCCCTCTGTCTTCTGCGATGATCTTCCCCTCTTGGCCGTTTGGACCTGCCCTTTCAAGATCTCGTTTGACAATGTCTTTCCATTGCAGCTTTGGTCTTCTTCTGCCACCCTCTTCTGCTTTCCATGCTCTTTTTGACAGTCTGTCTTTGCTCCTTCTTTGCACATGTCCAGCCCATCTCATTCTGCTTCCGACTACTTTCATTTTAGGTGTTTTTTTCATGCCAATCTTTTCTCTCAATTCCTTCATCTTCCTTCTATCTCCTTGAGTTACTTTGCATATTCTTCGAACCCAGCTGTTTTCTGCTATCTGTATCTTCTCCGTCTGTCTCTGTCAGTGCCAGTGTTCCTATTCCGTATGTACAGGCTGGTATCATGCAGGTTTCCAACACTTTTACTTTTAGTTGTTTCTTCAGTTTTCTGTCCCACATAATGCCTCCCACCCTCCTCCATGCTGCCACCCCTGCTTGCACTCTCCTCTGTATTTCCTTACTACTTCCTCCTTTCTGACACACTGTTCCGCCCAAGTATACAAAACTGTTCACTTGTTTAATGGTCTTTCCATCAACAACTACATGTAGATCCGCCTCCTGTTCGCCTATCCACATTACTTCGGTCTTCTCCAGATTCATTAGGAGGTCATGTTTTCTAAAGATGTTACTCCATTCTTGCAATGTTTTCTGTAGATCTTCTTTGTTATCAGCCACCAGTGTTACATCATCTGCATACAGTATCTTCTTAAGTTCTTCCCGTTCAGATAGCTTTCCACTGAACAGGTTCATCACCATAATGAAAAGCAGGAGACTCAAGGCACTTCCCTGTCTAAGTCCTACTCCCACTCCAAATTGTTGAGATGTTTCTCCTTCGACTCTCACCACCACTGTTGTCTCCTTGTACATTTCCTCAACCATTCTGACCTCTGCCTCTCCAACCTCCATCCATCTCATGACTGCAAATGCAAGTTCTCTCGGCATGGTGTGAAATGCCTTTTTCAGGTCAACAAAACCGAATGCTACATCCTTTCTAAATTCTCTCTTTTTCTCAATAATTCTCAATCCGTCATCTGTTCCTCTCCCTTTCCTAAATCCCAGCTGATAATCTCCGATTTTGCTCTCCACTATATGCTTCACCATAGCGTCCAGTATCCTTGTCATAAATTTCAGGGCTTTTCATCAATCCATATTTTTTAGTCAGAAATAATAGGTCATGATTTGGGTAAGAGCACAGCAATTTTTTTTCTTGTTCTTGGTAGGAAGTCCATTGATTCCGATGATGACTGTGTCTTGTGCATACATAATACCCACTACATAGCCATCACAACAAAGACATTCAGCAATGATCTTTTCCAGCATTTTTGTGTAACACGACAAATGGTGCAATCAATTTAATGATCCACTACATCTCTGATTCTACAATGTTCGATGGCAATGCATTTCAGTCGTCTCTTACAAGCTCTTTTTTATTTCAAACTGGTTTCATTACAATTCATGTTGACCATGTGTGTTAAATACATGATTTACTGCATCCGTGGCGTCCTGTCATTCATTGTACCCTTGATTGTGATTTAAGCAGAGATTATCATTGGAGTTATTACCATAACAAGTCTTTTGCCATCCTCCGATATGTATCAATGAAGAAAGTACAAGGTAAATGTCTAAGAATAACAGCACATTAAATTTTTTTTAAATGTTTTATTCTTAAAACAATTGGGTAAAACTAGATGTTTCCTATACAATTTAAATATGAAATTTCCAAGATAAGCAGTTTAATTATTTACTGGAGCTGCATCTTTTGTTTGCATTTTCTGTCATATAAATGCTACATTATCACTATTGCATTACATAAATGTCAACAATATATGCATAGTTTAACACAATTAATTATTACCATATGTTGCACATAATTTGGTACTAAATAAAGTGTTTTATTTTACGCATATTGCTCTGGTTTAAAATTCTGTCCTCAACTGAATTAGCCTATCATGAATCCGGTTCTCTGTCAAAATATATATAGTGTATGAATAATTTAAGTAACATCTACAGTCAATTTAATAAAAATTATGTATTTTTGTTCAAATCATTGAAAGTGTTGACTCTAGTTACTAGATCTGGTAAAACTCAAAATACTGGATATCCAAAATGGTAAACACTTTGAGGGTCAATGCTGATCATGGACGTGACTTCCATCTTCTCACCGATTACATGACAAAGTTACAAAATTTCACCAAGAGTGAAATTTATGAGTTTTCAGCGTTTCCATTTCCACTTCACTTAATGTTTGACCAAACATTAAGTAATTTAATAGTTTGTCTGATGATTTCACAAAACCACATGCAACAGTTGCACAAACGAGCTAGCATGTTGCAGTGGATACTAGGTAAGTTTGATATTTCACAAAATGAATTTGAAATGAGACTAGCAAAATAATAATTATTGAATTGAGCCTGAGGAGGCACCTTTAACTCAAAACTTAATTTAATTTGTGTAAGTATATGCATCATGTTCAAAGCTACAAAGCTACTCATTGTATTATTAACAAATTCATTAAACATTATATTACACCATTTTAGGCCACTTTAAATACCCAGAAATATTACATGACCAAATATTGGCAAATTAATTTGTTCGACGTTTGCCAGCAAGGTGGCACCATGTATCAATCGCATATTGCGTGTATTAAATATAAATTGCAGATTAATATTGCGCATAAATCTCCGTCAGTGTAGCCTTATGTTGTTTTGTTAGTTCAGATTATTGCGTTATTCCATCGAACTAGTGATCATACTGGACGGAGCTGCCAGCTACCTCGTTCAAAGTATTTGTGTCCAAATCAAACAAAGTTGTTTTGTCGTTAGTCAGTAGGGGGCCGCATTGTGGCAGAAGGATTTTTGAGATTAGCAAGCCCTCTTGCATTTGGCAAAACTCTGTGCGTTTGTGCATCATTTAACCGATTTCTTGACGCTCACGCGAATCACCGTTGTCGGGCAGCCATTTGTGTGAGCTGTGGTTGTATCACAACATACGATACGTGCAAACGATCGACTAGTGCCGCCTTATTTGTTTTTCTAAGTAAAACACGATTCTACACATTATTACGATATTTCATGTTATTATTATATGCCTAAGGCTAGGCGAAACACATATTGCATTCGTACGTTCCATAATACTTACAAGTGTGGAAGATACGAGTAATTATTTAGCCTCAAAACATCGCAATCTGACGTTGAAATTACGATCACAAGATGTCGCTGTTCCTCGTTGCAGCGTCACCTAGGATTAGTTTTCCCTTTCGCCGTTACGCTCACAGTGCCACCTGTGTGGAAGATTGTGAACTACACTGCCGGCGTCAGTTTAGTTCGTACATATTCTGCCAGGGACATATGGACACGCCTACACCAGTAGTCCGTAAACCCCATAACCTTTTCTTGACTTCCGGAACCCTGCAGGCAGCGTTGAAAATATGCAAAGGTGACTGGATACTGGACTATCTTCAATGGTACGATTTTGCCAACCAATCAAGAACAGTTTACTGAGAGATCACCTGATAAGAATTTACCGGCATTGGTCTTGGTAGTCATAGTAGTAGCTCTGTGATATTGTTTTGCAGTGCAGCTAACACTTATTTGCTGATATATCTTCTCTGTACGATCGCAGAAAAATTCGGTGAGTTATATTCGATAACTGATTATGTCTAATATGAAAACGGGCGTCATTTCTGATATAATTTTAAAAGTAAATATTACGGACTAGGCCGGCTGACTGCTACCTAACTAAGTCCTAACCTACCGGTACCATAATTGCTATTAACTACTTGCCATAACGTAGGTAAACTTACAGTTAACATTTGCCTTTTATAAACAAAAAACAAACGAAACAGGAGATCTCGCCAAGATGTGAATGACTCCGGCAGGGTCAGTTCGCCCTGCCCTGCATGGGCATGGCCACTCCCCCGCCCTGGCCCTGATCATGTGGTGGCGTTGTGTCAATGGTATGACTTACTGAACCATTCTATGTCTTCGCCCCAATCTAGGACTAGGAGACACCAACTAGCTTTTTTGACCCAAACTTCTTAAGTTTAATATCTGGATTAGGCCCTGGCTATGGGGACTCCTGGCTATAACTTATAAGAATTTAATTATGTGCATTTTTATTTATGTAGGGCCTATTATTTTATTGTAAATGCAAAAAGTCCATTGATCTGTAAAGTACAGGAAGATGCGCTGTAAAAGAAGCAAACCAAAGCCTGTAAGTATCAATGAATTTTGCATGTTCATAATATTCCCTGGCTGCAGTAATTTCATACTACTACAAGTTTTGGTGCCCGTACAGTTCACTGAGTATGTATGATATTTGAAATTTGTATGTCATGACGACTATACCAACGTTGGCCAGTGTCATAAAATGATGATACCTCTGGGAAAGTGGTGTGTGTGGGACTGTGCGTGTGTGCGCGCAGGCATCCGCGTATTATAAATGTAACATTCTCATTCATACTGATGAAGCTGTGTTGATAAGATAGGTGAAAGTCTATAAAGGTAAATAGAACTTTTGAATGTATAAAAAAGAATTGTATACCTAACTTACAAACTTTTAAAAATAAAATTAAAACTGGCATTAACATATTTACATTATGTCAGCAAGTTTTCGACAGTAGCCAGACAGCCTTGTCATATGCAAAGACGTGTACTAGATTAGCACAAGTTTAGGCACTCAACCTAATTATTTAATATTATGTTAAGACATTATTTTTATATAGCAATTGTACATAAGTGGTTATGATAAATATGTATGTACATGAATTGTCTAGCATGCCAAACCAAAGGTCAAAAACCAAATAAATAAGTAGTTGGCAATAAACAATTGAAAATCGAGTGATGGAAGTACACAAATGAGAAGGTGTAGTGGGGTAAAATGTACTGTGCCAACAATGTTATTGGAGAAGGCATACACATACCAACAGTTATTGGATAAGGTATGTAATAAATAAAATGTGTTACGTTAAATATATCTAGTGCTGTGTGAACTTCAGGACTAATTTATATGAAAAGCTCTAAAACACATCTTTTTACTTGCTTATTTGCTACATCCACTTAAATATGACCAGTTTCTTTGAACGCTATTCATTAGGATCATTACTTTGAAATATCTTTCCACAAGCTTCCGGTCTGAACACCCTAACTAATACTCTAGCACTATGAAGGGTTAATTGTGACCAATACTTATAGTAAGCAACTGGTGCCTTATTTCCTAAGACTTGACAAATCATTGTAAACCCGAGGTACCCGTTGTAGACATGTGAATGCAACCACAGGTCTTTGTGGTTTGGGTTCCTACACACCTATGTTGAGACGTGTTACCGTGACGACACTAGTGCAGACCTTTACTGCCAGGAGGCTTGTGTATTTGCGACCGTGCACATTGAGAACGTGGGCAAGTATGTTGACATTGGAATCAGATGTTGAAACTTCATGTCATTAAGGTTAACTCACAGCATTTAGGTTAACTCACTACAGCTCTACTCATCCATCTCTAGCTACTGTCTTCTGTCTGCTTTTTAATTCTCATATAGTCTAATTAACACACAGTACACATTATTAAGTAGCAAATTCTAGTAGGCACTTTTTGTAGATGTTAGATACATCAAAATCTCTTTTTGGATTGCGTAACTGCAGCTATGTAGCAGTGAAGGTTATTGTGTGAAATAATTTTTTTGTAATTGCCAGTATTTATGAATTAGTTAAGTTTATATTTTGAGGTTTCAATATCTGATTGATAGCATAGTGTTTTAGTTTGTTGTTGCTTGCGAATACACAGGAATGTGCAGTTTGTGCTCATGTTGCCTAGTGGACACTTGTAGACATGTTTTACTGCCTGGTAAACAAACACTTGTAGTGCTATGTCTTACCTGCTTTCCACACAAACAGTCAAATTACACACTGGTGGTGTTTCTGGATCTGTGTTTGTTTTAGCTCGGATAGTCTCAAAACCAATGTGATAAGTTCGATTATATATACACTTTGGGGGTCTATCAAGGAAAACATCCCTGGTTGTTCCTCAGTGGCAGATATTGCATATTGCTACTAGTAATGCCAGGTGGTATGAGTAGCAGTTAGTGAACTGTTTAGTGTTGCTTTATTCAAATATTAACACAAGCTAATCAGTCGATGCACTTCTGATGTGTCATAATTGTCCTGGAAATACTATCTTCTATATCAAGTAAAGATTAACCTTAAAATAAGTTATCAGTTACTTAGAATAGAATCACCTGACCGATTGGTTATCTCAGATTTATTTATTGCACCACTAGTGTTAATCATATAGCTATAAAACGTATTGTATCATACATTAGGAGGGCAGACTGTTTGCTGGCATGCTGATGGTAAGTCTATCAATTTGGTTGTCTGAGGGAAACCTCACTCCATAGAGATGTGAAATTATCTTTGAGGATTACACTGATTTAATTGTAAATAACTATACATGCTTTGGCTTCTTAAAATAAAAATCTGCACATTTATATAATTATATATTTAACATACACCGATTCATTTGTTTAACCCTTTCGTGTCCAAATTAATACCAATTTATACCTGCTGCTGTGTTGTATTGTTTCAATGCATTGTCTGCTAAAGAATTCTGTTAAATCATGAAATGGCGTTGTTAACAAATCCTATAATTAGGTCGGGTTGCATGAATGCAAATAAATATTTTATTTTCTTCCCATAAAATAAATTGACCAGTAGTTGAAGGACTAACTGCTGAAGTAAATAGCAAAAAAATTAGAGAGTTATGTGAATTTACTTAAAAGAATTTCACGTCTAGGGTAAAAAAACTTAAATCACAGTATTTATTCTGAATGCACGTCTTTTCATGATTTCCGTTAAACTATACATGAAACATCGTTCTCATTATGATCAGGGCCGTTAGAAATATATTCATCAAGGCTGATGTTGCTGTCACTGTCAACAGTGTTGTGTTGCGATTCGACGACGTTGACTTCAGAACTACTTTCCAAAAATCCCTCAAAATCTGAATCACATAACGACAACGTTCAGAATTACAATCAAGCTACGGAAAAACGCCACTCTATCTGGCTGCGCAATAATACCATTGTACAAAAAGTAGAACTCTCAAAACTTATCATTTAATCATACTATCATAAACATCACCAATGTTTTTGTATTTTGAAACTATGCAGATGTTCTCCATGATACTAACTCGCAGCAAACAACAAGCTTTCATGTGATTGGCTGAAAATTACGTAACCAAAACCATAGTTTAAAAGTGGTTCTGTTTTCAGTATTTGACGTTGAACCCAGGACAAATTTGCCGATAAAACTTGTATTTAGCCACGGAAATTGTTAACATTTCCCGTTTTTTTAACTTGATAGTCAAACTTCACTATATTATCTGCCGACTGGAAGAAAATGCCCATATTGGCTGACGCTGTTTACAACTACGCAGTTTAAAAATGGCTCCTGTTGCCAGGCGATATTAAGAGTTCTGGCCACGAGGCGTAGTCGGGTTGATTCGGGCGTTCTGGCTGTGAGGCATAGTCGGGTTGATTCAGGCATTCTGACCACAAGACTTTTAATCATGCAGTTGTGCACAGCTTTGCTGTACAAATTGCTAAGTAGATCTAGAAGCATAAATGTATATGTAATATACATGCAACATGAACAATAATGCTTTGGTCAATTTTGCTTTTTAAAACAATGTGTCATAATGCCAACATTATCTGAAAAATATTAAAACTGTATTACATTATTGGTAGCACATATTTGTGATAATATATAAAATACTTCTATTGCACTAAAATCCTTAGGAGACCAAAACTTGGCAGCGCACCAAAACTAAAGGGGTTAAGCAGTTCATAATCGATAAGCAGTTCCAGTTGTAAACAGTTGGATTGGTATGCGGGGAGTTATGGAGGATAACCAAGTTTAAACAGGTGGATTTTCAGCTCTGTTATACAGGAAAGAAAGACTCATCACATAGTTATTCATTTACAAAATATATTAGTACTGTAAATAACATCAGTTACTATTAGTTGAAGAAAAAAATTCTAAAATATATTTTCTGTGAAATACCAACTGAACAAACTCTATATGAAGGTGCGGAACTGTTTAATGCACACCAGGTGCATGATTTTAGTGCGCATCAGGTGCATGACTTTAGAACATATTTTGGGACTGAGCGTCAAACTGAAAGACCCATTCACGTGGTCACTGACAGTTGTGTTATTTTAATTTTGTGTGATTGGCATGAGGGAATGGTAGACAAATTTGAAGGCATGTTGGTATAAAATCTGCTGACCATTGGGAACCAAACCATCTACTGATATTCCATTATTCACCTTTAGACTTAGAGCAGTTTGAAGTTTTTGTTTGCATAGTTTTGTGTTATTTCTTTTTGCTAACTTTTTTACTTTAGTAACTGCCCAGTTTCCCAGTAGGAATTAAGTATCTTGTAGTAGCCAGATGTGCACCATGCAGCACTTGGTAAACATGTCTCATGTCTAAATATATTTTATATAATATTTTATTATGAGTCATGATATGCGTATGATATAAGAAACATTGCGCTGGAGTGTGGAAATAAAAATGAAATGAAATCAATTTCTTAATGACTTTGACTCATAACTTTTCCATTTCAAATGTAAAGTATTTCTGACAAGCCATGGTGACATTATGATGGGATCTATTCAATTAACAATGGTCAGTTTTTAATATGTTTCAAATACCGTATTCGACCTATTAAGTGTACATGCCCTAATTAACATACACCCCCTTTTTTAATTAGCCGGATTCATAATATAATATTGTAATTTCACTAGTGTCGAACAACTGAAAAGTGGTGCCATCTGGTGTTGAACAGTTGGCACCACTTTTCAGTTGTTCTACACTAGTCACCAAATGACACCACTAGTGCTAAACAGTTACCTTATTGTCTTGAGCAACAAATTTTGGTGAACGCTTATAATTATAATACAGATTCTTTTACATTTTTCCATGGCCCAATTTTTTAAAGTGCACTGTACGCTCACTAGGTCGAACATAGTACATCATATTGTGCCATAACAATCTTAAGTACCCATAGTAGATTAACTTTGTGTCTCTGGTGATGAATTGTCAACTCTCCGACGTATGGAATTCTCAGTACATAAAACTGCATTTTTCAGGGTGTTTAAACATGGGAGACTCTTCGCCAGAAATTAAGAAAATGAAACACATCAATGACATGAAGGCATTCGATGAGGTCTTCCCTGAGTTGGTCGAGTTGTTAACAAAAGACGGCTTGAAAGACGGCGAGGTGGCTGATGCCATGAAATGGTACAAGGAGGTACAAATGTGTTTGTTACTTTATTTTAATGTTAATTTTAATGGTCCAACGTTTGATGGTTTTTTCATAAAATCATGCAAAAAGTTGAGTGTAAATTATCTATTCTAACAAATTGACTGCCAAAGTGTTTTAACGAATCAGGTTTTTTTTCTTCAATATTAAGTCTCTTCCTTAGCTCCTTTTTAAACATCCTAAACTTCTTTAGTTACACTCAGGGCTGGGTCCAATTATGTAATTGTAATTGATTACAGCAAAAGTGTGTATTTGTAATTGATTGTGGTTTGAAAATGTTATTGTAATTATTATATTTTGTATAATTAAAAATTTATTTCAATTACAATCAATTGCAGTACATTTCGTATCACAAACTACCTGAATAAAGTAGTTTTAGAATTACGGCCTGTGGGATTTTGTCCAATTTTCATATAATGTGATTTTTTCTGTAAGGAATATGTCCTGTAGAATTATGTCTGGATAATGTACTGTATTTTATATAATAAAAATATGTTTTAAATGGCTCTTTTTATTTAGTACAATTCAAAGTCACAATTCAACAAAATGTACAAACATTACTGTGATATTTCTTTATCAATTGTGTAAAAAAAAATTGAAATTCAACAAAACGTGCAAAAATACATAATTAACAAATGCTGAATATATTTGGTTCCGCATAATGTAATTGTAATTGAAACAGTGTAATTGTAATTGATTTGGAAAATTATGAATGTAATTGTAATTGAAATAAAAATTGAAATGTAATTGTAATTTATATAATTTTGTGTAATTGGACCCAGCCCTGGTGACACTATTCTTTTGAGTATATATAATGCAATTGAATACATGAACGCCACTGTAAGAAAGGAGCACCATTGTCTTTGGAAGCTATCTGTTTTCCTTATGACATTGCTGTGATGATCTTAGGTGCTTGAGTACAACTGTCCACATGGCAAAAAGAACCGTGGCTTGACCGTCGTCCATTCGTACCAGTATCTGGTTGGAGACAAGGCCACAGAAGAAGACCTGAAGCTGGCCCGCATACTGGGCTGGTGTGTTGAGATTGTAAGTGGTCAACAGTCCAGTAGTTACTTCTAAAAACTTGTAATCTTACAGTTATTGTGCATCACATGTATGACACATGCACAGTTTAATTTATGACATCTCTCTAGGACAAAATCACATAGGTTTTGGTTGCCTCACGGTAATGCCTAAATCCATCAGTTGGAGCGACAGCTTAATTTTAAAACTAGTTTCACGAGCACATTAATCGTATGAGCAACTTTATTATTAATTACGATAATTTGTCTTTATCACAGAGAATATGATTCATGATTACTATAAATATAAAATGGAAATAAATTTGTGAGCTCATTATAAGACAAAGCACAAGTTTCTCCAACATATAAATGGCTCCAAATTAATAATTTACTAACATGTCTGGTACTAACAGATATTTTTGCTTGCCCTAGAAAATATATGAAATGTGTGGAGCCTTAATCGCAGGTTGAGCTATGAGAATGTAATAACTCAAACATGACATTAAGCAGTTAATCATTTGCAAATTGTGGTGAATTTGTAACCAGTTATTAATCACAGGATTTACAGCTAGTATGATTTGACTGTGTTTCTTTTGTACAGCTTCAAGCATTCTTCTTGGTGGCTGATGACTTGATGGACTCCTCCGTGACTCGCAGAGGACAGGCATGCTGGTATAAACTGGTATGTCTGTTTAATTTGTATAATGTGTAAGCAAAAGCAAATTTTTAAATTGCTGTTAAGTACTACGGCAATTAAGTCAACTTGACCAAGTAATTTATTATCAACTTTGCATGAAATGTCTAAAGCGCTGTAACCTGATACACATGGACTCCTTAATGGAATCGTAAAGTGTTCTGTTATGCAGTTTCCACATATAAAATGTCACATAATACCATAGAGTTACATCATTAATCATCCCCCTATACACAAGAGCGATAAGCCAGCTCACTGCAGCGAAGCGGGCATGGACCACTGGCCGGCATTTCATTGCACGGCAGAAACAGTTGCATCCACTGCATGACATATAGGGTAGTACTGTTTATAGTGTGAACATAGCATGTTACAAGTAGTTGTCTAACATATGTAAGTGAGTAAGTGTATATGTGAATTAATGTAACAGTTTCGAAAAATTTCTGAAATATCAATATATTACAGATACGTTTGTTTTTCTTGGGGGTAGCGTACATTGTTTCCCAGTAGTCACATTGATTGGGTGCAACATACAATGTTATAGGGGTAGGATTCAGTTTTATAAATAATGTGTGCGTGCGTGTACGCATATTTGTAACTCTTTTTTAAAACTCTATTAGATGTCAGCTCATTAATAAGATTTTTGTTCTTTATTAAGTCATCTGCATTTAATGAGGCTCTCCCTTTTTGGTCGTCGTTTGCCTTTTCATCGTTGTATGAACCACTATCATGTAACTCATTCTGTACACAGTGCAACATTCATTGCATTCTATGCATTTGTTTGACAAACCATGTGAAAGGTTGCCTACTAAAACAATTGACAGCTTAAATGAGAGAGCACATTTCTTTACACGAGGCGTGTCTTTGGGCAAGTTGACCAGATAACATTCGAGAAAGATCTTGATCTGCAGGTGGAAATGGCTGTGATGGAGCAGCTGGGGAATGTGTTGGAAGATGGGAAAAGAATATTTTTGGGACCTTAGAGAAGAATGTCCAACAGGGCTTAATGAGATTTTGACCACTTGCAGTCATTAGCTAATACATGTATAGAGCACTTCAGAAAGTTCAGTTTCGATCATGTTTAGTGGTGGTACTGTTATAGTTAATATGTTATGATATTTGATATACAATGTGCATGGATAGATTGTGCACGTAATAAGGTATTAGGTATATATAGCTATATAGTCATAATATCTTATTAGTACTGTATATCTATAGATATATGATGAAGACTGGGTGCTGTACAGTATAAACACTGGGCCTCCAGTGGGTTCTTGCCATGCAGCAGTATGAATGTCACTGGTCCATGCCTGCATCACTTTATCATGTGTCGACTGATAAGAGCTCAGTGGTCTTGTTTTACTAATGGGTGTTATATTTATGTATATGCATAATACAGACAAGAAGTCAAACATGGTGATGAATTGTTCATCCCTACTTGTCTGTAAAAAACATGAATTGCATTTAACAAGAGATGTAACAAGATTGCTATAAAAGCAGCTGTGAAAATAAAAAATATATTCTAAGAATAATTTTACTTCACTTCTTAACCTTATTACCACTGTAAACATTTACACTATCAGCTGTTAATTTGTTTATTTTATTTAGCATCCTCTTTGAGAATGAGTACTTTTTTTATAACCAATCAACACTGTCCTTGTTTTTACCCTTGATATTTGTTTTTCAGGAAAAAGTTGGTTTAATTGCTGCAAATGATTTCCTCTACATTGAGAACACGATCTATATCATCCTGAAGAAATACTTCAAGTCGAAGCCGTACTATGTCGAACTCATTGAGTTGTTCCATGAGGTTTGTCTTCAGCACCCTTCTCTCATAATTATATATAAATATATGTATATATATATATATATATAAACACACCCCTTTTAATTGGATATATTTTGTTAAAGATTATTGGCAATTTACTGTAACTTCAAGTATGAGTTTGGTAATAAAAAAAAATTTATCATATGTACAGAAAGACTTCAAAATGAATAATATTAATGCAAATGATATAAAAATGGGAAGTTTGTGTTTACATAATGACAGATTGAAACAGTGACACTACAGTATCATGATGTTTTATTGACAAAAAAGTTCAGATGACATGGATAGAGAAACCACTGACTTATCGAGAATCCACAAATATGTCTGTCAAATATGTTCTTTTAAATATTGACACAGCTGACACAATGAGTAGATACAAAGTTGTGATGTTATAAGTAAAATATCTTGGTTGTGTATGTATAACAGTTTACATATTTATAACAATTACATATCTCTAAGTCACTTATTCTTGGATAGAGCATGGATCTTTCAGAGTAAATAAAAATTTCTGAATGCATCAAAATAATCAACAGTTTCATAAGTATGTGTTGCCCGCCTAATTTTTTTCTGATAATGATACAATGTGCCAATATTTGTTCAAAATGATGGAAATGGGGGGGTCTGGCAGACAAAATGTTCCCACTAACTAAACAATTAAAATAAATCCTATCTAACTGCAGTGTCTCCCCTTAAAGATACTTTATTTCATTGTTGTGCTTGTTTACAGTGCACAATGCAAACGGTCACTGGACAGACACTTGATATGATCACTGCCCCGGTAGATCACGTTGACTTCTCAAGCTACACAATCGAACGCTACAACGCCATCGTCAAGTACAAGACTGCGTTCTACTCGTTTTTTCTTCCGGTTGCCCTAGCAATGCGTATGGTGAGTTTATCAACATAATTACATATATGTGGTGCATTCCTGTGACTCTGATATCTGCTGTGTTAATATGGGTTTTTTCCAAGGCAGGACTGGGGCAGTTACCCCAAAAACATAATAAAAATCCACTAATGTTTTGTACATTTGGAAGGTCTTGATTCAACATGACAACTTTTTATTATAAATTTAATAAATACCTATCTCAATAATTTGGTGGAATTGTTCTTTGCAGTATGTATATCACGTAACCATCAATAGAACATTGATGGTTAGTGTGCACTAAACTGCTAAAACCTGCTATTTTTTCATAAGTCACACGTCAAGTGGGAACTACCCGGTAAATACACATTTCTCACATAAATAGTGTATATTAATTTAATAGTGTTTTTTTATCACTGTGTATATTAAGGCAATATAACATGTCTAATTGTCTTAATTACTAATCTATTCTGGTTCACTTAAAAAATTAAAAGATCGATGCAACACCCATGTTGCATCGATATAGAATGACTCATTATGTATTTTAATTGGTGTGTTGTCCCAGTGAATAACTTGCATGTTTCTTGATCGAAGGCTGGGATTGAAGACGAGAAACCATATGACAGTGCCAAGATGATTCTACTGAAGATGGGCGAGTTCTTTCAGATCCAGGTATGTTAGTATGCTTTCCTAGTTTTAACTCTCATTCATTGTAAAGTTTGTTAGTGTTCACTGTAAAACTAAACATTGCATAAAGATTAAGGCAGCATGGCGTGAACCCTCAAAGTTGTAGATTGATGGGCAACTCTCCCATTACACCAGCTTGTTTCATGTCAACTCATTTTGGTAATTTTGGGTGTATGTTTTCAGATCAGCCTAAACATGTCCCCATCAGCTGTGCTGCCTCCGATCCAAATCCTGGATCCAACCCAACAAAATCCAGAAACAATTGTAGTATTGCATTGAATGGAATGATTGCACACTTGGTGTATAACCATTTAGATTAAGTCTGACAATATATTCTTAATAGATTTAAAGACAAACAATCAGGTTTGTTTATGGAAAATATGGTCACTTACCACTGAGAAGCCACTGACCACTGAGAAGTCACTAGCCTCCGAGAGACCACTGACCATCACCAGTTTTGACTTTTGACAAAAGCAGCTGATCTAACAAGTATTTTTGATAACTGTTGTAATTCCACTTTGATTTCATAGATCAGTGTTGAGCAAAATATAGATCAGTGATTTAAAACACAAATATGTCCTGGGATATCCACTGTGGCAGCTGTAAACATTTGTAGGATGATTACATCGACTGTTTTGGTGACCCCGAGGTGACGGGGAAAGTGGGCACGGACATAGAGGACAACAAGTGTGGCTGGCTCATTGTTCAGGCCCTCAAACGTGTCAGCCCCGAGCAGCGCACAATACTAGAGGTCAGTGCCTTTACTGCAAACTCTTACTTTTTGTGGGCTCTAGAGTTGTGGACTCTATCCTGGACTCTATCCAGGCTGCCAGCACATAGGTTGCAGCCAGTTCCTGACTAGATCCAAGAAAAATTACAACTTTAGTTAAAATGGCCATAACTTTAGTATTTACCATCCAATTATAAAATGTGATATACCATTAGAAAGCAAGTAAAAGAAACTATCATGTTGTATTCATTACTTAGTGATTTTATTAAATTTACTGTATGGCATTTAGTGAAACATTTACCAACAAATTCAGAAGTGAATTGTAATTTGTCATTTTATTTTCCCCATGTAGTTTTTTATCCGTGAAGCAATTGTAGTTGTAGACGCCAATGTAAATCCTTTGCGTGCTCAGTGGGTGAAAATATGTGCCATTTTTTATACCAAATTGGATCATCTGCCTCAGTACCACCAGTATCAAGAGTATCTAATAAATTGTCTTTGATCTCTACAAACATTGTTGAAAATGCTACTCTCTCCAATGCTTGCCATCTTTGCTTTTCTCTTACTAAAAGAGTACAGCTTGCCCACTATCTACATTGAGAAACCAATAAATGGCACCGAATGAGTGATTCCCCAAGTTTCTGAATAAAGAAAATTATTGACGTCATGAAATTTGAATCATCACATACCCTTTCATATTGCTAATACAAGGGGTTTCCTCAGCAAGTGCCAACTATGGTTATGGTAACAAATGGCTAGACTTGTATTCCACATAAAATGTGTTGAGTTAGGTAAACGTTGTGAAAATATCTTTAGGGGATTTGTATATTAGCATTCGTCTTTCAATAACTGTTTTTTTACTTGGATTTAATTCATTGACATCTGTTATTTTGGTAAACTTAAGACATTTTGCTTGTCGTTGCAGGAGAACTATGCAAAGAAGGACGCTGACTCTGTGGCGAGGGTGAAGGCCGTGTATCGGGACCTGAAGCTGCTCCGCGTCTACTCTGACTACGAGGAGAACAGCTACAATGAATTGATCCAGCTGATAGACCAATTGGATAACTCATTGCCCTGCAAGATGTTCACAGCGTACGCAGAGAAAATATACAAGCGAGATAAATAATATGTGTTTATGACTGGCGTGAACGCATTGTCAGACAAGCGTGTATGTGCATGTGATTCTGGGTTCAGTTGTTCTGATGCCCCTAGTCATAATTATCCCAGGCTACGGGATATTGGACACAGAAAAGAACAGCGTGCACAAACGGAAAGTGGCTAACATAATGTAATAATATCTTGTTAAAAAGTTGTTGCTTTTCAACAAGGTAGTCTTTTTGACTCTGCCTTACATTTAAGGCTATTCTCGTAGAGATAGTTTGTTGAATGTAGCTCTGTGCAAGAGAAAGATGAATAATTCATCAGTTTGATGTGTATTGAAAGGAGTAAATTTATTCAACACAACCAACCAATTGGTCACTATACAATTTGGTTTTGTTTAAAGAAACCTACCCGGTACTCCATCTGTCTTATGAATGTTATTGTTTGTATTAATCAAAGAATATTACCAATGATTTTAAGCGCCTCCGAATGGATTTATCTAGATTTACGGCGCTATACAAATGTTCTTATCTTATGGTGTTTGTTCCAATGTATTAATTAAGTATTAATCTTTCTATAATAATATTTTGTGTATAGTAGGAGTACATTTTTACTAATAGCTGCATAAAGCTAACTTCAATACATCGGTGACTTGATTCTCTACCCTCCGATGTGTCTGTTCTTGTCTAACTGCTCGATGTTTTGTGAATAGTTAGTAATGAGTACGATAGAAGCCACTTTGTGGCTTGGGATACAAATGAATATACCCACGCACAATTATGTACAAATCTGCATAAGCACCATGTGTGCTCGTTTAATCCTCCAGAAAGTATTCTTCAGTATTGCTTATTTCGCTGTGGTTAGCTGTTGGTCAGTAATGTTGTGATTTAGGCAGGATCCACACTAGGAAGATCTTGAGGTTTCAGCATCATTATAGAGCGCAGTATGTAAGTCACGTGGATGAAGGCTCGGTTGTCTTGTGACGGGTGCAATGAAGTGGCAACACCACAGTATTTAGGCAAGTGGCAAGGATATGGCATGTTTTTACTGAGTACCGTCATCACTTTAACCAGCAGAATATTAAACTTTTCTAACTAGCCTGTTGTAGTGTCTTGTTTACAGTATATGTGGCAGTTGCATTCTTCAGTTGTAAGCTAAAAATCATTTAGATGTTTCATCCGATCAAACACAAAATATTAATTCATATTTGCCAATATCCCAGGGTTTGAGAAGGTGGTTTCAGGATCTTCTTGGCCTACTAACAGTACCTGTGGTTTTAAGGCATTCTTCGTACAGGTCAGATTAACAAATGTTGCTTGTTAGTGACGGCGGGTCCTTAGAAAATATATTAAAATGTTTATAGATGATAGTATTTACTTGCACTAAGACTTCTTTGTAACTTGTCCTACAGAAGTATTTGCATTAGTATTATTAGCCAGCTCAGATACATAATTATGTACTAAATAAAGTATTTTTATAAGCTACATCTGGCTACTTGAAATGTGTTTCAGTTGAGCTTGTATCGATTTGGAATAATTCATCAACTCTTCCAATCCTCTATCTCTTGTGTCCTTTGGAGAAACCAGCAGACAATAATTTAACACTTTAAAATAACAAAGCATGAAATGAATGGAACGTTTTTATTTCAACCAACTGTTGAACAAATATAACAGTAATGTATAGAAACATGTTCTGTCCATCTAAAAATTATAAATCTGCAGACTCTATTCCTTCCCTTCCACAATATAAATACTGTGGTCTTCAACAAATGCATCACAACAGTTCCAACTGGATGGCCAATTTACCCTTACCCTACCCAAAAATATGTTAAATGCCTGTTCTAAGTTAGTAAGTTGAAGACCCGAGATACAATACACTGTAACATATGTTATTTCCCCCAAACTGCAGTTAAACCATTTCAACCATTCTTATCTCACCCTGAGAATATTCTAAACCTGTTTGGTTGATGGTTCAACTAAAGTGAAATTCAAGCCATATGTCAAGTGCTGCCACCTATTGGCTACAACTGGATATGCTGATGCAACCTAGTGAATAGCTCGTGGTAAGTCAACACAAATCAACAGAATGATTATTAATGCACTACGGACAGTTCTGTTTGGATTAATAACGCAGTAAAATAAACAAACTGATATGTTCGATAACTTGGTAGAATGGCCGATATGCCAAATCACAATATCACAATACAAATGCAAAATGTGAATATTTACATAATATAAAGATATAATTATACATATAATGTCACTACTACTCCTGTCGGTTTTAATATCATACAGTAAAAGCTAAAACACAAAACTAATCTGAATGTACATTAGTACAGCATGGAAGTGCTATACTATATGATTATATATGTGCAAAGGTTAATAGCTTCCTGCATGTACAGTACATCTTATTTAACTCCAACATGGAGGAATCGGAATAACTGATTTATCCATGCGTTCGAGTTCAGCTGTGTTTATGTGACTGGGCACATGGCGATTTGATTTATCTAAGTTTGACTTGATAAAATTTTACTTAATCAAATTGTACTGTACACATCTGAAAGTGTCTCCATAAATATCAATTCATCAAATAAAAATAAAAGAATTTTTTTTTACTTGCAGCATATGCAATAATGACACTTAGTAATCTCCAATATATAACTCAGAACATAATATGTTATGTACAATGCATTTGTATGTCGTGTTATTACACTAAACTACATAAACAGCCATAGGAAAATAGTATTTTACGTACAACAGCCCATTTTCATAATTATAGTACACAACAGTTTTTGTAGTGTTTCTTCTGTATATAACCATTACACAATGTTCACATTAACATCATATTTTGCTGCATGTATCAAAGGTTAGGGGTAAACATTTTATGACAACATGCTTAAAACTTAATGTTGCAAGAAATAACTAATAAAACTTGGCAGAGGTTCAAAAATTGTGACTGTAAAATACGATAAATGTGAAAATTATCAAAATATCTATTGGATTACAATATTAGCTGCACCATCTCAGATACAACTACTAGAAATGTCAACATTGTTAAACATATCTACAACTTTACTATTTTCACTTTTGTCAGTCCCTCTGTCCAAACTACCCTATATTATAAATAATCACACTTGTGAAGTCTGCACTCATCTGATGAATCTGAAAACAGAAACAGTGTCAAACTCAGATGCTTATCACAGTACAGTTATGCAACTGCTCTTCTGCAAGCAAATACAGATAACATATTCATCTAAGATAACCAGTGACTTACACCAATGTACACTAACAAAAGCGTCACACGTATGTATGTACCTGGATAACGTATGCACAAGACTGGTAAGTTTTTATCCTGAATAAGAAACTATTTGCATGTCTTTTCAACCAAGAAGAATCAGAATTTGTTCTAAATTAAGGCTGCCAAATTAGGCTAGCTTACAATAGTGTGTAAATTTAAGTGGTGATTATAAAGGGCTGTAAAATTCCAAGAAAACAGGCTTTGTTTTTTAACATGTAGCGCAAGTGGACATACATTTTTTGCTTTGGAAATTTGCTTTAGCATTGTAAACTTGGGCTGCACTGACTTGATATTCATAAGACACCCATTCCTTCACTTGTGCAGACAGCCATGTACTTTGTACAGGTGCTAATGGTGTGTGAACAGGCGTATATGTTTAACCTCGGACACCTTTAAGTGTCATGGCATTGTGTCTCCAATCACATGCTGTTTCTTCAAAAATGCCACATAGAGTAATTATTTGATGGTCGTTTTTAATGTTATTTCATTGATAAGTATTTTGCATTCAAACTCCGGCAATTTTCTTGCATGATCTTTCAATATTCGTCAATACCGGTGGATTAGAAGTATATTGCACACATTACCGAACATTACCTTTATACTGATAGAAAAGGTTTGATGTCATCCAGTTTTAGAATAAGTACTGCTAAAAATTCCCACCATTAACATCCATGGTACTTTAATAGTAGATGGATTAGATGAAATAACAAACACATTCACAGCATATATTTATCACAATGTATATGGTAACCTTGTTGAAAGGCTATCTGAGGTAGGGAGGAGCCTGTGTGATTAAGGCTATCTCAACTCCATGATAACATTGACAGAACCCATATTTATTCATATCACAGCATCTGGTCTACACAATTGTAGGACAGCAACATTCCCGCTACGCCATGCCACAAATGCCGAAAGGCACAGAAGTTATTTATTGTGCTACTAAAAAGCAAATGTGGAAGCCGTATCAAAAGGTAAACCGTTTAAAAAATGTATGTATATGAGAGTGGCGCATACTAGATTACATGGAGGGACAACGTAAAGAATGTGCTGATGCATTTATGAGGTATCGGGGCAGGTGTGGCCTGTGACAGTGCATAGAATAGCCTCGCAGATGAATGAAGTAACGCATCACGGGTTGTTATGTGAACAGTGGTTGCGAGTGTATTGTGAATTACTTCTGTATGTGGCATGATACATCGCACTACACTGGGCACTGCATAGACGAGAGCAGGCATGCAAAGACGTCCAGCCCTCTGCTTAATAACAGCTTTACAAACTTGTTCAATTTAATACTATAATTACCCCCCTAACTGTTAATGTCTTTTCCTAAGCATATATGATCATTTTCTTGCTCACATGCCAGATGACAAGCAACTCACCACAGTCTGCCCAACTTATAAGTTATGACTAAGAGACAACCAGGAACTAGCTGGTCTTGAGGCGAGCTCTATTAACTGGTTATACTTGGTCACTTTATCAGTATTTGTAATTACAAAACAGATTGCACAGTGTAGTGTCTCTCCATGCATATGTGTTCTGTAACGCAGTTAATCATGCAGTCTTTGTGTGTGTGTGTATCAAGCAACGACAGCCAATCATAAGATCAAAGGAATCCCTATGCACTAACTAAGCCCCAGGGTAATGGTTGTCTAAACACAACTATATTGTCTTCACAAAGCTTCTATTATTGGTTCTATAGTGGAATATTTGTGGCATTGTGTTCATGTCAGGATCAGGAAGTACCAAGTTAGAATCTAGTACCTGTGGTCGGCCTATGTAGTCATTTCACAAAAACTGACTGCACTTTAAATGTCACCCCACCTATAGCACTATGCAGGCATATATGAGATGGAAGCTAGATATGTGCATTTTTCAGATATGACATTACAAACAGAGATCATTTCTACCTGAGTGTTTGTGCCAAAGGAAATAACAATCCAATGTTAAATATGTAAATTATTGGGGAAGCTTTACACATATAAAAATACTCAAATTGAGTTGTGTGCACACATTAGCCACACAGATATAAATAAAAAGTGTATAATTATGACCATATGGCTGCCTTTTTCTTAGTAGTTTGTAGTCAGTCACTCAAGTAGCCTATCTTGGAATTTAATCTTTCAGGAAATTTAAAACAGTTGAAGAAAAAACTAAGTTGCATACATGCTTTGTAAGCAGTTTAAAATACACGACAGCCACACAAGTATAAATTGAAATGCAGCAATGCTGCAGGTCATTGTCAGAAAGTGGAGATATAAGAAGAAATGTGACCTACATTGGCCACTTAGCGATCCCACATTGCTGGGACCTGTTCAAGTGTGCAACAGACATCATTCTGGCCGAGGCAGTGAAAGGAAACTATTTACTGATACATAATCAGTCATGTAGCAAAATGTGTCACGACTCTTGCCATCCGCGTTGACTGTATCGGAGACTACTATCTAGTTGTTGACAGCAGTTACTCATATGAGTTGAAAGACTAAAAACAAACCATGGTGGCGGGTATGAGACTTCAAACAGGATCTGAAGAAAACCTGCTTAATAAAAGCTTTACAAACTTGTTCAAATTAATTAAATTATAATTAAACCTGATACAATAATAAAACGACCTGTGAATGCCTTATCCCAAGCATACGATCATTTAAAAAAGTAAATTTTCATGTGCCAGATGACAAGCAAATCACCCAGCCTATATAAGTTATGAGAAAGAGAGAAATAGGAACTACCTGGTCTTGAAGTAAACACGATTAACTGGTTATACTTGGCTGCTTTGTCAGTATTCATTAAAAGTAAAACAGACAAATGCACAATGTAGTGTCTACACACTAGCAAGAGGACGGAAAAGTTTTGACTAGAATATGTAAACATTTTATTAGGACACATCTGATTTCTCCATTTCCACAAGAAACATAATTTGTTTTATTGTAAACGCATGTGCTAAATTGTTTGTGGAAACAAAAAAGATTCAATTCAATTACAAGTGACTGACAACTGAACAATGTAACAAGAGAAACTGGAAAAAGGAAATGGAAAGATTGTGTTTGCTATACAAATTAAAGCATGTATCAAAATGACAAGAAATAAGATTAAACAGTTCAGAAAACATCTGTGGCAGTATGTACCATATTCAACCTATTAAGCGTACAGTATGCTCGAAGAAAGTTCTTATATGCATACACCAACATTTGTTTCTCTAGAGAACAAGGTAACTGTTCAACACTGGTGGTGTCATTTGGTGAATACCGGTAGTGTAGAACAACTGAACAGTGGTGACAACTGTCTAACACCAGATGGCGACACTTTTCAGTTGTTCCACACTAGTCAAATTACAATATTTATGGATCCGGTTCATTAAAATAGGGGATGTACGTTAATTAGGGCATGTTCGCTTAATAAGTCGAATGAGGTACCTTGAAAATATTTTACTTACGATTCTATAGTTCATAATGCCACGAGGTTGTCACCGCCACACTTAAGAGCATCGTCCATTCCTACTCGAGAGATGTAGCCACAGGTTGTTGGCCTGAAACAGATGGCGAGTCACAGCTTAAAAGGGATATTAAATTTAGCTTAATATTTTGTCTTCAATTTTATTACAAAACATTTCCACATACAGTAGTTGTTCACCACCAACACACCAAGTGCCAATGACTGACTAGGCTTGTGTGAAAATGTGTGCCTAAACTATTAACATTACTCCTTCTGTTCAGCTTTTGTAGCAATTAACTCCCACCGTGCTGCAATATAACATGCATGCTAAAAGCTAGACTTCATATCACGGCATTTGCAGTACTGAAGATAAACCTATCGAGCCAGGCTCCACATCAAAGACTATATTCATTGGGCACTATGATAGAATAACCAGCAGAGGCAAATTAGCATCTAGCTACGTCCATTCAAACTATCACATTATTGTTTTGGCTTCAAACTGTTTCTACTTGAAATCCTCAGCATTACATGATGGTATATCAGTATCACATCACTTTTATGTTTACCAGTGCCACCAACGATTTTAACCAAAATTATTCATACATAAATCCAACTTAAGATAACAGTTGAAAAATACGTGCTTTTATAAAAGATTTTATGTAAAGATGTGAGACACCAATATTTGGCTGGACATTAATCATTGTCGCCTAGACAAGCCATAATATAAAAAATTATTATACAAGAAGTATAATTATAAATATACAACCATAAATCTAAACCAATAAACAAACCAAGGAATGCAAGCATGATTCTTTATGAAACTCTACATTACACTGGGCCATAAATGTTCACCTAAATAAAAATTTTCCTCACACAGGTGAATCACTTTATGAGTCTTCATGGACTGGTGGTTTTGCACAGACAGGGACAGAAAGAAGTACCTCCTGGTCAAAAGGCCACTGGCCAACTGGGCCTCATAGTGCAGCACTTGCACAGACTAAATTGCTTGATGCATGCTACATGTTCAACAGACATTGTACAGCCATAATTCACACGAGTTGTCTGTCAGTGCTGCCGGCGACAGCCTGTCAAACATGCACCCAACAGTCTGCTACCGCTACAGATACAATCACACTACAGTGGGTGAGTCGCTGTATTCCCACCTGAGACTCACACAGAGACTGTGTTTTGTGGTCAATCAAGCGTAAAGACATCTTGGTGCATGGGACCAACAGATTATACAGGTTTCCATTTTCATGTTGGGGTAGAGTGCTCACTGGAGCATATATCCTCCTCACTTTTGTCCCCACCTGACCTGTTCAAGTTCACCCGATACAGTTTTCCTACACATTTGTATCAGGGAAAATCACTTTCAAGCAGAAATCGCAAACCCATATACTAAGGTCATCAATGTTTTTTTTTAAAATTAATGTAAGTGCAATAATTTGCAATCTAGGTAAATGAGCAATACAAGCAGCTAACTTGAAAAAATAATATACTTGTGAAGAATGCACATGCTAAAGGACTGAAGTTTATTTCAGAAACAACTGTTATCACATGCCTTAATTGTGTCACCAAAAAGTTGCAATACTCCAGTTGCTTATCACGAGTTTTATGTTAATATTTTAATATACATATATATATATATATATATATACATAAATGTTATGAATTATAATTTCAGAACAATCTTTCATGTTTTATATAGTGTCGCATGTACACTTTACTTATGTTAATATATAATGCCAGTCCGCAGTGATAGAAATTCAATTATCTTGTTTCAGATCAAGCAAGAAATACTGTCGAACCTATCAATATTGTCCAGTAAATTGTAGGCTGCACATAATTAATGTACAAAAGGTTCTATAATGTTACAAACATTTTATATAAACCCTACAACAACAACATTCTGACAGCAACAACAACAACATCCCTTTGGGCTGACACAATGTCACAGGACACTTTTAATACAAGTGTATACAGGAGGACTCAGTCTGGTGTATTTAGGTTGTGATAATTATGATGGCTGTGATACACAGTGACACACACACAATGTATAGATAGAGCTGACTGTACTTGCATGGATATGGACACGGAAAGATAAGTTTGATTTTTATGCTAAGCAAAGCACAAACTACAAAAATTCCACTTGAACTTGAATGTTGGGCAATAACAATTTAAGTGTAAAGATGGCAGGATGAACAACTGAAACTCATTGGTGCAAGTAGTGCCACATCAGGTGAGAGAAGACAAGTTATGTTATAAATGATACTTTGCTTGCACAAAATAATACTTCACTAAGTGTGCATGTTGAACAGTGTCATGTTTCATGTTGCACCATTGTCACGATGCAATCCGAACGGTCCGAAGTCAATAGAAAGATCCACTGTTGATAAAGTAGCCAATCCTTTGCTGGGGTTAAGATAACCTATGACCTGAAACCTTTGTCACAGCAGCTAGCACTGCTGGGCCACTTATGATAACATCACGCAACCCTTCATTGCATTCACAACCAAAAATGAAGACAGCATTTCTACGAGCGACTTTAGCAACACTAGCGTCTCAGTGGCAACACTGGCGTTCTGTTCCCAGTGACAAAATGACATTGATATATGAAAAGATTCTATATCAGCAGACCGTGGAGGCAATGGTTTATCACACGCATCACAAGGCCAATGTAGAATGTGACATTCACAAAGAATCATACTGTATATAAACAGTTCTGAATCATGGGGGCCATCCATACATATGCAGTGCCATGACAGCAGATGAGGCAGTTATGATAGCTAGCAAAAAACACCCACACAAGGCTACACATCTTAGCAAGAAAACATTTTCGCCAAGAAAAATTAACAAAGAGAACTTTTTTTAACTAAACAAGCAGTAAACTAGCAGCACAGAAGTGGCAATGGTATGGGTATGACACTGCACATAGGTGTAACAAAAGATCAGAAAGATACTTGATGGAACGAAAATATCCACTAATTTCAGTTTCTCATAAAGACGGTATGCAATACTTGGACTACCATATCATCCACTCACCCAACGCCGTTGCTTGTAGTCACATTTTCGGTGTCTACTCTAGAATCACTAGACGCCACCGTGGGAGGGATTGTTACAGAGGTAACCTTGATGTCGGGGTTAAACTTCACAGGTCGAAATCCAACAGGACCAAGGATGAGCTCTTTGCGAGGTTTTGGCAACAGTGCTGGTGGGGTTGTAACATTGTTCGATTTTGACAGCAATGGCAATGTGGATGCCAGCGAAATGTTTTGCCCAAGGGAGTCAGACATGCTGACCGCCATGTTTGGGGTTGTCATGGCCGCGGTGGACAACGCAGGTAGAGTTTGTGCTGCAGGCATTGTGGCGTACATCCCTGGATTCATGTAGCCACTGACCATAGGCTGCATATATGGGTTGTACATCGCTGGGTTGTAAGTAGCTGCCATGGGGTTGAACATGTTGGTGTTTGCGGCGTAAGGCAATGGGGCGGTCACGCCCATGCCGTTGGGCCAGGCCGAGTACCACTGAGGAGGCTGAGCAAACACTGGTTGCTGGGGAGTCACTGCAGGCAACTGGGGCTGAGAGGATACTTGAGTATTTAATGTGTCTGGCATGCTGCTTACAGGCCTGGCTTCCAGCGTGCTGGCCGGTGACACGTCCGGCGTGGTCAAAGACTGATCTGTCTTGTCACTGCCATCACGCTCCGTCTTGTAACCGCTGTCCTTTGTACTTGACGACTCTTGTGAGTTTGCCCTCCACGTGAAGGTCGGAGGAGCTTTCCTCTCTTCATCTTCCTCCTCCCCACCGCTCGAATAAACCGGGTTTGTGTTCGCTGTCTTCTCAACACTGACCAGTTCACTCTTCACTAATGAAGGGCGCTTCGATTTTGACCCCCACGTGTTGGTCTTCTTCCCCATTTTGCTTTTTGAATTTTTCTTGTTGTTGTTTCGATCAAGCGAATACGTGCTCATGTCCACAAAGTACTGATCGAGCATGCCACTATTGCTCTCCTCCAATGACCACCTGTTTGATGTCTCTGGCTCGCAGTCAGGTGATGGAGGGGGAATCTTTGCCGCGACCAGACGCAGAAGTTCATCATGGCTCAGAGTGCGGGGCACACCATTCTTTCCAGACCCTTGGAACTTTGTATTGAGGAATCGCACCTCTGCAAACTGTTTTTCCAACTTTGTTTGTTGCTCGCGTTCCTTCTCAGCAACAACTTTTGGTGGATCGGACGTTTCTACAATGGGTTTCTTCTCAGTTTCATCCGGAAGACGTTTCAGCCATTTTGGCTTGTTGACCTTCGTGATGTCAGCCTCGCGTATCCGCCGGCCATCAGCCGTCACAAGGATGCGGTCATAGTTTGGCAGCAGAACAAGCTCACCAGTTGATGTCTGATATGCGTACGCAGCACACTTCTCCACATGGTCCACTTTGATTGGACCGTCAGGAACATCGTCATAGTCCCCAGCGGGATAAATCTCCCACTTCTCACCGGAGTCGTTGTCGACCCCAATGTCAAAAACCTCGTCGATCTTTTTCCGATTTGTAATACCTTTTCCGATTGAGCCAAATGCAGTTCGCATAGAGTTCTTCAGTTTGCTCAGACTGTTATATTTGCTCGACTTCTTGGCTGGTTTTGTTGATGAGTCATTCTTTCGATATAAATGTCCATTCACAGGGGAGCTCTTCTTCTGATAGTGTTTGTTGGGTTCTGGTGTTGCCTCATCATCATCAAACGCGTCATCAGGAAGGTCATCTGCTGGCACCCAAGCCACCGAATCAACACTGTGAGGCGACTCGGCTATGGATTCTTCATTGGCAATGACGGGCTTTGTTGTGTCTCCATGTGCAACGACCAGTTTCTTTGTAAGTGATTCTTTTTTGGTGATGCTGGCGGTGTAGACAAGGCTTTTTGAAGTCCTCTTCATGCGCAGTGTTCCCCGGGTCATTCTTGACTCTCGGTCCTTGAATGCCTTCAGAAGTTCTGCGGCAAATATCTCCTGACTGCTAAGCTTTAGGCTTTCCCTCTTCAAGGAGGGTTTCTCTTCTTCTACAACCTCCTGCTTCACTACTTCACTTCCTACTTCAATCCTCTTTGGGATTACCATCGGTGCCCCCATCACTGGCAGTGGAGGAGGTGGAGGAGGTGGTGGTGACTTGGGCTCATCGGGAACTTCCGGTTCTGATGGACATTGTTCTGTAGACATAGAAGGCACCTCAGAGGCGGAGTGAAAGGATTCACGCAAGTGTTCATCAGTCTTCTCAAGGTCGGATGCTGTGACCTCCTGAACATCTGGATCTTCTGTGTCCTCATTATGTGGGGAAGTTGCGCGGGGCTCTGACAGTGGTTCCAGAGGCATATGTTCCTCTGGTTGACTTGATTCTTCTGAGGCAGCCTGTGTCTCTTCAGGAGGTAGTGACTCCATCTTTACAGACATATTCTCTTCACCCTCATCGTCATCATCATCGTAGTCGGCAGCTGGCTCCGGTGGGGGACCATTATGTACCTCGGCTCTTATTTCGGCAATCTGAGCAGGAACATCAATGCTTTTCTCACTCCATGTCCGCTGCAGTGGAGGGCCAGGTGCTTGTCGCTTCCTGCGAAACTTCCGTCTCACGTGATCATTGCTTGAGCTGAAACTCTCGGGTGTCAAAGCCCGTGATGCTTGGCCAGTAGCTGGAGGCAGAGGCGCATGACGTTTTGTCCTGCGAATATAATTACCCCGGGAAAACGAAGATCGCCGTGATGTAGCCCTGGAGGTCATGCAAGACTGCATGGGCGAGTTCATCGCTGATACCATGCGAGATGCTGTTACGGAAGGAATCCTTGAGTGGAATCTTGACGACACTTTGTAAAGTGTAGAATCTGCAGAGTTTACATCAAAGAATGCACCATAGTTCTCTTTATCCATTCGACTGGCACAGGCCGACGACATTGGACTCCCGCAAGGACTCCACAGTCGCCCTCGCATTCTCGGCTCGCAGTATTCACGTGTAAAGCGAGGCCCATTCTTCAGGAATGCCGCCTTGTGCACACCAGGAAGATTATCGGGCAGGACCTTGTTGTGCGACTGCCTCCAGTAGTTGGGGTTCGTGTTGGTGACAGTGGCGGCCATGGTGGCAGCCATGGTGGGGATCTCTGGGGTTGTGTGTGCTACCTTGTCTTCGGTGGCACCGCCCAGTGTCGCTGAAGAACTGTTGCCCATGGAGACTCAAACCATGGTTCTGCAAGCAAAATAATAACAATATAAATGACAAATATTTATTTCAACAACTTTATATATGAATAAAAACAGTAAGAAAAAGTCACTAGACATGTGATCAGAAACTGTAGGAAGTATCTGAACATACCATAGTCACCCATTAGTGTGACCTGCCCACCATGTGATGAAACCATTGACAGTTGACACTAACAAAACATCTCGAGTCACATAACATTGTTGAAAGTGATGCCACAATTTTGTGGCATGCTTTATTCAAAATGTCAACACAGTAAATTAAGCTTCTCTGTTATTTGCTTGGCAGGTCACTCAAATAGAAACAAAGCATTGAGAACATTTCATGTACAGTAAAATTGGGTGGTCCTGTGTAAAATTCCTTTTCTTGGAATACTGGATAAAAAACTATATCAGAACCAAAGAAAACCCAACATTTCTACCATCATAAAAGTGAAGTATTTTACACAAGATTTGTCTCGTAAAAATCACAAACTCACTAACTGGCTGGATAACGTATATATTCCACAACTCACCAATAAATAAAACATCACGACTCTGTGATGAAAAAAATTTATTTATGAAGTGTAGAATTATTTAAAAGCACAGCACAGTATGGATCACTGCACTACACTCTCTGACAATTGTGTCACCACAAAGATAAAAAGCCTGACAATTACCATTGTTCTAACTACAGTCAGAAGTCACCATACACACTTATGAATGCAGATGTCTACTAAGATTACTATAATTACAATGTTGGGCAATAAGACTGCTCCTCTAAAGCTCCTTTATGAAACGCGAGTGAAAATTATATTTATGTACATGAAAATAAATGTCAGTTCTAAAGTTGTGCTAAGTGTATGAGTAGTACCACATCTACTGTTTATACAGTTTGTATGAGTAGTACCACATCTACTGTTTATACAGTGTGTATGAGTAGTACCACATCTACTGTTTATACAGTGTGTATGAGTAGTACCACATCTACTGTTTATACAGTGTGTATGAGTAGTACCACATCTACTGTTTATACAGTGTGTATGAGTAGTACCATATCTACTGTTTATACAATGCGTATGAGTAGTACCACATCTACTGTTTATACAGTGTGTATGATTAGTACCACATCTACTGTTTATACGGTGTGTATGATTAGTACCACATCTACTGTTTATACAGTGTTTATGATTAGTACCACATCTACTGTTTATACGGTGTGTATGAGTAGCACCACATCAACTGTTTATACAGTGTGTATGAGTAGTACCATATCTACTGTTTATACGGTGTGTATGAGTAGTACCACATCTACTGTTTATACGGTGTGTATGAGTAGCACCACATCAACTGTTTATACAGTGTGTATGAGTAGTACCACATCTACTGTTTATACGGTGTGTATGATTAGTACCACATCTACTGTTTATACGGTGTGTATGATTAGTACCAGCATCTACTGTTTATACAGTGTGTATGAGTAGTACCACATCTACTGCTTATATGGTGTGTATGATTAGTACCAGATCTACTGTTTATACGGTGTGTATGAGTAGCACCACATCAACTGTTTATACGGTGTGTATGAGTAGTACCACATCTACTGTTTATACGGTGTGTATGAGTAGTACCACATCTACTGTTTATACGGTGTGTATGAGTAGTACCACATCTACTGTTTATACATTGTGTATGAGTAGTACCACATCTACTGTTTATACAGTGTGTATGATTAGTACCACATCTACTGTTTATACATTGTGTATGAGTAGTACCACATCTACTGTTTATACAGTGTGTATGAGTAGTACCACATCAACTGTTTATACGGTGTGTATGAGTAGTACCACATCAACTGTTTATACGGTGTGTATGATTAGTACCACATCTACTGTTTATACAGTGTGTATGAGTAGTACCACATCTACTGTTTATACAGTGTGTATGAGTAGTACCACATCTACTGTTTATACGGTGTGTATGATTAGTACCACATCTACTGTTTATACAGTGTGTATGATTAGTACCACATCTACTGTTTATACATTGTGTATGAGTAGTACCACATCTACTGTTTATACAGTGTGTATGAGTAGTACCACATCAACTGTTTATACGGTGTGTATGAGTAGTACCACATCAACTGTTTATACGGTGTGTATGATTAGTACCACATCTACTGTTTATACAGTGTGTATGAGTAGTACCACATCTACTGTTTATACAGTGTGTATGAGTAGTACCACATCTACTGTTTATACAATGTGTATAAGTAGTACCACATCTACTGTTTATACAATGTCTATGAGTAGTACCACATCAACTGTTTCTACGGTGTGTATGAGTAGTACCACATCTACTGTTTATACGGTGTGTATGAGTAGTACCACATCTACTGTTTATACAGTGTGTATAAGTAGTACCACATCTACTGTTTATACAATGTGTATGAGTAGTACCACATCAACTGTTTCTACGGTGTGTATGAGTAGTACCACATCTACTGTTTATACAGTGTGTATGAGTAGTACCACATCTACTGTTTATACAATGTGTATGAGTAGTACCACATCTACTGTGTATACAGTGTGTATGAGTAGTACCACATCTACTGTTTATACAGTGAGTATGAGTAGTACCACATCTACTGTTTATACAGTGTGTATGAGTAGTACCACATCTACTGTTTATACAATGTGTATGAGTAGTACCACATCAACTGTTTATACGGTGTGTATGAGTAGTACCACATCTACTGTTTATACAATGTGTATGAGTAGTAGCACATCTACTGTTTATACAATGTGTATGAGTAGTACCACATCTACTGTTTATACAGTGTGTATGAGTAGTACCACATCTGCTGCTTATACAGTGAGTATGAGTAGTACCACATCTACTGTTTATACAGTGTGTATGAGTAGTATCACATCTACTGTTTATACAGTGTGTATGAGTAGTACCACATCAACTGTTTATACGGTGTGTATGAGTAGTACCACATCTACTGTTTATACAGTGTGTATGAGTAGTACCACATCTACTGTTTATACGGTGTGTATGATTAGTACCACATCTACTGTTTATACAGTGTGTATGAGTAGTACCACATCTACTGTTTATACAGTGTGCATGAGTAGTACCACATCAACTGATTATACGGTGTGTATGAGTAGTACCACATCTTCTGTTTATACAGTGTGTATGAGTAGTACCACATCTACTGTTTATACAGTTTGTATGAGTAGTACCACATCTACTGTTTATACGGTGTGTATGATTAGTACCACATCTACTGTTTATACAGTGTGTATGATTAGTACCACATCTACTGTTTATACAGTGTGTATGAGTAGTACCACATCAACTGTTTATACGGTGTGTATGAGTAGTACCACATCTGCTGTTTATACAGTGTGTATGAGTAGTACCACATCTACTGTTTATACGGTGTGTACGAGTAGTACCACATCTACTGTTTATACGGTGTGTATGAGTAGTACCACATCTACTGTTTATACGGTGTGTACGATTAGTACCACATCTACTGTTTATACAGTGTGTATGAGTAGTACCACATCTACTGTTTATACAGTGTGTATGAGTAGTATCACATCTACTGTTTATACGGTGTGTATGATTAGTACCACATCTACTGTTTATACAGTGTGTATGAGTAGTACCACATCTACTGTTTATACAGTGTGTATGAGTAGTACCACATCTACTGTTTATACGGTGTGTATGATTAGTACCACATCTACTGTTTATACGGTGTGTATGAGTAGTACCACATCTACTGTTTATACAGTGTGTATGAGTAGTACCACATCTACTGTTTATACGGTGTGTATGATTAGTACCACATCTACTGTTTATACAGTGTGTATGAGTAGTACCACATCTACTGTTTATACAGTGTGTATGAGTAGTACCACATCTGCTGTTTATACAGTGAGTATGAGTAGTACCACATCAACTGTTTATACGGTGTGTATGAGTAGTACCACATCAACTGTTTATACAGTGTGTATGAGTAGTACCACATCTACTGTTCATACAGTGTATGAGTAGTACCACATCTACTGTTCATGCAGTGTGTATGAGTAGTACCACATCTACTGTTTATACAGTGTGTATTAGTGCTACCACGTCTACTGGTTATGAAATGTGTATCATTGTATCATATATCAATTGTACCATGTCTACTGGTTGTGCAATGTGTATCAACTGTTCTAATTATGTATAATAATTGGTGGCGTTTCGATAGAGCCATGTGTATTGGTGGTAACAGGTCTATCAACACAGCCATGATTAGCAGGTGTATCAAAAGAGCCAGATGTTATTAATAGAGACACATGTATTGATGGAGCCATGTGTATCAATTGTGGCAGGTATACAGACAGTCTGATGTACTGGTAGTAGCAGGTGTATTGAAACAGCCGGCCAGGTGTACTGGTGGCACCAGATTTCTGTTCACAGTACAGTAAATCCTGCAATGCACACCCCCACGATAATAAGGGCAGACAGACAATGACCACTGACCCTGCCCTGCCATGGGTGTGTCTTGCCAAATGTAAAACATTGTACAGCATATTTGTTCATAGCAGCATTGCAATGCCTGTCTGATTAAGTCACACCCAAGAATACTACATTCCACTTGTAAAGGCTATACAGGAGAATCAAACCAATGAAGAATTCCCATGTTAGGGAAGTTTGAAAAAGGTAATGGTGTGTTTTGTGTGATGTGCCTTTCAGAAGAGAAACTGAAAACCGTTGGTCCCTTCAATTTGGTTTCTATGCCAGGGGAAGTAAAAGATCCTATGCAGAGAAATAAAAAACCTGTCATGGGCTCACTAACCCTAGAGAAGGAAAACTCTGAAAATAAACCAATTCTGTGTTAGCCCCAGACAAGGCTATTTGGAGCTATATGTCAGAAGTAATTTGTGTGACACGTCATTACAGAAAAGACTTATGTCTGAAAATAAACCACTCCTGTGTTAGCCCTAGACAAGGCTATTTGGAGTTAAATATCATAAGTCATTTGTGTGACACGTCATTACAGAAAAGACTTATGTCAAGTTAAGAGACATCTAAGGTGCACACATAACCTTCTAATTTAGGGTATTATTTCTTTGATGTGTTGACTTTACTGGAGCAATTAAAGACGCAAACTGCAGGAGAGACAAGTCAGATGCCAAACACACATACAAACATAATCTGCAAAGGTGTTAAGGAAGACTACTTCAATTGCATCATATCAATGACACAAGAACCACTGTAAAGAACATCTTTCTTCAAGTGAAATAACAAATTCAATAAGATTTGGTTGGAGTTGTCACAGTAATGTTTCTGTTGATACAGGTAAACTGTTGTTAATGCTAGATTGTGGTAGACTGTCTTGAAGTATGGTAGTACCATATGAAAAGTAAATTTGTTTTCACAACTTGAAAGTTATAATGTCCCTGTAAGTATGCATGAGCATTCAGCATGTCGGCTAATTAATGCCCAGCGGTGGATCTATCAAGTACACATATAGAGAAGTGTTAATCCTCCAAGAATGTGTCATTGAGATAATCGTCTTTCTGTCAATACAGGCCAATATCTCGCCAACAGTGCCAATATGCATAAACAACCAGTAAGGGCTTCACATTGGTATTATCTCTGATCAGCCCATTAAGGCTTTACTCGAATGTTGTGGTACAAGTCCACACAAGATCCGTGGGAATATAAAAAGACGACCACTACACCTACATTTCCTCATAAAAACAACCACTATACTTATATTATATACGAAATCAACGAGTTCTACTCAAGTGTTTCAACGACGTACTCAAACCTCACTTCGTCTACATCGGTGACAGGAACGCGAAGGCTGGCATACGCAAGTATAGGGAACGATGCATCGGAAGCCACGGACAGGGATGTAGAAATATAGCGGGTGAATTATTGATCCACTTCTGTGAAACATTCAACTTGCTTCTATGCAACACATCATAAGTCCTCTCCACAGATGACACGGGACTCGTTAGCCAATACACTCAAGATGGCAGTCAAAAAGACTATCAGCCTCCAACCATAACAAGTTACAAACAAAAGAATTTTCGACCTAGTCATCGAATCCATGTCCAGAGACACAAAGTTTCGTCAATTGTAACAAAATACTTGGAAAACCAATTCCAAGATGGAGTTGAAGATGGCATTGACATGTTTGAAGGCTCTCATCTCTCGCTTGATTCCCCAATTACAGCCAAAGAAAGACTGCACTCGTGAGGTTCAACAACAGGGCATGCAGATATGCCTTGATTCCAGGTGAACTTCTGAAGTACACACCTGCCAAACTTTCCAGACTGGTCGCCGACATGTTTAACGAAGTCTTCGAGAAACATCTTCCACTGGAAGTAGGCACAGGGGTACTGGATGCACTGCAGAAACCCGACAAAAAGCTTCACCCTCTGAAGAGTCTAAGACCAATAGGGCTGCTGATGTTATTTCTCATCACATTGCACTGGATTTCCGACCAGGTGAACGACTTCCTTTCGCCATCTCAAAGCGGATTTTGACATGGGCAGTCAACAGCAGATGTGGTATGGAGACATCGATGGCTCGTCATGAAATGCCAACAATACAAGTACGAAAGAAACTCCTAGACATTTTGCATTCGTTGACTGATTGTGGTTCATCGACACAGACAATGTCCAAATTATACGGCTTCTACTATCGAAGACGAAAATCACCATCAGGTTTGACGACGCTATGTCTGCCCCTTTCATCTTGACCTGGCACTCCACAAGGGGACTCGCTGTCGCCGGTACTCTTCACCGTGTACCTCAAAGCAGAACTTCACATGCTGCATGGATGTCTTCCAAGCCGACTACCAGCTGACCACAACTTAAACAGTGGGTCAATATATGATCTGGAGCAGCTGCGTCGGATCGTCAAAGGTAAAACCCAGTGGAGCAAACCACATAGAACAATTGAAAGGAAGCGGTGTAAGCGGGGGTAAGGGTCAGCTGCTCACGCAAGCTGGCTGTCACAATTGCGAAAGACACTTTTAATGATAAATAATATTTATATTTTTCACAAAAACAAACCAATATACTTATATTTCCTCACAAGAACAACCACTATACTTATATTTCCTCCAAAAAAACAACCACTATACTTATATTTCCTCCAAAAAAACAACCACTATACTTATATTTCCTCCAAAAAAACAACCACTATACTTATATTTCCTCACAAAAACAACCACTATACTTATATTTCCTCCAAAAAAACAACCACTATACTTATATTTTCCAGCAAAGCCAGCCACTACATTTCTACTTCCTCAAAAAGCCCACAACCAACTGACAGTTAACACAGATACAATACGTACAGTACCTGACATCAATGCTCTCTTTGAATGTGTCAATGTGAGTCATTGTACACACCTTTGCTTTAGGTTGGCCAATAGTGGCAAACTATCAAGATTTAACAAGATTTGCCATCCAAGCCAAAGGCCCAGATGGCAAGTGGACAAGGAAGCCATTGGCTTATCGAGAGTCCAACAATGTTCATCTACTTATAACCCGCCCTCCTGAGATATGTGTCAACCTTGTTTTTAAACATATTCACGCTGCTAGCAGTTACACAATCTGTAGACAATTTGTTCCATTCATTTATTGTCCTCTGTGAGAACGAGTGCTTCCTGATGTCCAATCTACATTGATCCTTTACTAATTTTACCTCATGTCCTCTAGTTCTGCTATCCTTCTTGAGTGAGAAAAACATATTTCTATCAATATTTTCATACCCATTCAATATCTTAAAAACTTCAATCTGATCTCCTCTTAACCTCCTTGTCTCTGGAGTTGTTAAACCACATTCTTTCAGGCGTTCTTCATAACTAAGGTCTCTGAGTTCTGGAATCATTTTAGTTGCTCTCCTTTGTATGCGTTCAAGCGTATCTATATCCTTCTTACGATATGGTCTCCATGCTTGTATACAGTATTCTAAATGAGGTCTAACTATTGCTTTATAAAGAGGTATAATTAACTTTTTTCCCTTGTATGTTATGTTTCTTTTAATCAATCCAAGAATTTGATTACCCTTTGAAGCTGCAATACCACACTGCTCTGAAACTTTCATATCAGCGCTTATTGTAACTCCTAAGTCCTTTTCTTTTACAGTAGTACCCAGAACAGTATCTCCCATTTTATAGTTTACATTCAAGTTCCCATGTCCTGTATGTAGGCATTTACATTTCCCAAAATTGAACAACATCTGCCATTTCTCAGATCATTTCACTAATCTGTCTAGATCGTTTTGTAAATGTTGTTTATCACCATCAGTATTAACCTTTCTAAACAGTTTTGTTTCATCCGCAAATTTCAGTACGTTACTTGTTATACTGTCGTCCAAGTCATTGATATATATTAAGAATAATATAGGTCCTAATACTGATCCTTGAGGTACCCCACTCAAAACCGATTTCCAATTTGAAACTTCTCCATCTACTACAACTCGTTGTCTTCTGTCAGTCAGCCATTGTTCTATCCAGTCAGTTATGCTATCCCCGATACCATGGGCTTTTAATTTAAGTAGTAATCTTTGATGTGGCACTTTGTCAAAAGCTTTCTGAAAATCTAAGTAGATAATATCTACTGGCGATCCGACGTCTATCCACTTAGTGATTTCTTCCAAAAAACATAACATATTTGTTAAGCATGACCTCGCTTTAAGGAATCCATGTTGAGATGAATTTAATAATTTATGCTTAACGAGGAAGTCCACCATATGGTCTTTAATTAACCTTTCTAATAATTTACAAATCACTGACGTTAAACTCACTGGTCTGTAATTTTCTGACTTATTTCTCGAACCCTTTTTAAATAATGGTATGATGTTTGCTTCTTTCCATTCAAACGGAACAACTCCCTCTTTTAATGACAAGTTGAATACTCTTGCATCAGACAACAATGAGACAAGATTGCCATGTGTAAGAGGTGCCAGTCCCCATGACTGTCTGAGTGCCTTGCACGATGCGATACGTTAATTGCCAACACTTTTACTCTGCAGATCCCACAGTGGTGCTCCGTAGTAAGAGCAGCAGTATTGTTTTAATAACTTGCACTTTAAAAGTCTTTAATATAACCAAAATCACCAATAAACATGTTATACCCTCTCCAGAATTTGCCAATTCCATCAGCGACTAGGCTATCCTTATTAATCGTGGATACTGGCCCAGATGTACAGCATCCTGAACACTCTGCAATTCAGTGCCATTAAAAACAACTGTTCTGTTGTCGGGTTTACAACTGCAACCTCTAAACACAAGATAAAAACTGTTCAAACCATTAAAATTAACACAGTAATCGTCTGTATATTGTTCACCTATTTTGATTAATACCTTGAGTCCAGACCTTGTAGGTGTTAGCAGGGTCAGGTCATCTACATATCCTCTGCCACCCATATAGTGGTTGTCCATGTGACATCCCACACCACTTTTCTATAACTTTTCAAATAATCCATCCATATATGCAGAGAAAAGCATAGGAGAGAGGATTGCTCCCTGCTTGACTCCATTACAGGTGGTAAACTGGGACAAGATACTACAGCCCCATCTCACTTGAATTTTTTTTTTAGTATACATATACAGCAGCAATCTTAACACCAGAGGTGACACCTGACGCTTTAGAAGTACTCTGAAAAGCTTACGATAGTTGACTCTGTCGAAAGCTTTGCTGGCATCTAACTTGAGTGCATACACATTACTACCATTAGCGTTGTACAATGACTGATTGTCTCCATCATAACATATGTACAACGAGTAGTGGACATATTTTGTTTAAATCCAAATGCGATGTTGCAAGTGCATATTGTTCTTTAGATAGTATAATAACATCAAACAATTTGGCAACAATGTTACTAAGAGTAATAGCTCTAAAATGATCTCATGTACATGCACACTGTCTCTTGTCGTTTGGTATAAGGGCCATGGTTCCTACTAACATAGAGTCAGGGCTATACCCATGTATCAACATACTATTAAAGACTAATGTTAACAGCACATAGAGTATTCTCAGATCATGTATGATATGATCAGAATTTACACCCTCTTCACCATCCGACTTACCCAGCTTCAGTCTCTGGACACCTTCTATAATGTCCTCAACTGATATATCATATACAACATGTTCCTTAATCTGTCTGTTAATCTCTGCGCCTATACTATTAATTTTGTCAACATCGTATGACACCCTGTTGTAGAGGTGATTATACTGATCATAAAAAAGCTGAGCTATTTCATCATCACCCACCACACCATCAACATCAGAAGGCAGGAGTTTATTTCTGCCCATGATCCTGTGCACCTCAGACCACAGGTCACGGGTTCTATTCTCACTAATGATCTCAGCCATCTTAGTGCTACAAATTCTATCACCTTCTCTTATATTGTGTCTATGATACAGACCTTGTGATACGAAGTGAGCTTCCAGCTTTAGATGTTCAACCTCTTTCTACTATCCAGGAACGTTCCTTCCATAACCAGCTAAATCTGAATTTAGCTTAGGACAGGTGGCATGTATACATTCAGATGCTTCTATGCACATACTTAATATATCATTATATAATCAAGATAATTCATTAACATATTTTTTACACGTAACATTCTTACACTGCAATGCCCCTATACCATATAGCAACATGGAAAGTTTACATTCAAGGTCACTCCAGAATTGTTCAATTCGTTCAGTACTGGCTTCATGCCCGACTAACCTTTGACAACAGTTCCTTTCCAACATATGATCTACATTTAAATCCAACCTGATTTTAAGTGGTACACGATCAGAAAACAACAAGTTGTCTATAATAGAACATTCCAGCACCCTCTGTCCCAATGTAGCCATCACTATAAAAATTATCAATTCTAGAGTAAAACCATTTGGACTTACATAAACGTATATACCACTTCCGCTTCTGGTGCATCTATGCATACAGTAAGATTAAAATCCTGTATCAAATTCCTAAATGTAAAGGTCTTCTTGGCCACCTCTGGGCATGTGTTGTAGCCTGCAGTTCTTGGTAGACTGATTGTGGTCAGGCCATTGTAAATGCCTTCAGCCATTCGTGACATACACCAGTAGTACAGTCAAAAAAACATTTGTCTGTTTGCCACACACTGAGGTCAACCAAGCCAGCCTTCAGTTATCAGATCTTGGTCAGTGGTCAAGGCTGAGAGACAGATAGTTTGTGCAAGACATGATCAACTGTTTGTTCCAGTTCAAGTGTCCGGATCAAAGACCCACTGAGTTTGTAAACCTTGGAGAGAGGGTTGACTCGTACCTGGTAGTAGAAGGTCTCTGATCTGAGCATTCAAAAAGCAGGAGTCTGCATTAATACTGATTATCTACGGTGTGTCCAATACAAACTCTAACAAAAAATGGATCAACTAGTTACTTGGAAGGGCATTTGGCAAAAACTGTTGCTTCAGGTTGACAAGTAACCAAGTCTAGTCTACATCAAATACACACTCCATGCTAAATAGAAGACTTTCATTATAACCCGCTATATAAGACATGCTATGGTCGAATGCACACAATCATTTTGTCAAGAACATTTGAAATCCTACCTGGTTAAGCTGAACATAGCCAAAGTTGACCGAGTCCAACAGCTTATTCAGTCAAGAACACTAACTACTCCTCTGACAGTTACTGCCGATCAAACTGTGACAACACTTGTGACATTAAATGTGTCCTGCCTTCCTGTGACTGTGTACTTGACACTTAGAACTCACTTGCAATCCTTACAACCTGCCAGTGAGTGTTCCATTGTCATGGAGGACAAAGGGTCTCTCATGTCATTGGCTCCCACATTAGCAACTGTGTTTCAGGACTAGCAGCTCAGCCATGTGTGACCGTCACAGGTGACAGATTAACTGTGAATGGTTCGTTCCTGTACACCCAAGCCAGCGAACTTACACAAACCATTCAGCACCTGTACAGACAAAAAGGCAAATAGCTGCTGATTTGCTTCTTCTTCTTCTACTGGGTATGAGTCAAACGTCTCTCCAAGGCTTACAGAGAAAGTACTAAAATATTTGGAAGAGAAAAGATGTGCATGTAGAACTGCAATTTAAGGAGACGAAAAGTTGATAGCATGAAAGATGCAATACGAATTAATGTTACAAGCAGGAGATCCTCTGTCTGAAGATCTCCAAACTTGGTACTGCTGCTATGTTGGCTGGCAGGTTGTTCTAATTGGCTATTGTACAAGGTAAGAAACTGTACTGGATGAATAGCTTTGTGATTAGGGGGAGTTGAATAGCTTCGGAATGCCTGTGTTGAGAGGGTCTCAAAATAACTTTAACAAGATTTAACAAGATTCAAAAAGATTTACAAAAATTTAACAAGATTGCATTCCAAGGCCCAGATGGCAAGTGGACAAGGATGCCATTGGCTTATCAAGAGTCTAAAAATTGTTCATCTATGTGTAACCCGCCTTCCTGAGATATATATGTCAACCTTGTTTTTAAACATATTCACGCTGCTAGCATTTGTTCCCACAAACAGTACTCGACTGGAATAAACTATCATTAATCATTGCTAACATATCAAACATCAACAACTTCAAACAAGAAGCGTTTAAACATCTACGCATCCAGAAAAGCCAACTTCATTGTTATTAGCTACGTTAAACCTACATGCCCAATTCCTTCTTGTTTGGCCCTAAGAGCGTTGAGAATATTTGTTTCAGATTTCAGATTCAGTTACGCAATCTGTAAATAATTTGTTCCATTAATTTATTGTCCTCTGTGAGAACTAGTACTTCCTGATATCCAATCTACACTGATCCTTTACTAATGTTACTTCATGTTCTCTAGTTCTACTATCTTTCTTGAGTAAGAACAAAATATTTCTATCAATAATTTCATACCTATTCAATATCTTAGCAACTTCAATCTGATCTCCTCTTTACCTCCTTGTCTCTAGGGTTGTTAAGCCACACTTTGTTAGACATTCGTCATAACTACTTGGTCTCTCAATTCTGGAATAATTTTAGTTGCTCTTCTCTGTATTCGTTCAAGCGTATCTATATCCTTCTTACGATATGGTCTCCAAGCTTGTACACAGTAATCTAAATGAGGCCTAACTATTGCTTCATACAGCTCTAGGTATAATTAGCTTTTTTCCTTGTATGTTATATTTCTCCTAATCAATCCAAGAATTTGATCACCCTTTAAAGCTGCAATACCACACTGCTGTGAAACTTTTATATCAGCACTTACTGTTATTCTGAACTCCTTTTTTTTACCGTAGTACCTAGAACATTATTTCTCATTTTATAGTTTACATCCAAGTTCCCATGTGTTCATCTCTCACATCTCTCACAGTTCTGTAGTTGGCATGGTTTCAACGCTCACATCTTCCTTTAGGAGCTTTGCAAGTGCAGCCTTGATGGTGGATCGTAGATTTACAGCTGTGTCTGATATGGCAAGTGGAACTGGTGAAAGTTCATGACACAACAGTTTCTTGAGGTCTATCTCACTCCCTGCATTTTTGGCCACCATAAGTCTCTGAAAGAGCACCTTGTCAGCCTTTATTGTTTTACCCTTTTGTTTCGGGTCTACCTTGTTCTCAACAATATACTTATTCTTGAGACTAACGCTTTGTGATTGTTTCAGCTTCACGTGGAACCCCACTTCCCTTTTACATAGCCGAGTCTCCATGAACTCTTTGGTTTTATCTTCTCCGTGTGTTTGAGCTGTGAGCAAAGCAGTCTTGATGCTTTCAGGTGCAATATCCTGAGTCACAAGACAGGTCAAGTGTGGACAATGTGTATTGAACACAGAGAATCGCTTTTGATCCTTGAAGTACCAATGTCCTTGAATGGTGCATACTCTGCCTCATCTACAGTTAAACCAAACATGACGGACATCTCATCAACAAGACGGCTATGTTCATTGTATGTCAAGCACCATTTGTCAATCACGCTGTCTGATCGGGTAATCCCTACTAGACTACCGCCACTTTTCCCACTTTGTTAACATGTTCCAATGCCAGGTCAGTACTGATCTGAATGAATGCTTTGGGTGTAGATTTTACAATAAAGTTTCCATCCATGAACTTTCGATGCACATCTGGTCGAGAAACTTCTAGCTGTTCCCCATCTCATGTAGTTAGTATGATCACAGTGGGCAAACCATGGCAATGTTGAAAGAAAGGCATTTGCCAATCACCTGAACATTCTGTGCGTGTGAACATTATCAGTATTATAACCATGTTCATGTAATGCCTCCAGTAGATGGTATTTGGTGGCAATGTTTCATTATACGGCTCCAGTAATTGGAGTAGATGTGCATCTTGCACATCTTCCAGCTGTTGCATTACTTCAGATGGGGTTTCGTCTGCCCCGTTGTCATCCAAGGACTGTGCCAGTTGCTTAGTCTTTGAAGATCTGCATCATCAAACCCTTGGTCTTTTGCCCACCCTAGAAACTGAGGCCACATAATTAGCCACAGGGCCGCCAATGTAAGTTTGTGCACTCGGATTGTTCAGTTGTATGATTTGGCTTACTAGCTGTGTGTCACCAAATACTGAACTTTCTGCCCACACTGATAGTAGCCCAGAGTCTGTGTAGTGCTGTCTGATAGCTCTCATGTTTTTGACAATATGGAAGCTCCCAAGACGAAGAAAGATCTTGCTACAAACTTCAGGATTCTCCCACTGAAGTTCTTTGGCCTTTGAATACAGTTGCTCATCTAAAGTGACTATAGTGATCGTACATTTCATACGTACTGTCAGAGGTGCAACTGAAATGCCAGGAGATACAGTGTCTCACAGAATGTGTTTCAATCTATTAATCTTTCAGGGTTGACAATCCACAAGCAGACCACAACTACATCTACCACATCCGATTCTGTCTTATTTCATTGGTTTAATTTCGTGGAATATAAAGCTTTTATATGACATATATGTAAACATTGGAGTTGCATTCAATATATTGTACATACACTGGCGAAACGGAGGTGGTCACTTCTGAAACGGGCCCTGGCCCCTGGTTACATCTACATAATACACTCACAACATTGTTTGTGATACTGGGTACACCATACAATTAGCTATATTTAATAGGATTATGAAACTGACAGCTTTGCAGCGGGGTCAGTTACATGTAAAACAAATCATTCTTTGACAACAACTCTATAAATCTGGCGACAATGACAAATAAAGGGGTAATGTAATATTTGGGTTGTCATGTTCACTTAATGTTATTACATTATTTACTGAATCAGTTGGGGTTATCATGTTTGGAAATAAAGTGGCAGTATTTTGTGATAGAAATAATTGGCATGTACCATGTATGTAACAAGTTATAGAAACTATTGTACACCTTTGGTCCAGAAACCAAAATAAAATATTGATATATTTTGGTACGTTGTATGTTTTTGTTTCGAATATTGCTATAATATTGATATCATTATTTATCTTTCTAATTATTCCAGATATTTGTATACCACATTTAGTTATGTAGCTCTATAATTAGTAGAGTTACAGCCAATTATGTGTACATTGAAAAATCGTGACATAATCTTAACACCATCTTCGCTAAATAGCTCACTACACAGTAAAAAATCACAATAGAAAGTGTCATCCGGGCTGGTTGTGACCGATAAAGATCATAGATAGATAAACCGCTTGTAACATTTAGGTACCCCTAACGTGATTTCTAGAGCCCTTTTAAGATTATTAATAAATGGCTCTTAGAGGGTGTTTGAAAAAAAATGTCTTTGTTAATTTGTATTGAATTTGTTATGGGGAAAAGTATTAAAATGTTTAAGTACTGGTCTTAAGAAGGTCTTAAAACTGATCAGTCTAAAGCTGCACACACAAAGCTGTGGGTGTATTTATGGAGTGTCAATTGCATTCTCTCAATTATAATGAGACTTGTTACATGTAGCTGTAGTTTATGTGATGTATGACCTGGTCTACCCCTCGTTAACCCCATTAAGTTAGATTGATACTTTCTAATGTCTGCTGATCCACAGACAAACTTGGTAACTAATGTTCCCAGTGGCAGTAAATTTGGAAGGTCCAACAGAGTCATTGGGGCGTGACTGCCTGATTGATACAACAATAGAAAGAATCTGAAAACAAAACCTCAGAACCTGAAAAACAGTATGGCATAGTTGCCTTTGATGTAATCCATCAACATGGATTCCTAAAAGCGAGGTCATGCTTAATGAATATGTTGTTTTTGGAAGAAATCACTAAGTGGATAGACAAAGGAACACCAGTAGATATTATCTACTTAGATTAAGAAAGCTTTTGATACAGTGCCACATCAAAGATTACTACTTAAATTAAAATGTTGTCTTTGACAGGTACGTGAAAAAGTCAGTCAAATCAGGAACCTGAGCAAAATGAACAGAACAAAGCAGACCTATCCGTCGTAAGATTGACGGCACAGACGTCCATTTTCTGGTCAACTGGAAACAATTAATCGACCTCACAGATAACAAATATAATCTTACTCAATTCATGAGTGAACAAATGCTGGTGAAAGCAAAAAAAAACTTAGCCAAATTGTGAGTTAGTCACATCTGGAGGATTTGTTGTTGAAACTACAGCAGAATCATCCCACGGATCAGATGTCCATTTACTCGAATCGACCCATGAAGATGCTGATACGCCATTATACTACATGCTACTGCAACTTGCGAAGCAGGGTTTGAATGTATTATCATCGCGAGTAGAGACACTGATGTGTTGGTACTTGTGATTCACTTTGCAGCACAACTGAGTCGAGAATTATGGAACAGCAAAACAGCGACACTTAATTGCTGTTCATGACATACTATTACCTCCAACTCTCTGAAGGAACATCCCAGCATATCATGCATTGACAGGATGTGATACTGCCGATCAGCTGAGTGTACACATAGAAAACATTCCAAAAGCATGCAGTTCTGTTGGATCATCTTGGACGCTTAGCTCTTTCTGAGTCTATTCGCCATGCACTAACGATGCAGCCATCAACAAAGATCGTTACAGACTATTTCAGAAAGATACCAAAGATCCAGAGTTGTCTTTCTAAACACATCCAACGTGCCCACTACCAGAACCGTGTTTGGCATTTGGCAGATAACATGTCCCCTGACCACGCTTCACCCATCGATAATGGCTGGTACAAGGATCCCACCAGTGGACAACTTCACCAACAGCTGATGGTGGAGGACGCCTTACCACAGGAATTCTCAAATATTGTGTATTGCAAATGCAAAAACCTGTGCAACTGCAAAATGCACCTGCAGATCGAAGCAGCTAAAGTACACCGGTGCATGTTCATGCAGCGACGATATCTGCCGGAACCTATTTACTACGATGGACGATGAAGAATCAGACTAATTGTCAGTTACACGTGTCCTTCTAATGTATAATCATCACATGCAGTGATTGGGCGGATATGGGTGCTATTTTGTGCAGCAGAACATTGAACAATCCGAGAAATTGTGGGATTTAACTGACTGGTAGATAAGATTATTAATATGTAATCATGTTTTAATATCGGTATTGTTAATTGGGGTTTAATTAAGATTATGTTTCCAAATTATGACTGTAGTGTTTCACTTTCTGACAATCTTGAAAATATGGGGGGTAACATTAATTTATGCATAATAATCAGTAATTTTCCATTGTTTACCGAACCAGTTGGTGTTGTTTTGTTTGGAAATGAACTGGCATTATTTTGTGATTAAAATAATTGGCATGTAACATGTATGTAAAAAGTCATAGAAACAATTGTACACCTTTGGTCCAGAAACCAAAATAAAATATTGACATTTTGGTACGTTTTTTTGGTAGAATATTGCTATAATATTGATATCATTATTTATCCCTGACATAGTTCTTATTCCAGATATTTTGATACTGCATTTAGGTACCCCTGATGTAATTTTTTGAGATTATTTGCCTAGTCTATTGCAAATGCAAGATCCAACTGAAGACGTTTAAAGACTAGGCACACACACAAAGCCACCACCAGCTATGGTTTCCAGCTGGTCAAATTTAGGTCTCATCATTAATAACATGATTTCTCATGTCGCCAACCGAGACCATATCTTGTAACCTTCAACCCTCCATAAACAAGCACCCTCACATTACTTGAACTGCCCAATTGAACAATTTGGCCTATTTTATATGGGGCACAATTTTTTGACTCGCCAGCCTTCATTTTATAAATTAAGATGCTTATCTGCGTGATTCTTCACTTATTGTGCACACAGAACACACAAGAGTTTTGACAACCATCTAGCTCCAGGCAAGAAACCTGTTAGAAGGGGCAACAGGTCACACCCAACAGTGCAATGTTTCTGCAAAACACCCTTTGAGTCCAGCCAACAATTTAACAGATTTGATATCTGATGGTTGACATGAAGTATGTGTTTTTAACCACATCACAAACACCTTATTCAAAGGATAAACAGCTTTATGTAGCAGAAACAGATACTGTTCGATAAAAAGTGATGGATCATCAGATTTATATAAAATAGAACAATTTGGGAAATAGCAGTCTTGTCAGAAGAGACGTGACGCCAAAGTCACTCAGTATCAATGTTTAAAAGTCTGATAGTTTTTATCATAAAATCATGTTACATAGTATACACTATATCTATTTTAACATCGTGACTGCCCACATGTGCTTTAATGAAACATAATAAAAAAATATAATTTGACTATTATCTGATTGTAAATATCGATTTTGCCATTCAGCGCACAATGTAAACATGCGAAACATTAAGATTAAACAGGCAACGGTCAAATTATATTAGAAACTGTAGTTCTCTAAAACACATTTGGGCAGTCACAATGTTGGAATAGGTATAATTTGAATGATATAACATGATTTAATGATAAAGCCGATCAGCTTTGTACCTTTAAAAAGGAGGGGTAATCATATGGATATAAATTTTTTTTCAATTAATTCTAACCTATGTTTCAACACAAGCATGAACGATCATATCTGAACACCAGACATTTGGGTTACTAGTGTTTTGGTTCACCAGCCACGGTGACTTATCAGAGATACATCAAGATTTTAATGGACCGTTGTCTTGCCACTAGCCTTTGGCTTTGTCACTGGTATGTGGTCTACGCAGACGTACCTGTACAAACTAGTCATTTACACAAGACAAGATATCTCTGTGCACCAACAGATGATAACAGCAACAAATCATGAGGCAAATATTTCTGTATCATGTAATAATTTGAAGCAACATGGTTTTGAAGAAGATTTCTGTATACTGGATAGAGGCATGCATAAAAATTAATCACTTGTAAATATACTCTGAAGAAGATGTGATTAGCAGTTATTTGACACTGCAGGCATTATATGCAAATGCACTGCCATGGACATATTTAATTTGACACCGTTTTTTATAACTAATTTTTTTCATATCAGAGCTAAAACTGACATGTTTCTGTGTTGTGTCAGTGTTAGATACGTAGTTAGACCAGTGGGTCAGTATTGCCATAACCTGAAGTTTTCATCAAAAGTACTTTACTAAAACTGAAGAATGCTTAGTTTTCAACGGCATATGTAAACATAATAATCCTTCATTTTACAGCTGCATGACCTTGTTTATGTGTTCCCACAGTGACATCTTATTGTAAGGTTAGTTGGGTAGTTGTGTTGTATAATGAATTGTGTGTTGTAAACTTGTAATGGTGTGTAATGTGTTAATTGTGATAATGTGTAATGAATGATGTGTAAACAATTAGTGTTGTGATTACATCTCTGTCAACCATACTGTTCGGGGGGGGGGGGGGACGGGCGAAGATAGGCAGAGTTACAGACATACCCAACTTACATATTTCCAATAACAGTTTACTCATAGATATAACCATATAAAATCAGAGATATATCAACAACACATTGACTGGCAACGAGACAGTTGCATTGTGTCTTATTAGAAAGTTGTAGGCAACAATGATAACATACATATAATGTATTTTCCTTGAGGGTATTACACAGAAAAGTTTTGATATACGTCTTTCATTACTTAAAAATTCCAACAATGTATAAAATATAAAAAGTTCTGCTTACGTACATTGTGCAAATGAGCAAAACACAATCAAAATAATTTTTTTAAAAGTAAACCATTTTATCACTTCATTATTCAAGCTACCTCATTCAAAATCACTGCATACATTTTCCCAGGCAGAGCTGGCCACTGGAACAGTCTAGACCACTTTGTGAGTAGTCACCAATACAATAATTATGCAGTGACTATTCAATCACACAATTCCATGTATTTCAACAACTCACTTCAACAGCTGACTGAAGTGGAACAATGGTGTTTCCCAGTTGCAAATCGAATCAACAAGTACCCGCATGCAGAATGCCAGAGACGGGTACATAGGGTATTATCATTAATGTGAATGATGTCAATCTAGTTGCTGTAAACACAATGACTGCACTGATGACAGTACAAGGACTGTTGACCTGAGACAGAGTGGGAGCCAGTGCCCCAAAGGACAATCACCAACATCTCCGAGCAAATTGATTTTTAATTGCAGTCTACATGTTTACATGTTGACATCAGGCGTATATATATAGCATGAATATACTAACATCACCCTGAATGAGAGAGCAACAGGATATGTGTGGACAAGGAAGTAGTTGTTGATTTTACTGTTTAGCACTTTTTTGAATACAAATTCCCAATTTCAAATACTGTCTTTTTATGCAAACATGAAAATCGTGTGTTATGGTGGTGTTGCTATAACTATACAAAACTTTATTTCAGATAAAAAAAACATATATGTATACATCTAACATATAAATCAAAGTGCCTGCCTGCCTGCCTGCCTGCCTGCCTGCCTGCCTGCCTGCCTGCCTGCCTGCCTGCCTGCCTGCCTGCCTGCCTGCCTGCCTGCCTGTCGTGTCTTATGCATAGCCGCATTTTGGGCAATGAAGCTTTGCAAGGTTCTCCTGTGCAATGTCAGTGTGGTATAGAAAAGTGACCCCCGGGTGAGCCCATAGAATTGTGACCCCACCATAGAAATGTGACCCCCATCCTAGAAAATTGTGTTACAACATAGTAAGTGGTTAGGAGTTTCATGACATTTATGTTTGATTAGTAGCATATATGTAACTACTAACTATATAATACATAAATAATGATAATTATTTCATTACAAACCCTGAGATATACCTGAATGTTCAAGTGAACTATGCCTGCAGTAGCAAGAATTTTTTTAATCTGCGGTTGTAACAATGTATACAAATGGAGGGACTTGATCAGTTATTGAAATACAACATACGTATATATATATATATACATACATATATATATATATATATACATACATATATATATATACATATATATATGTTCATTAATATACCTGTTGCTATGTATTAGGACAAGCTATGACTGTTGCTAGGCTACTGGTCACCCAAAAAATAGCTGGATGGTACCATTAGAATCATTGTGGTTGATTTAGTAGGGGTAGGAAAGCATATTTTTTCAATATCCATAGCACAAATGTGATATTCTGGTATTTTTGCAGCCATCTTGCCATATCAGCGAAGGTAAAAATTTTAATATTCGTAATCGCTACCCCAAAAAAACCTATATTTTGACACCAAAATTATAGCGCTATGTGACATGGTTCTGAAGTTGTGGAAACAATTGCCTTTGACAGGCGCCATATTTAAAATGGCGGATGTGAATGTCGACGAAGGTCAAAGCTATAAATACTTCATTTGCTGCCCTGAAAATCTATATTTTGACACCAACATTATGACTCTAGGTGACGTAGTTCTTAAGATATTGGTAAAATGACCACCACCTTTAAAAATGGCAGGTATGCATGTCAGACAAGGTCAAAAGTAAACTATTTGAAATTGGTGCCTCCAATAGCTTATATCTTGACACCAAAACTACAGCTCTATGTGATGCAGATATTAAGATATGAGGAAAAGTATGTTTGCAGCCATCTTAAAAATGTCCGCCAACAAGTTTTGTGCTTTTATCAACAAGTACATGATTTTTCAGCTATCTACTGCACTAAATGCATTTTTTTTCTATTTTAACATGATACAAACCAAAAATATATAAAGAGAATGTCCATAAAACAAACATACATACATACAAACATGCCCATGTTATTTTTACACTGCAGTCTGAGCAACAAATAATTACCAACAGGAGTCACAATTATATAGAGGGGGTCACTTTTCTATTACAGAAAAGTGACCCAGGGGTAACTTTTTTATGGGGGTCACTTTACTATCTCACACTGGGTAACTCTGCTAGCACAATAAATATATATGCATTAAAAATATAAGTAACATATGATTACTCAATGACTCATTATATGTTTATTTGACATAGTAATTCGCCCCCACAGTATCCAAACACCCCCACATGCCAGAATCCACCCAAACATATGATTAATCACAGTATAATGCCGCCTCAGCTATGCATTGAATATGAATGAAGAGAGAAATAGTAATGTGGCATGCACAGTTTATGAGTCACACTCAACCTGACACACACACACACACCCTCCACCCTATGCACTCTCTACCATAGCCAGTAAATCACCCTGCTTTACAGGTGGATGTAGTTGTATTAAAAGCTAAACCTTCCATTCACAGTGCTTATTCAACAAGGCTATTGTATTGCATAATAATGAAGAGCAATTACCAGCCCTGGTAGCACAATTGTTCCAAGACATGCCATGACATGCCACCAGAAGCAATTGTTACTGCTACTGATGAAGTCAGAATGCTGCATATGAACAGGTCTAAAGTTATAGCAGATATGAATCTTGATAAGTAGTGTTGGGAATTCCTCACGTTGTAAGCACAATGCTACATGTACGCACTGATTCACCACAAATGCCAACAGTTCAGCAGAACATTAATTTGGTGAACAGAAAAATAATATATATAGTTTCTCAACACCAGATCTTCCACAATATAATCTTAACTCATTGGAGACATACATGATTATATTATTTTTAGCTCTGTGCATTGTGCCATATCAGTTTGCAAATTGTGCACAGTCATTTTTATGAAGCAACCTAGTATAACAGCTAATGAATAAGATGGTAATTAGAGTTTGTTTTGTAAACAACATTTTCTTAGCATATGGTTTCATCACGATTAAAAAAGTAACATGACTATTTGACTGCTGGGAAGGATAATTAAACTCTTTCAATTAATAATTGCAGCTGACATTGTCAGTCACAAAAATAAGCCACACTGTTTTATGCTGATTCACATAATTAAATACACAACAGATACATCTAAATCTAAAACATAAAAGAATCATGAGGCTGCGTCAAACACCATCTCCACTTTTCAGTTTACTGGTAATGAGAAATAATGCAAATTGTACATCTATTCTAAATTAAAATAAGATGCAATATAAATTTAACTTAAAGTATAAAACAAGAAAATCTAAACTACAAGCACCCTAACTTTGTTGTGTTTTTCAAACCATACAATTAACAACACGCATCACAAAATCGTGATAGAAATAGGCACACAGAGGGTGGAGCTGTTCAACTTGGGATTCAAACATGGGCGCACCTGTTATCAATAGGTAAACGTCTCAATCAATTATCATGGAAGACTGTATGTATAGGAATTGAAAACATCCACGACAATGAAATGGTCTATGAAATGAGAAGTTCTTCAGTAGAGGCTCACAATACATCCTTGACTGAAAGACCATCCTGATATATCCTTGACTGAAAGACCATCCTGATATATTGCTGTGATTGAGGAGTTTGCAAGTGCATGACAACACCACTAGCATGAACTCAATTATCATTGGCAAGGCACTTCTGTTTACCATAACATACAAGGTCTGCACTACATCACAATGTCCATTTTGTAATCAATTGATAATCCGTTCTACACTTTGAACTGACAACATATGAGATATTGGAAAAACTTACAATCTCTATACGCTGGGATTGGTTCACTCTGGGATCAATACTTGTGAAAACGTGACAAGATACAACTTCTGTTGAGAATTACAAAGACAACATTTGTATTTACTTGTTCCAGTAAAACACTTCACTATACAACTGACAGCCAGACGGATGTGCATGGTGCAACATGGGTAGGGCTCTTATGTAAGAGACCACAGTTCAATATTTCCTTCCTACTACTACAATTAAACTTCATATCTAGTTCCGGGAAGGGAACAAAGAGTAACAACAGGTCCGAACAGCCCTATGGATGATCTAAGAACAACAGTTAAACATTCAGTAGAGATGACTCACTCTTTCAAATTACAATTGAATTGAAAACCGTAAGGAAAGGTACCACATGGTTTCATAAGTACATTACTGATGATGTCATATCTCGGTGACAATCAGTCATTACTCATCCCACATTTCCCCCTCACTGGGGTAATGCTGACTGAATTAGCCTACACTATTCCTGCCCTTTAGAAATTAGTTGAATGTGCTTAGAGCAGCTTTATACTGATAAGGAACATCCATGTTCACCTGTTCACTGCTGAAGGCAACATGCACCAAGTTAAGCCACAAACCTTGCTTCGATTTCACAATTGTTTGGCCAATTTGATGAGGTTGGTTTCACTCAGATCTCAATGTCTGCAAGATTTAATACAACTGCCGTGAACCGTGACAAAACTACCTGCTGTGTTGTTGAATGTGCTGATTGTTAAGCAATTAAACACACAAACATAGTGACATTCATTTAACCACAATTCAACATGAATTTGCAAAGACATGCTTGAGGCATAGTATACAAAGTAATTACCAAGAACAATGTTTTTTACCTAACTTAAATATGTCACCAATTACAAGGAAATTGATATAATTCTCATGGTTTGCACATAGCACATTATAAATAGTCCATTATTGATATTACTGTCTGAACAACATTTTTGTAATATTGTATTTTTTTCTAGCATAACATTTAACGATTTGAAGCTTCTGTATTAAATAATTTACCAGAGGGTGGCCCCTATGATAACGGTCTTAATAGGGGTCTCCCAAGTCCATAGCAGATATCAGATAATAGTTAGTTATAATTTACTAAATACTAATTTTATACTTTTATTTTGATTTATACTTTACTTTGATACTAAATAATTACTCTGTGGATATTGTCTTATTCCATGTTTTTTTTATATATACAACAATCATAATATATTATGAAGTTATTATAACAGTTGTATTTTAGACAAATGTAAATGGGAAAATAGACATGTCTTCAAATGGACAAGGCCAGCAACTAGTGGCAGGTGGCAAAGCCAACCTTAGAGGGAAATGGGATGAGAGCAGGGTGCAGGAGGATGGCTGAATTGTGACAAGAGGCTGGGATAAAGAACATGAAATTAGTTGGGAACACACTGCAGTGGGCAGGAAATATCCAGAGTACAGGAGACGGTGGTACGAGAAGATGGAGCCTAACATTAGATTGTGAGAAGACAGAACAGATGCTGAAAGCAGTCCCTGATGCGGCCAGCACCTCACAACAGATAAAGGGGAAGAAGAATGAGTAAAGATGAATAAGCTTATGATGACAGCAGACAAATAGCATAACCATTTCAGATGGTGTTAACTTATTATAAGAGATCATTTGTTTTCCGGCTCTGCCTGACTGCGAAATATGGCTAAAAATATAACTTGTTTACCTTACAGTTCCTTCTGCCAGCAGTACTCCAAGTCGTAAAATATCTCAAAACCACATAGTGATTGATGGAGTGTTTATGTCACTTTTGGTAGTAAATATTACTCAGCCAAGTGAATCCAAGCCAATTAGGACTGATTATTTTACAGTACCACTAAAAACTGGAATGTGAATCAAATCTATAATAGGCCACAATATCACACTTTACGGGGTAGAAACAGAGTATTTTTACAATCAATCGTTATGCATGCTGAGTGTTGTATTAAAGAAAACTCTTTTATTTAATCAGAATACTTCACTTTTAAGCAAACATTTTGGATAAACCCATTAATTACATTGGGCCTCACATGCCCTTATTCCATGCAAGTGCCCATTTTGCAATGAATGCAACATTTTAGGTGTGTCTAACAGTGTGCAAAGTGACACACCCCAATTGGACATCAATGCACTAACAAAGTATGGCTAAACACCCGCTCTTTGCATGTTAAATACACTGCAGAAGTCACACTTACACATATCACTCAATTTCCTTCATAAAAAACTAGAAATGTCAACTTACCAAACAGTGGAATATCTTTAAACAGTCTCTGTGATATCCACCTAGTACACAGTGGCTAATTGGCAAGAATCAGTGCAGTTGTAGATCAGGAAGTGGTGAGTCAGGACAGTCCATTGCCACAGCCAAACCGGTGAGACTAAACAGACACACCTTTGGGCACGAGAAGCACCAGACCACAGGCGATTATTACCATAGGTAGAGGTCGACACCTGTGATTATATTACTCATGTAGTTGCTACAGTAGGCAAGAAAAGGGGTCCCGACTACTGCCCCCACCCACCACGGCAGTAGTGTTGAATGTGCAGTGAAAGGATTTCATGCAAAAGGATTCTGCTTTCAACTAAAAGGATGGTGTAACTTGCCAACAAAGTTGTACTTATTTTTTTGTGCTTCTAAAACTGCCTAACAATGAATAAAATCACCAAATACTTGGAATGATAATACTTTCAGTTTCTTCATCCAAAATATTTTGTGAATTATGAATATAACCAGGGCCATAATTTTATGAATACCAATGACCAAATATCGAGAAAGCTATTAGAAATAAAACACCATAAGAATGTTACTAAAAATTAAACCACATATGAAACCACAAATGCCAACGCCACAAAGGCCAACACCACAAAGGTCAACACCTGCTGAAGACCGAGACAAACAACGGAGAGAAATATAGGAAGAAAGTTGCCAAAGAGGACTTGCTTCGAGAGGTTCCACTTGGAGTGAACAGGCAGTCTAGATGACAACACCACTTTTTAGACCAATACATTTGATTGTCCGCAGACAATTTTGGGAGTCTGTACTTTTTTAACAACATCCCGTCAATCCTGCCATTGTTGCATCAACTTTCAGACCCGTAATCTATAAGACTATGACTGTTTGGAACAGCCAAGAGCCGATTCCTGAAATATGTCAACAAACAGCATGAAAGTTTGCAGAGAGCCAACTGTTCATTCTCAGTGAGTCCAATGGAGGCTATGGAGTCTTGCATGTACTGTCATTACAAGACTACCCCATGAAATACCATAGCGCCCATTCCTTTAGAACCTCACAGTATGCTGCTGATCACTGGAGCATGTCTGGCTAACCCAAGTGAAGGGTCTGTAGACAGCATTCAATAGGCAGAGTTACACAATAAGTGGCTACAGTTAAATGTGGGCTGCTAGTAAGAGTGTTATTCCCATGGGTGCCACTGTTTGAAGGCAGCTCTATTTCCGCATATCATATTTCTGCCACAGCAAATTACTCAAGCCTCAACGCAATTTTGGAACAGCCAAGATTTTAAGGTTTCAATCAAAAAGGTTAAATGACAGTATCACTGCTGTTCAGTTATGTTGTTATGATGTTTTTGTGTTTAATTTTGATAATAAAGCATAAACTGGCAACGTTTCAACTATAAATGTTATGCTATATATTTGCACAAATCTGATAGAAGATATTTGAAAAGATACTTCATATCAAAACTATGCTTGCAAAGTATTTATTAAGACTCTGTGGAAGTATTGTTATACAGCACTGTGTACTGGTGACAGTTTCTGAAAATTATGAATCATGAAAATTTGCTGCTGGCAGGAGAATGTCTCACCCCAAAGCCTTGTACATTGGTGTATGAAAAATACAGTGTACAGTTTTCTTAAAAAACAAATCGTAATACAGTACACATGGCGTTCTCTGTCCGACAGGATACCTTCCCACCTTTTTATAATCAGTGAGACTTGTGTGTCCCCTATATTTCTGATCCCAGCTCAATCACTGCAGTATGTCTAGAACAGAGAGGCACATTACTAAGTCCATTGTCAGTTATGATAAATGTAGTTCAAACTGATTTGTTGGTCATGCATTTTTTAATAAGTGCAACGCAAATTATTATCACCGAGTCGTGTGTCAGCCATTGTTGTCACCATTCAACAATTGACTGAAGCCAGATATGTACATTGTATTGTTCCACTGTCTCTAAATAGGTTTTTTTTTTCAAAGTTCAGAGGTAAGAAAAAAATTAGGCTTATTTGTCAAAATGCAATACCCCAGAATTAATTTGCCTTTTTATGAGCTGTCTGAAACTGATATACAGCATTATGCAGTTAATACTAATAATAGTTATATTAATTATTTAAGCCCACCCAGATGCAAGTCTAAATGGAAAACAAGAAAGTTTTATTGTACTGGTCATTCAAACATAAATTAAGTGTCTGATGTAAATTTTAGTCTCTACTTAGTTCAACAACTTACACACACACATATATATATAATATGTGTGTGTGTGTCGTGTATTTAGTCAATATAATCATCATGGGTAAATGCATGACATACTAACTTTTCATTACTCTTGAAAGTGATCACTGACCACGGATATTGATGTCGTGTACCAGCCAACAATTTGAATGAGTTCTGATGAATGATTGGATATCATAAAGTCATGCCACTCTGAGTAATAAGTATTGACCCATACATGATTTTTGTCTACTAATATCGATCATGTCACAAAACAGTGACAGAATGTGAACACATTGCATTCAATGATGCTCTCTGTGGCAAGTATAACTATTATACAAAATAATTTTCCACATATATTATTATGTAATTGTTCACCAATACATATGAAAACAATAATGACAAGTGTGCTTTAGGAACTATTTAGGTCCATTGATAAGGAATACCTAGAACTTGGATGAATAATGTCAATGGATAGATGAAGTTCTGTCAAAGAGGTGAGCACATGATGCAGAGAATTTGTTTGAAAGATAATGTGTTCCATGCATAAATTAAAACTAAAAGTAACAGTGCATTACAGAGATGTAGACACCAGCCATTGTTGTTGTTATTGTCACTTTCTCCTGTAACTTTAACAGTGTTCAGCAAATAAGTTCACCAGGCTTCGATATTTCTGGGAGTCTGTGAGTCCAAGTATATATTCCTTGTATAGCCCTTGGCAGGAGTCCGTGTGATTCCCTACTTTAGAAGCAACTGCTATAGCCTCTCCTGTGCATACTGTACACAGTGCCTCTGTGGATTGATTCAAGATTATTTAGCGCCGTATGTAACATTTTGTTGAAAAAGTACGGACTTCCAAATTCGTCTGCGGACTCCCAATGGATTTTTGGACTGAACATGCGCCATGTGTACCATTTCGAAGAGATGGGGCTAGGATACAAATAGTAAGACAACACGTGCCATTCTACACTGTATATGCACGTCCAGTACTCAGAGACTAATTACTCAGTGAGTTAATTACTCTGATGGTACTATGAGCTCCACCAGAATCATACAGTATGAGCTACCGTAGTGTTCTACTTCTAGACTCTAGTATGGTATACACTTGTCACCCCTAACTTTGACTTTGTGATACTAACATTTTTGGTGTTCCAAGAATAAAAAATGAACGCAACATTCACAAAAACAGCATTGACATGATGTGTAGTTACAAACAACCGTCATGAATATATTAGCGACAGAGCCATAGCTATAGCCTAGGCTAGGCCGAGCTGTATAGTCACCGGCATCAAACTCAACCCATTGAAATCTCGCATTAGAGACGTCACAGTGTATGTTTACAACAATAACGATACAGTGTTGTCAGAGCAAAATATATTTTAATATTATAATATAACATGGAACACTTTTATGATATTCATATCCAGGTAAAAAACGACTTTGTATGCTTACCATAATATATTATTATTACGATAATAACTTCCCTTTTATGGAAGATGTATGGCAAGCCAGTCTTGTCATAAAAGTAAGAATAATTAAAACGTTAAATATACAAGAAAAAATTAACTACATTAACGTTGTACATTCACTACTAGATTTATGCATGTGTTTTATAAAGCACGTGGAAGAGTTATGATAAGCCTGACTTGTCATAAAGTTTAAATAACTGGTACAATGTGTTAATATGAAAAAGATTACCAATATATGCACTACAAAATATTGTGTGTGCATTTTTTTAAGAATCAACCCTAGAGGAAAAAAGATTAATTTGCAGTTAACAGTAAATCCTTTAAATATGACAACTGTGGGCAATGCACATGACACACACGCACAAACACACCTTTTGTTTGTGGTTTGTCATTAAAAATAATAATGTTTTCTTTTAAACAAATGAAATGTCTTTGTGGTCATTCAACTGCTTTAATTTTCACAAAAATACTAATTAAAAGTTAGCCTCAACAAATAAAATGTACGCAACTAATCGCAATAATCATCCAAAAAAGTTATGATATACACAACAAATAGCTGAGTGATGTCTATGCATTTATTTAGTTTATTGTCAGTATGGCTTGCGATAGATATAGGTTGAATTTAGCCGGTTTCCTCATCTTGCGCGTGACATGGTTCGGACGTTCAATATTCATAAGTTTTTCACTAAAAACAACGTTTCTGATAATTTGTTTGCATTGAATTAACGAAGTAAGTGTTACTGAATTGATATATCGATCTCTTGTACAAAATGTTTCTTCAGATTTGTGTGAAAACGGCATGTTCTATTAAGTGGTTTGAATTTGACCCTGACCAGTATAACTCAAAATGTTGACAAAATAATTTGCCAAACTTCTTACCTCCGAGATAGTCAGATTCATGCCACGTCATGTCAAAAACCCGCAAAAAAGATGTCACGAATTTACCTATTAGGATATCTTTCGGCAGATGTCCTGGCATTGGATCAGGCTTGGCACTTGGGCACTTGTCTAGAATCCGGGCCCACCTCAATTTCGCTGTTATTAACATGCAATTTGTACAGTGACCAAGCACAATGCATGCTCAGTGGATACTGAACTACGGAACATGTAAATTATTAAGCATGTTTTGCATAAAACACATTTAATCACTTTTTTCGAAGCTCGAATTCGCATATTTAACCTGCATTGAGCGCTATCTTAGCCCTTTTATTCGCAAGATGACGACACTGAAAGCGAGTTAACTGTACGAATTCGAGCATCGAAAAGGTGAATAAAATGTTTTTTATGCACATGTTTAATAATTTACATGTTCTGTAGTTCAGTATGCATTGACCATTCATTGACATTGTGCATGGTCTGTATGCTGTAACAACGGCGACATTGAGATGGGCACGGATTCTAGACAAGTGCCGGCTTGAACTTGGTCTTGACTCTTGGACTTGGAAATACGAAACTTGAAAGTTGGACCGTCCGGACCTTGTCTTTGACTTTGGCTTTGCTTTGGACCTTGCTCAACTCAAGTCAAATTGCTGCCGTAGACTATAGTTGTTACAATTTAGTGCAAGATAACAGTCGCCTTACCATTGTTTCATTCTTCCTTGTCCACTTGCTAACTAGAGCTTGTTGCCTATTTTTAGCTCAGCGTCTTGTGGCGCTCCACCATTTTGGTTCTAGCATCAAGCTATTCACTAGATGGCGCTAGTAGAACGAAGATCAAACGTTGCATTAATCGTCGTCTTCAATATAATTGCTTTGCAAGGTCCTTCTGTGTATATTCGTTGTATTTTTTAACCATAATTGACTGATCCAATAATTAATCATTGAACTCCTGTAATAGATAAAAGTGTGAACATAATTAACAAAAAGTGGATTATCCGACCTTTCTAAACGGCGTAACTTGTGCCATGCCCATGCCCATGGCCTGGGCATGGCCATGCAGCATAGCATAATGCCATAAAGCCATAAATGCCATGCCATGGAATAAATCATAATGCCAGGCATAAAAGGCTAAATATTGATGTCGATGATCGAATGCGTTCATTAAACTATTTTACATTTTTTATTTCTTTCGATTTCTTGTTACTATTGAACGAATCTACTGTTTTCACATTCTCTCTACCAACTCTTACGTCATGACTGTTGCAGCGTGGTAAATTTAATGTAGGGGACGGTGGGGCATACAGGTCCGCACACTTAAGGTATAATGTGTCATAACTAATTAACTGTTTATGTCAGAATGGTAAAATTTCGCCTTGTTAATCTTTTTTTTAATTTTTATTAGTTTACTACTACTACCTATTATCAAACTTCATCTCCACTATGAAAAACGTATATGTTATCAATATGTATTGATCACTGGTGTGCGGATATGCCCCAGGGTACTGGGACATATCCGCAGAGCTATGTATGAACATCGCATATTTCAGGCTTTTGCTACAGAGCAGAATACAAACTGCAATGATTTCAGGCTGTAGAACATCACACACCTTGTTAGGTATATCCATAAGTATTATTTGGGGGTCAAATACACTCATATAAATAATACAAACATAACCAGCTGTAGTTTATATGGCCTAATACAATGGCCTAAATTTGGTGAAATACTGTAGATTGGCAATATTGGTCTCAACTACAGCGCACACGGAAAGCCTCGCGACAAAGAAAACCAAAAGGACACAAAACAAAAACAACATTATAATTATACACTTCAAGATACATGAACACTTAACCTACATAAACTATCACGTTATAAGTTTACTGTTTTTAACACATCCCACCTATTTTTAGGCCAACCTCCCACCATTTTGGTGCGTGGGGGGCACGTGGGGGAGTCACGTGGGGGGAGCAACTCAATACATTTCTAGTAGACCATCCTTGAGACATATTCCACGTGTTGTGGGGTACAATGCATGTTGACGCACACAACGTAAGGATAAATGGTAGACAAAAAAGGGTAGGCACTGAGACGTCCCATTGATTTGTGAATCAGATATGTTAGTGAATTAATCTATATCATGGAACAGTTCATATTTTACATGTTCAATGGTGTATATTTCAATGCATTAAACTTGAAAATGGTATCACCTTGACAGAAGTCTAAAATGTGTTTAGGGAGGTTCAGTAGAGAAATTCTCAAGGATTGTATAGTGGCAACGTTTTGAGTACCCCCTGTCAAACCCCCTCCATAATGAAGCATTGGTTAGCTGATGAGTATCCACATAGGCGTAACATTTACATCATGCCGTCACGCTATGTAAATCAATTTACTGCACTGGAGCATGTCTGCACACGGCTGGAGCATATCCGATATGCCACAAACAACCGACGGGGGGGGGAAGATTGTCAATCATTAGATCAGCACGTAAGCAGTCTATGGCAGCAAAGTTTATTTGTGCTACGACAACACAAATGACACACATTACCAAAATGCATAAACACACCAATATGCATATATTATTGAGTGCGACTTGCGTATCAATATATGTATAAAATTACATGAGATTTTCCAAAAACAACATTTTAGTTTATAATCCTTACCAGTGCAGCTGAGTTCAATTTGCAGGTTTAGATGCTTGATGTATGATTTAGATGCTTGATGTATGATTTAGATGCTACTATAGAACAGTTTTGAGACAAAATACTACGTGGTTTGGTCAATTATGAATTGTGCAGACCACCTTCCCCTATATGAGATTACCATTTTATATTCTTATAATCTTTACTTTCTGTAATAAGTTAACAGCATCTAATATTTCTGTATCTTTCCTCAGAGTCAGCTATCATATAAGCAAATTTATTTAGCATGATGAATGTTGATTCTTAATATGTTGTATGGAGTCCAAGAATAAAGCAATTATTATTAGTTCTCCTACTTGGATGACTTCCACATCCTTAAAACTCCATCCTCAACTACTCCACGCAGCCCAGTTATTCAAACTCACAACTTCGAACACCAGACTGACAGCAAATTAAAGTTAAATGCATATAAAACAGTTTCTTATAATTGGTACACAAAAGCAACTTGGTAAATTTGATTGTTTTTTCCTCTCGACACCTATATCACAAATCTGGTTCGTTGATGTCCAAAATATGTAGTGTGTGAATAGTTTATGTAACATCCACAGTCGATTTGTCTGTTTTTGTTCAAATTATCGAATGAATTGACTTTAGTCGTTAGATCTACTAAGGCTCAAAATAGTGTATATCCAAAAACGACTACTGTGCGGGCAATGCCGATCATGGGCGTGACTTCCATCCTTTCACCGATCACATGACAAAGTTAAAAAATTTCACTAAGAGTTTTCAGCGTTTCCATTTTCACTTCAATTAATGTTTGACCAAATATTAAGTAATTGAATAGTTTGTCTGATGATTTCACAAAGCTACATACAAAAGTTGCACAAACGAGCTAGCCTGTTGCAGTGGGATATTAGGTAGGTTTGATTTTTTGCAAAATTTATTTCAAATGAGATTTATGAAAAAATGTAATTGAGGAAGAACCTTTAACCTGTCTTATTTCACTTGAAACCAGGTTCTGTATGTAGAGTACAACTCCTCTAAAGTGACCACCCACATGACTGAGATATTGTCCTCATTAAAGGATTGACCGAATTAGAGGCTAGTGAGATATACAGATATGGGGAAAACAGAGGCTGTTTCCACGAGGTGGCTGCTTTTAGGGGTTATACAGTAAACAAGTTTTGGAAACAATTCTTATAAAATAAACAGCATACCAGTTATAAACTAGTGATCTTGCCGAAAAGGGATGGACTGGACATATTAGTAGACGACCCAGCTTATTTTGTCCCTCTTTACAGTATGCATGCAAACAAATTGGAAAACTGAGAATTCGTAGGATAACAATATGTAATAACATCATCATAGGAGAGCAGGATTTTACACTGGACCGATCTGAAATTTGACTATGCTGGACAAGTCACTTAATGAAATAAAACTTGATTTGAAAAATCTGAGCTAAAAAAATTAAAATATAAGTTCTTCAATATAAATATAAAACTGAGACAGTAAGTATTCGTTGAGAAACAAGTAAAACGACATAATGGAGTTTTATGCTGTTTTTATTCTTTGCTGGAATATAGTACACCCCATGATTACTACAGCATCAAAGTGAATGGCTCTCCACATCAACTCAAATGAAACCCATAACAGAGACAACCAAATGAGTTGACATCAGCTAAAAGAAGCAGAAGAATAACAAGGCATGCATAAATCACTAGATCAGCACGTAAAGTGGCAATAAAACTAAGCTGTTATCATTTTCGGCTCTTCAATGTACAAATATCATATATACAGACAATTGTAACAGGCAATCAGTTGAATGTGTGCATGCATACATAAAATGTTGTCCATCATGGAAGATGTTTGGTAGACGTAACAGGACGGCGTATCTGCTACATCTAACTTTACCCAACCAGTCAAAAATTTTGGTACGAACTGATGCAAAGCTCCTCAAAGCTGATGGCTATATTAACTTTTCATTTTGCTGTAACCTTTTAATTTCCTTCACCAGAGCAGCAAGTTATTACCCCATACGACAAAAACATCAAACAGCAGCTGACGGCTTCACTAAATAACAATAATGGTGTAATTAGAGGGTATCTTTTTTTCCAGGAATAATTTAATAACTACCAGTCTTTTATAAACTATTCAAAACATGCTGTGTAATAATTCATATTAAAATATATGAACATTGTCAATGCATAAAACTAATAACAATTTTAACTGCGGTGTGCGTGAGAAACATGCACGTTATACCATATGGTGTAATAAACAATTTAATGTATCAAACATAAACATTTTTTCTTAGACTGTTCCATTGAAAAATGCCAGGTGGAATAATGACCTTACTGCCTAGTAGCCTATCTTCACTGTAAGATAATCTCTTCTGACCAGAATACCACACATGGAACTGATTCAAATATTTGATAATACCACTGCAAGATAATCTCTTCTGACCAGAATGCCACACATGCAACCGATTCAAATATTTGATATGCATACAGTGTCTTTCAAATATAATTATATAAAATGTTTGAGACATATGAAACACAACAGCTCTCGAACAACAGCGCTTTTGACACAAATATCATAAAAATGATGCAAAGTGGGCATTTTATTATAAAATATAAACTGACAACTTCTAATTTATAAAACGAAAAACAAATTAAAATATACAAAATGCAATGCATATCAACAAACTCTCAACACCAATCAATGTTTTTTTGCTCTTAGTGATTAAAAATGCTGCTACTACAATGATTTGAAGGTATCTCACTGAAAACACCTGACATGTGCATTGCAAGCATCTTTGCCAAATTTAACCACTGGTTCTAAAAGTTACGTATTACATTTCATCACTCATTTCGCAACGTTTCCACTGTCTCGTATTTGATGCCACTTGACAAACAGAATGCATTGGTGAAGAGAAATGCTATGTACCCAGGCTGCATAACAACATTGAGGACTATTGCAGAAAAATACCAACCACACAATCAGTATAAAAGCTACATGCACAACACAAAAGTTTGATCTGCATACATTGCTACAACACTAGCCACACAATATAGATATATTTACACTACAAGAAGTGCTGGATATTTATCATGTCATCTTTCGTTTGGAACACTATACACAAATAAGTTAGCATGCACATACACTATTCCATTAATATATCGTTCATAAGACTTCCACTTGCTAAAAACATACTATGCATGGTTTATGTGGCGTAATTAGTTGTATCAACATGTCTTGTGTGAGCAAACATTATCATATGAATGGGTAAGTTGGGTATATGCAACTAAAGTTGAGCTACCTTTAGTACAATGCAACTTTTTCGCTTTTGAATGTAAAGGCATGTCCCATGTTTAGATAACGCATTAAATCATGGCGGCCAGTCAAATGCATGGTTTGTTTGATTCACCTGAACAATATGGTCTTCTTTTAGTGTTACACACAAGTTTTCTGTCTGCCCAAAGAAAATGATAAATCCCTGGTTTAATTTATTTCTTGAATCCAAAAATGTCGTCAGACAAAGCTAGTAGGACCAAAGTGACATCAAACACCGCCATCAGTGGTGCCACTCATCATCTCCACAACTTACATTTGATGTGCTCATTCTGCACATGTTTATTTCATTTGGTAAACTCCCAATTATGGTCAAGAAATCTCTTCATTTCAGTGTGGATAGCATCTTGCATTAAAAATGTGTTTAGGAACAAAATAATGCTCATTTTTTTCTTCTTCTGTGTTACGTACACTCAAGTGCACAGCTGCAATGACGTAACAAATCATAAACAGCAAAGAGTCAATGACGTTGCCTGGCCAACCAGTCGTTTAGACTACTCCGCAAATGTCCATTTTGAATTGATAATCAAATTGTGGCAGTCGTGATATACTCACTGAGTGGCATCACTGTTGGGGAGTGTGAAGGGGCATGCTACAAAGCTACATCATTACAACTAGTTGGTACAACCAATTGTACCCCACGTTGCTGTGGGAAGGAACGTCTCCTACCTAACCATCATAACTGTGCACGACAGCATCTGTTGTATCAACACTCCTGAGCACGACTAACACTAACAGTTTTATTATGAACATACTACAATTTCCTCAAAACAACTAATAACGCACAACGTTGTTACTATAAAATGTAAACAAATTAAGAGGAATTGCCACAAAGATGCCACAGCATGCTATCTCCAAAGTGCATAACTAACCCAAGTATATAATTGTTTAGATGTTTCATGCCCATGCTTTGAATGAAAGGAAATTCTATGTTTTTTAAGATTTTACCCAACACTGGTACAGTATTAAATCAGTAGCAATTTTCTAGATATTTTTTTCTCAGAAATCAATTCGGTCTGGTGACCCAACAAAACTTTTTTTACAAAATATCTTCCAACAATGTTAAATTTTGCAAACGGAGCTATCTAGATAACAAGAGTTTTATACAAAACTGATAAGCGACACATGTCTAAGTAAACATTAAGTGTCCACACAAACGAGGCAGTGTTCATCAACATGGCAACAATTTATGACAATAAATACAAAAATTCCCAGACATTACCGTACATGCCAAGCTTCTGTAGGTACGGTGTCATCTTCAGGACATTCCGTCACTGCTACTGTTATATCGTCAATTTTCTCGCAATCAAAATGGCATGTGCTGCAAAAGGTTGCTATATAAATGCTTGGCGCCTTGGTAAAATTCCTTCTGTATTTGCTAAGTAACTTCTCCTTAAATACTCGATACTAGGTCTACAATGCCATTGCACTTTCACATTACCCAAAGACAAAGTGAAACGGCCAAGTAACACTTTGGAATATCACATCCATCTATTCCTTGTTGGTGGTCACAAAAATCGACCCACTAAATTGTTCCAAACATAGGCTAATGCTAGAAAAATAAACCCTGCTCCTACAGTGCGTGTCAAGCTTGCAAAATGTGGCCAATATGCCACATAGCACGGGCACTCGGCACAGCAATGTCCCATATAATAAATTCACTGTATACTCTACTGTATTGACGGTGATATCACAGTTTGAGCGAGCGTGGTCGCATAGTGCATGTGTAGCTGAGCCAATGCCGTGCCTGTTCTGTCAGCTCCTGCTGGTCCCTCGTCTTGCCACAGGCCACCACTTCCCAGTCTACTCCGAACTGCAAGAGGGACATAGCAAACTAAGCTCCAGGAACACTTGGAAGGCCACGTATGGCAGGCAAGTAGACTTGTTCTTAAGGGAAGACACAGCAGGTGAAATTACTTTTTTGAAATTACTCAAAATGTGTTTCCACCACATTCCTATAGCTTTGTATGGTTACTCTCCATGAACTTCACTTTTATAACAATTACATACCTCTAAATCACTTTTATTTATGGGTAAGGCATATATCTTTCATGTTATAAATGCTGGTTTTAAATTTTTGATGCGCATTTTCTCAAAACCATGTTTTTTACATTTCAAAGAAGGATATCTCAAGAAGTAATTATATTAACCAAATAAGGTTTTGAGTGTTGTATTCAGCTTATTTTTCTCTACACAGCTGGTAGAACAAATCAAACATCACATTAATCAAAAGTTTGAAAGCTACATAAGTATTTCTTACCAAAAAAATAAGTATCTTTTTCATGAAAAAAATATATAAAAACAAAACTAGATTTTTTTTACGTATTCTGCCAGCTGTGTAATAAAGTGTATACTGAAGATGGTTCTGCAAGAATTATGATTGATTATAATTATGAATCAATGATTATAATTATTGATTCTCAATTTGTCAATATTTGTTTAAAATGGCCACCATTTTGTTAATTTGGCAGGTTCGGCAGAAAAAAGTTCAATATATTTGTTACTCAGTATTGAGTAAGACCCACTCTGCATTTTGGCCAGAACAATTGCACTAGCTACGCAAATAAAAATTCTTATTAATCTGCCATGTCTCACCTTAACTGCTACATTTTCGTCAAAACCATGAGTAAGAAACGTTTTTTAGCTGTTGGATATTTGGAAGGCAATACAGTCCCTGAATAGCTGATTAGTGATGTCCACATTATCACTTAAATCACACACACACACATATATATATACATTTCTACACTCAATATGCCAGGAATATTCAGTTGATATTTATACATAATTTTGTTTCATTTCATAGAATACACATAACTACTTAGATTCAAAAAAGTCAGCTAAATCAGCAGTTATTATTATCATCAACTTGATGCACATTAAGCTATACAACTATATGTATACAAATGAACCATTACAATAAGTATGACACAGAAGTAAAGTATTAGTGTGGTAGAAGCTTACCCTGAGTGGCGGCTTACATGGAGTCTCCTCAAATCGTATTTGTTGTATAGCCTTTGATTTACATGACTGAAAACAAAGACACAACTACTATAAATTTCTAAGAAGGTAAAAAGGTTTACATGTACCATATTTTTTGCCATATTCAATTGGGACTCATAGTAAGGCTCATTCTAGAGTACATCAGGACTATCAGATGCTGGTAAATGTTTAAGTTTTTTCCAGTTATTCCCAACCCAAGAAATATGATTACTGTTGGCAAGTTCCTTGTCAAAATGAAGGAACACAGTTGACGCCACATAATATTAAGATTAACGGAGCTTGGTAGAGAGAGTACGACAAAACCAGTGGTTGGTTTGCATTAGCTACCGGAATCAGTCAAGTATAACTGTACTTATGACGTTTAGTGCTTTTTGTTTCCTGATGGTGATCAACCAGATAACACAAAAGCATATGTATATGCTTGACTTTGCAGGCAGACAGTGTCAGTTTATTGTGAAGCAGAGCGCAATATTGAGAATGTGAGGAGAGACAAAGAGGAGAATAACTAATGAAGTTGGGGAAATCAACATTAGAAACAAAGAATCACATAAAACAGTACTGCAAGGTTGACGCAGACCCAGGTGAAACGGCCGTCAACTCTTCATTTTCATGACAAGTACAACACAATTCAAGTCATACATTGCATATGATTGTTGCCATGTTTCAATTAACCTAACATAAATAAACACTTTAAATTGTAAATTCTAATTTGACAGTCAAACTACCTGAGAACACTCCCAACTTAAACAGACTTACCTTGACTGCAGAAATGCTTGGAGACTTCGGGAATGTGAATGCATCATTGAAAGAAAAACTCTTCTCGTCACACAACGTCTCCTTGATGATCGACGGAGGCGAGAAGACAATACTTTGATCACCAATCAGCGACTTACTCTACAAACAAGATATGGTTTTACATGACAAGATTCAGAGCATATATGCCTGAGAAGTTGATAATCTACAATTGGTACTCCCAAGTTCATCTTTTTGGTGAGAGCCATTTTTGAAGAATCCACAAACTCGGTCAAAGTTTCTACCTATGTTCTTTGGGTTATTTTGCTCACAAGTGTATAACACACTACATTACAAAATATCCTGAATGTCATATTTATTTAGTACTTACAACACCACACAGCATGGGTGTTGTTTACTGCTTTCAAACCATGTGTATGTTCTGCTTACAACACCACACAGCATGGGGTGTTGTTTACTGCTTTCAAACCATGTGTATGTTCTGCTTACAACACCACACAGCATGGAGTGTTGCTTACTGCTTTCAAACCATGTGTATGTTCTGCTTACAACACCACACAGCATAGGGTGTTGCTTACTGCTTTCAAACCATGTGTATGTTCTGCTTACAACACCACACAGCATGGGGTGTTGTTTACTGCTTTCAAACCATGTGTATGTTCTGCTTACAACACCACACAGCATGGGGTGTTGTTTACTGCTTTCAAACCATGTGTATGTTCTGCTTACAACACCACACAGCATAGGGTGTTGTTTACTGCTTTCAAACCATGTGTATGTTCTGCTTACAACACCACACAGCATGGGGTGTTGTTTACTGCTTTCAAACCATGTGTATGTTCTGCTTACAACACCACACAGCATGGAGTGTTGCTTACTGCTTTCAAACCATGTGTATGTTCTGCTTACAACACCACACAGCATGGGGTGTTGCTTACTGCTTTCAAACCATGTGTATGTTCTGCTTACAACACCACACAGCATGGGGTGTTGTTTACTGCTTTCAAACCATGTGTATGTTCTGCTTACAACACCACACAGCATGGAGTGTTGCTTACTGCTTTCAAACCATGTGTATGTTCTGCTTACAACACCACACAGCATGGGGTGTTGCTTACTGCTTTCAAACCATGTGTATGTTCTGCTTACAACACCACACAGCATGGAGTGTTGCTTACTGCTTTCAAACCATGTGTATGTTCTGCTTACAACACCAAACAGCATTACTGCTTTCAAACCATGTGTATGTTCTGCTTAAAGTCAAATGTCATAGCTATAGAGATGGTCTCAAATCAAACCAGTAGACGATGAAGGAATTTAGAAAACAGATCAGCCTATAATAGTCCAAAGCCATATATGATAATTGGTAAGATGTTTCTCATACATGGAAAGCAGTGGTACCAATCATATCAACAACAAATAACTACTGCATAACTGAAGATAGTTGGGAAACATTGAGAATTTAACTGCTATAGAAGTAATTGTAATAACTTTATATTTATGAATTACTGAATGTTTCACTTACAGGCGTCTCAGGCATCATAACCAGTGTTTCACTGTGGCTGTTGAACAACTGTATGTCACCCGGCGTAGACCACTTCCTCTCTAGTGACTTACGAACCTTCCTGGTTGGCGATTCATTCTGCAAACAGCATCGTCATTACTCATTATCCCTTCTGAGAGAATATATCATCACAGCAAGACAGTTCCCGCAGATGAACATGTTGTAACATAAATCAGCCGAAAATATGTTTATTAATTTACATAGCACCAAATCTATACAATGATATTCTTTGGTGCTGTACATAAAATATAAATATTACATAAAAAATTATAATGGTAAAATCTTATATATATATATTATATATATATATACTTATATAATCTAGACAATTGTATAATATATAGTGCTATACACAAATAATTTTTTTTAAATACTTCCTGGGATATTTCTGGTAGATAATAGACATAACAGCTAACACATCAACTTTAATTGTAAGCTTTTGAAGTACACACTTCTTTGTCAGCACTCCTCTTGCTGCCCGTCATGTAGCCGCTGTCACAGCTGCTTGTCTTGGATGACTTTCTGTAGTTAGCAAATGGTATTTTATCGCTGTCTATGACTGCTTTGAGGTCCTCCACCAGCTGAGTGGGTGTATCAGGCTGTGCAAACAACACATTTATGACAGACATAATCCATGTCTGGTTATTTTCTGAAATTATCAACAAACATGTTTGCTTTATATGAATGAGAATTAGAAATAAGTTGATCAGACTGGAAATAAGAATTTGTTTGTCACAAATGTTGCGTAGAACTACCCATGTATGTCGAAGTATTGTTTATATTACAACAATGCATATCTTTGATCGTATTCACATGTCTTAATGACACTGTGACTGGCAGAAACATGTTGCTAAAAACAGGCCTAAACCATATACAACTGATACGACTGTCCTGCGAAATAGTCATTCATAACATACAACATGCAACCAGACAGGCACACGCAACTGGCAGAAACATGTTGCTAAAAACAGGCCTAAACCATATACAACTGATACAATTGTCCCGCGAAATAATCATTCATAACATACAACACGCAACCAGACAGGCACACCCACCAGGCTTCGTAGGATGCCACTCTGCTTCTCCAGCTCAGCAAGTGCATTCTTGAACGGTGTCGGGGTCCTTGGAGCGGCGTCGAGGATGGATCGGCGTATGCGGGGAGTACGAGACATCTTTGTGCACCCGCTGTAAGGCAGCAGTGATAGCATTGTTATGTAACTGTCACAACGTCACCATTGTTATGTAACTGTCACAACGTCACCATTGTTATGTAACTGTCACAACGTCACCATTGTTATGTAACTGTCACAACGTCACCATTGTTATGTAACTGTCACAACGTCACCATTGTTATGTAACTGTCACAACGTCACCATTGTTATGTAACTGTCACAACGTCACCATTGGTGGACAGCACTGCTCTCTTGGCATTCAAGGTACAATTGAAGCGAACAAGGGTAAAGTAACTAAATGTATTCTACAGCACAATTTAACAGATGTATCCATACACTATAAAGTTACTTGGTGCAGAAGACACCTGTCTAATTCCCCCACAGCCTACTCTACATGTTCGCCAAAGACACCAGTCTCAGTAAATAGTGGAGTGAAACAAAGTTGTCACTTCCGGTCTATCATACAAACAAATCTCACCAGGTTTTGTCGCTGCTTAGACTGAAATATGTGGAAACACAAGAGGCAATTGCAGACATTTACTTGGATTAACTACATTGAAGTGACAACATGAATCAACTAGAGCCAGCTAGAATATAGATGACGTACGCATCCTCGACTGTAAGTAGCGGTGTGTTCAATAGGGTGTTCTGTATAGGAGTCGAGTTCTGTGGTGCTCGGCATACTGGTGTAGAGGTCAACTTTCCACAGAACGGCATTCCAGGACTGTTCAAGAACTGAAATGACAATAGACTTTATACAGAAACACAGCAACTCAGACAGGCCAGAACATTCCTACATACATGTCCTCAGTCATCCTGACACCAGGTTTGAATGGTCAGATAATTTTTTTTATATGAAATGGTACTTTACAAATAATCAGACAAGGCTGTACACCATGTCTGTTTATTTGTGCTACTCTGTTAGCTGTCGAAGACAATTCCAGAGGAATGTAAATCACAAACATACATTTTTGTATTAATTTCACATGCCTAATGATTTTTAGCAAATTCAAAGATGGGAACAATGTCAATTGTCATTCGGTTTTTAAATAATTTAAATGGGCTTCTGCCATTTTGTATGTGATGACATAAACAATAGTACCGACGCCAATGCCATTTTGTACATGATGACTGCATCATGATGTAAATAACTAGGTACATCTGTATCGGACACGTCCGATAAGACAATCAATACTGCACCCTATTTACTGGATAATGCATATTAAATGCATGTATATAATCATGACTAATTTCCAGGTAATTGTCTATCTTCGCATTTTGCAAATTCTCTATAAATCCTTTCATAACCAACAAACTGGATTGCAAGTAGCACAGGAATAACAATGTATTTCTGCAAACCTGTGACGGTGAGAACTCCAGCCCCTTGATGGGAGAACCCTTGGGCGTGCTCGGCTCAACCTTCATGATACACCTGAGTGGAGTGACAGGCATGTCTGGCTTCACACGCAGTACTGGCGTTGTTGGCATTTTGACCGCAAACTGCGGCTCAGGCTGCTGCAGCTGCTCAGAAGGCTGCTGCTGCTGCTGCTCTTCCACTTTCCTCTCTGGCTCAGGAACGAGAGATGATGGCAGCAAGGACTCCTCGGCATCCAACTGAGCAGACTAACAGGGTGGTCAAGGAGCCAAACAGGTCGATGCAAAGAATGTGCTAGTGTGATTTAAAATAACCCTTTTAGTAACAACAATATTTTGCAACATAGAATTTGTCTATCTGCCATTGACTGTACTGACGACAGCAATTCTTTCTGCAATACATATGTTAAAGCATTTAATTGAAATAACTGCAGTGGAGTCAACATATCAAACTGCAACATCCAGAACGCAAGGTGACCATCCATGTAAAAAGAGGACTCATCTGGCATAGGCTTGGGAACCAATAAACAAATACACTGAAACTGATAAAAGGATGCTCTCTTTTTTCTGCGACTTCTGCGCAATATTGGCAGAGTGGACAGCTTTGAGATGACTGGGGAAGACATGGGGATCAAACTTCCTCCAGACTTGTCCAGTGCAGAGATTGCTTTTCCATCAAAGCGATATTCTGAAAACATACACAAAATAAGTTGTTCTATTACCATCAGGTATATTCTCACACTGAAGGCACATGTCAATATACTGCATATGACAAACAATATCCATAACGATGCTTCGTTTAACTTATTATACATGGTTTTCTGCAAAATGGATTAATAAACATTATGCTAAGTAGGAGCATTCACCTGTGTAGATACTTGAAGAAGAGTGTGACTCACCAACAGAATCCTTCCTGTTGATGCCGGTGAACTTGAGCGGAGTCACGGACGGACTCACGTCCTTGCCACACAACAGCTCGTAGGTCGTCAGGTCGGAGAACGCATTCTCTGAGATGAAGTTCTCCACCATGTCAGGAATGCATCTGAAACATGTCAGTAGTGGATTCACCAACAACTACCAATTGTCTACAACTACAAATCCACACAATGTTTGGATGTCCTTCAGAGAATGTTTGTTTTACTGAGATGCATTTCTTTTTTACCAAATGCATTTTAAGTTTGAATTGAGATAAATACTTTTTGCTATACCAAAATTATTAATCACCACATTAACGTTGTATATAGTGACCAGTGCAATGATGCTTCAGTGTGGGATTGTGCACATATAGGGAAGAAGGGGAGCCTTAAGTGGTAATGATTAATCACCACATTAACGTTGTATATAGTGACCAGTGCAATGATGCTTCAGTGTGGGATTGTGCACATATAGGGAAGAAGGGGAGCCTTAAGTGGTAATTATTAATCACCACATTAACGTTGTATATAGTCACCAGTGCAATGATGCTTCAGTGTGGGATTGTGCACATATAGGGAAGAAGGGGAGCCTTAAGTGGTAATTATTAATCACCACATTAACGTTGTATATAGTGACCAGTGCAATGATGCTTCAGTGTGGGATTGTGCACATATAGGGAAGAAGGGGAGCCTTAAGTGGTAATTATTAATCACCACATTAACGTTGTATATAGTGACCAGTGCAATGATGCTTCAGTGTGGGATTGTGCACATATAGGGAAGAAGGGGAGCCTTAAGTGGTAATTATTAATCACCACATTAACGTTGTATATAGTGACCAGTGCAATGATGCTTCAGTGTGGGATTGTGCACATATAGGGAAGAAGGGGAGCCTTAAGTGGTAATTATTAATCACCACATTAACGTTGTATATAGTCACCAGTGCAATGATGCTTCAGTGTGGGATTGTGCACATATGGGGAAGAAGGGGAGCCTTAAGTGGTAATTATTAATCACCACATTAACGTTGTATATAGTCACCAGTGCAATGATGCTTCAGTGTGGGATTGTGCACATATGGGGAAGAAGGGGAGCCTTAAGTGGTAATTATTAATCACCACATTAACGTTGTATATAGTGACCAGTGCAATGATGCTTCAGTGTGGGATTGTGCACATATAGGGAAGAAGGGGAGCCTTAAGTGGTAATTATTAATCACCACATTAACGTTGTATATAGTCACCAGTGCAATGATGCTTCAGTGTGGGATTGTGCACATATAGGGAAGAAGGGGAGCCTTAAGTGGTAATTATTAATCACCACATTAACGTTGTATATAGTGACCAGTGCAATGATGCTTCAGTGTGGGATTGTGCACATATAGGGAAGAAGGGGAGCCTTAAGTGGTAATTATTAATCACCACATTAACGTTGTATATAGTGACCAGTGCAATGATGCTTCAGTGTGGGATTGTGCACATATAGGGAAGAAGGGGAGCCTTAAGTGGTAATTATTAATCACCACATTAACGTTGTATATAGTCACCAGTGCAATGATGCTTCAGTGTGGGATTGTGCACATATGGGGAAGAAGGGGAGCCTTAAGTGGTAATTATTAATCACCACATTAACGTTGTATATAGTCACCAGTGCAATGATGCTTCAGTGTGGGATTGTGCACATATGGGGAAGAAGGGGAGCCTTAAGTGGTAATTATTAATCACCACATTAACGTTGTATATAGTGACCAGTGCAATGATGCTTCAGTGTGGGATTGTGCACATATAGGGAAGAAGGGGAGCCTTAAGTGGTAATTATTAATCACCACATTAACGTTGTATATAGTCACCAGTGCAATGATGCTTCAGTGTGGGATTGTACACATATAGGGAAGAAGGGGAACCTTAAGTGGTAATTATTAATCACCACATTAACGTTGTATATAGTCACCAGTGCAATGATGCTTCAGTGTGGGATTGTGCACATATGGGGAAGAAGGGGAGCCTTAAGTGGTAATTATTAATCACCACATTAACGTTGTATATAGTCACCAGTGCAATGATGCTTCAGTGTGGGATTGTGCACATATGGGGAAGAAGGGGAGCCTTAAGTGGTAATTATTAATCACCACATTAACGTTGTATATAGTCACCAGTGCAATGATGCTTCAGTGTGGGATTGTGCACATATGGGGAAGAAGGGGAGCCTTAAGTGGTAATTATTAATCACCACATTAACGTTGTATATAGTCACCAGTGCAATGATGCTTCAGTGTGGGATTGTGCACATATAGGGAAGAAGGGGAGCCTTAAGTGGTAATTATTAATCACCACATTAACGTTGTATATAGTGACCAGTGCAATGATGCTTCAGTGTGGGATTGTGCACATATAGGGAAGAAGGGGAGCCTTAAGTGGTAATTATTAATCACCACATTAACGTTGTATATAGTGACCAGTGCAATGATGCTTCAGTGTGGGATTGTGCACATATGGGGAAGAAGGGGAGCCTTAAGTGGTAATTATTAATCACCACATTAACGTTGTATATAGTCACCAGTGCAATGATGCTTCAGTGTGGGATTGTGCACATATGGGGAAGAAGGGGAGCCTTAAGTGGTAATTATTAATCACCACATTAACGTTGTATATAGTGACCAGTGCAATGATGCTTCAGTGTGGGATTGTGCACATATAGGGAAGAAGGGGAGCCTTAAGTGGTAATTATTAATCACCACATTAACGTTGTATATAGTCACCAGTGCAATGATGCTTCAGTGTGGGATTGTGCACATATAGGGAAGAAGGGGAGCCTTAAGTGGTAATTATTAATCACCACATTAACGTTGTATATAGTCACCAGTGCAATGATGCTTCAGTGTGGGATTGTGCACATATGGGGAAGAAGGGGAGCCTTAAGTGGTAATTATTAATCACCACATTAACGTTGTATATAGTCACCAGTGCAATGATGCTTCAGTGTGGGATTGTGCACATATGGGGAAGAAGGGGAGCCTTAAGTGGTAATCAACATTTTGATGTATTCATGAAAAAAATCAAACCAGATAATTAGCTACCTCAATCCATTTCACAGATGTTGTATGGTCTAATTGTGACAACACGATGATAAAAAACAAGTTTTCTACACGCTATTTAGACTGTCCCTGGAATAGCATGACCACCTCATCAAAGTATGCAACACTCACTTTGACAGTGGTGACAGAAAGCCCTCTGGTGTGACGAGCCAGCGCTGAGGAGAGCCAACATTCATTGGCTGTTTAGATGGGTCTTGAGGTGTGGACACGAATGGCTGATCATGCATGTCCCACGTTGACAGTGGCATTGTTTCCTGGGGCTGCTGACCAGTAGTGTATATTGAGTTACCTGCAAGTCAATCAACAAACTTGAAAACCAGATCCAGAAATACTCACATGTGTGACTGAGCAGCTCCTTATTCATATAACTGAGATGAAACAACACAGATCTAGCCATTCACTATCAGAGAACCTCTGGACATTTGTAACATATATGTACTACGATGTTTACGATTTAGGCAAGCATTTCTCCAAAATATTAAGGTAGAAGAGTGGCAAAAACTAGCCAATTCTGAGTAGCTAAACAGGTTGTATCAACTTTAGTCAACCACACTAACCATCTGACCATGTCTAATAATACCAAAAGGTACTCAAGAAGATTATATTCCTAGGCCTGGGTAGGCCGCAATGACAAAAGTAAACACTGGATACTTACTGTCATCAACCACAGATGTCATAGAGCTAGAGGAATCTGTTGGGTGCATCAGAAGATTGTCTTCCTGCAAAGCATAGCGAACAAAGTAATTATAGAAGCATAATGCCAAAGCACCATTTTATTACATTATATCTATTTCACATAATGGATACCAATAACAGTTCCTTACACATCCTACACAATGTTTCACAACAGAAGTACTATGTGACAATCTTTGTTTCCGTGCTGGCTGCATTTCCCAGTCAATAACTACTCATAGTCTGTAATATATTGCGTTCAACAATAGGGACATAATAGCAAATAAAAATAGCTAAATTTTATTTGAACTGACATTATGAGCAGCAATTGTGCACATACGTGTGACAAGTTATTTGAGTTGTCGAACAGTCGCACCGGCTGCAGTCCCGCCATGCTGTTGGTCTGCGACGGCGTACTGTAGGCGTAGTTGTTGTACTCCTGTGAACCCTGCACCGGCAGCACCGCGGTGGAGGACGGCGCAGACACCACATGCTGCTGGCGCTTCTGGGACTCCTCCTCCTGCTCGTACTTGCGTCGCATCGTCGAGTTCCAGTGATTCTTGATGGCGTTGTCGGTGCGCCCGGGCAGGTACTTGGCAATCTCTGCCCACCGGTTGCCCAGCTTCTTGTGCAGCTGATAGATGAGTTGGTCTTCGCCCTCTGTCCACGCTGTCTTCTTGATGTCAGGGTTCAGGTGGTTATGCCACCTGGACAACAAACAAACATGCACTAAGATGCTGGCTGCATTGGGTTCTCCAAAGTTAGATGAGCTGTTTGATTTGTTTGAGTTCACAAAGAATGGGTGAAATTAAATTCCATGATTACAGTTATACAATTCATGTATTTATATGTAAATCATACCAGGGTTGGCAGATCTAAACTGTGTATTTATGTTACATGTATCTTATAACAATATTTAGCATATTCAATTCCATTGTAACCCTAATCAAATACGCTATTATATACTGTCAGTTTCTCCTCCTATGTTTCCATTCAGTCCTTCACAGACTTCATGCAACCCATTGCATTTGTCCGATATTCTGACTTTCAACCATTCTATGAAATCCAAGAAAGGGAAAATAATTTTTTTTCTAAATTATATTAGTTTCCATAACAGTAGAAACGTTGTGATTAATAATTTGAAAGGCTAAATGATTCCAACAAGAATGGCTAAATCAGTCAGCTGCCAGCCTCAATCAGAAAACAACCCAGTGGGCAGTTTTCCAAAGAATTTGTTATATGATTTCTTTGACATTTGTTTATAGCCTGCAGTTGAACAACTTTACATAGAGTATCAATGACTGTTAAATTGATGGCAGTCGAACATGTATTCAGAATGACCAATGATCTACCAGCAAAAACAGGAATGACTTGGACCCCAGAAGGGAAGAGGAAAAGGGGGAGAACAAAAACAACATGGAGACGAAGCATGGAAGAGCTGAAGATTGCTGGGCTGACACAGGGAACAGCGGCAAGGAGAGCCAAATACAGAGGGAAGTGGCGAGATCTTGTGCAAGCCTTATGTGCCACACCTGGACACAAAGAGGATAAGTAAGAGTAAGAACCAGGTGCTCAAACCTACCTTTCTCTGCACTGTTTTCCAGTCCGACCTTTGAGGTGCTTTGAGATTAGTGTCCACCTCTTTGGACCGTACTGCTTCACTAAGTGTTGAACTTTGTCGTCCTCCTGCAAATCATAACAAAGCTCTCTTACTATAGTAACACTGATGTGTGCACAATTTCACATAATAAATAATGTTGTTTCTGCTCAACAAACCAAAAGGCTTGTACAATTTGTTTGGATTATGTTACAAAGTTTGCCACAAACCTATATAATATAAAACACAATAAATTACACAGTCACCAAAAATAGCATAGTAACGTGGGTGAATTTGTTCAAACAAAACATGCCTAACATTACGGCTACAGAAACTGCCTAAGTTACAGCTGGTGTTTCTAATGTTCCGCTCAACAAAACTGACCTGAAATGCATGCAGAGAATAACAATGACAACTGCATGTATAGTATTTACCTCTTTGGTCCATGGACCCTTGATCAGTTCAGGATTGAGCACTTTGTACCACCTGTGCTGACACTGGATGTCCGACCGATCGGAGAAGTGATTTGCAATCAGTTTCCAATCGTTTGTACCGTATTTCTCAACAATCCGCTTCAATGAATCATCCTAACAAAATCAAAATTACATTTGGTATGAATATAAATAAGGAGTACTGAGACTAACATAGAATCATACCAAGCCACTTATAGTGGACATTCAGTGTTGGTCTGGTGGAGGGTTTCCTTATTTATTAATAAATGCCAATTATTGCCTGTAGAAATCATTTTGATCGACAATTATAAACCAATAACAAACTGAATGTACCTCACAATCCCCCTAGAAACTAAACAGAATAAAATGAAAACTATATTATAACAGCAAACAACACCTAGTAGGTATGGTGCAGCTAATAGCGAAACATTTGTCATAAAGTTATAACCTAGCCATAACTATGACCAGTTGTAACAGCAGTAATTTATACACCTAGTCAACACTTAGTTGGCTGTTGCATTATTAGCAGAGCAAATAGTGCAATCTGAATAAACCAGTATGATGAGACTCAACCATACCTCTCCCTTTGTCCAACGTCCCTTGTTGATGAATTTCTTCCCTGTCAAGCATTGCAGGTCATAGTCATGATCGGGACTTGGGTCATCGTCCGAATCTTCATCGTCACTTTCATAACTGTTACTGGGGTACCTGCGACTGCAAACATTGGAATATTTGAAATTCCTATGCATGAAATCACAGCTGAACAACATTACACAATTTAAGTGATAACTAATATTTAACATAAAAATATTTCACAACACTTAATATTAAAAAATTTCAAAATATATTGTCTATACTATAAAACAGTTTCTGTCTGTGTTTGTTTGTCTTTAATCCAATACAGGTATAAACATGAACACACAGACATGTTGCTCATTTCTAATACAGTTATTATCCATTATTACAGTCCATTGCCACTGTTCATTTTGAACTGTTTATTTCTACAACTATCTACTACTACTAACGTACACAGCCAAGAACCAAGATGCACACCCACACATGCACAGAGAGACAAAGCTAGTCTTCCAAGAGGATCTATTCTGCCATTACAACCACACATCCACACAGCGACAAAGTCTACTAAGAGGATATATTCTGCCATTACAACCACACATCGACAAAGTCTACTAAGAGGATATATTCTGCCATTACAACCACACATACACACAGAGACAAAGTCTACTAAGAGGATATATTCTGCCATTACAACCACACATACACACAGAGACAAAGTCTACTAAGAGGATATATTCTGCCATTACAACCACTAGTACACAGCAAATGAAGCCACTAACAAAGAATTAGTTAATGTCTGCAAAACAGAGATGCAGTTGGTCTTCTAAGAGGATCTGTTCTGGCATCCACAAATGGCTCACAGCAGATGAAGCCACTAACTTAAACAGGGCTCATACACTTTTTGACATTTCAAATTCCATGACTTTCCATGACTTCCCAATGTAAATTTCCATGACCTTTTGTGCAACGTAAACTGTTCAATTTGCCATGCACTATTCTACATTATAGACCAATAATAATCACAGAGAACAATGCATTTTTGCACGCAATGGCATGATTTATTGAGCCCGGGAAACATCAGATTGTTTCACATGTCTTTAGAGTTCTGTTCCAAGTCCTTCACCGTCTTAGCAAGTTTGCTGAGTCCTGCTTTCATCTCCTTGGCAGAACGACGGCTGGCATTTGACTTCATCAAGAAAACCAAATTGCCTGTGGACTCTGCCTTCTCTGCTAGCTTGTCTGTATCGTCCTGGTGAAACTGGCTTTCCTCTCAAGCTCATTGATCTCATCCACCACAGCTTGCCTCTTTGTGCCACGTGTCACCTTAGTTGCCTTGCTCTTCTGCTACCCAAGGTATTTGAAGTAGTATTTGCGGCCAGCAGAAGCCAGCAACGCTTTGCTCACAATCAGAGCATCAATACCACTGCTGTGAAGCATGTGGTTGTGAATTGAGCACTGGATAATGAACGAGGCTTCCTCCATATTCTCCATGACAATCTGGCGATAAATGGAGAAGCCTTTCTCCACTGTCACCTGACCATGCGACAAGATCAGCAGACTTTTGACAACTGACCACAATTTGCTGAGGTTGTCATGACAGCATAGATGCTGCACCAGGAAAGCGTCCAGGCAATCTTTTCTGAAATTAAATCCTTGAAATGCATATAAGCTTGTCACAGTGTGAACAGCCCTCTCCGTGAAGTGATCAAATTGCATCAGTATGTCAACATCACGCATCTAGAGGTGCTGACACTTCACTAGATCATAGATGGTCAAGCACGATCTTGAATTCAACTGTCGCACCACAACGTCACTGGCAATGTGCAATTAGTGTTAGTGTTTTTGCCATTATCTTGGCAATGACTGTCTTCGCAAATGCCATGTTTTAATAAAACAACAGACGCGGTTTCTAAAATATTGGTTTGCTCTGAATATGAAGTTTTGTTATATTAGTTATTACTAAAATAAATGTGTGATCAAATGTCCGGCTCTGCATCATGTAACTAAATGCCCGCCACCAACATGGTCTACGTCAAACATCCACATAGCTTCCTTCGTATGGTACAAGCGTTTCATGAAACCGACAGTTGTACATGATTTTTTTGGGACATGAAGTTGTATCCACCATTGACATTGCCCTACCAAAACTTTACTGGGTAGTGCAAGGAGTCATAAGGTGCAAGGAGTCATAAGGTGCAAGGAGTCATAAGCTCTTGCAGTGGCTGCCTTTTCTCCAGAGGATTGCCAGGTGACTCAGCTAGTATAACACAACAGTAAAAATTTCAAAACTAAAATCATTTTAGAATCTAAGCAAAACTACCAGAACGACATCAGTCTAGCAGACCATGCCATGTGCTTTCTCACAGTAGGTAATGTAGAAAGAACAATACAGAGAAATGTTACCTCATATACAATGTCCTTCGCACAGTGTGCATCTTTCAAATCAGCAAGAATACATCCAATTCAAGACTGATAAAACCAAGCAGATGCTATTGCAAATCTATAAAAGGGTGCCAACACTGCAGAGAACCCTTGAAGATGATGCCATGGGCAAAGATATGGATGTGTAGTGCAGCTGATAAGCTAATTGGGAGTCTCCAGTGGGCGGATGTTATAACACAGTGGCTGCATAACACAAGGGGCTGGAGGCCTAGTGGGCTGTGCTTTCACAGCCACTCCCAGTCAGGACAGCAGGGAAACCAATTGAGAGAAAACTGCTAATAGCCAGTGGGGCTATTGTGCACCTCAGAGCCAGAGGGGCTGGGCAGGTGTACCACTGGCAGACTGTCCTGCCTTTGAAAGGGGCACTAGGAATGAATGAGACATTCAAGAAAGAGTAAGCCATGCTATACACATGTAAATAAGTAGGAGTAATCCAACAAGTATTTGGACAAACTGTCTCAAATTCAGCTAAATTTCATTGATGCATAGGAGATATATGACACAGTAATGGTGAAAGAGAGAAGCACCCACCCAGGCTATGACAACCATTCAGAGAGCTTACACTGTCCCTGCTTTGTGTAAATTGTAAAGAGCAACTGTAACATTACATGGATAGAGAGAAATGAACAGTGCATTGCTTGAGGGAACTTGATCCTCTTATCTTAACCACACCATTCTCTATTACTTACTAGACATCCATTACACTAATAATCTGATCAAAACAATTTCTTCAAATTATAATGTTAGTGACAAAAAGTAGCTTTCTGTATTGTCTCTTGGTCATTATGTTAGAAACATCACTGGTCATCAAATAGCAATAAAAAATTAATCATCTCAATCACCAAAGGTTTTATAGAGTATTTAAAAACAACCCCCATCAGAGCAAACTTGTCTGTTCTACTATTGTGATGATTACAAAGTAAACTAATTATTGTATAGCTCATAAAAAAAGTCATGCAAATTAATTGTGATATTTTCATTGAATAAAATAATTTGTTATTTAGATTAAAACTCTAATCTACGCAGGGTTGGTGATTTAAATCAAGATTTGTTTATTTAAATCATCGATTAAAAATAAATTGGTTCCGGCCTAATGCACCCCTCTTACTGAGAAGATATCAGCAGAAGCCATATATTTTCATTACACTGATAGATAACTTGATTGCTCTGGAAAGTAGGGCACTGGTAGGATGGGTGGGCAGGAACTGCATTTAGCACCTGTGTGAAACTAGGAATCACATTAACATCCTACAATCAGTGGTGGTGCAGAGAGCCAATGCTGAATATTGCTTCTCAAGCTCCAACAAAAAGTCAAACTAACACAACAAATCAACAGCCTCTCCTATCACATTCCCTTCTAAATACAAGCCATATTTAATGTTCATACTGCCAGTATGGTGTGTCAGTGTGATTCTAACTCTAAAAAACTTCTAAGGCCCAGTCCTGTATTCTGACCAGGCGATTAGCTGCTCAATCAGTCTAAGAAAGTGTATGAGTGTCTCAACTCCAATATTTATTTAGTAAAACAGGTTACATGTGTTCAAACAAAGAAATAAAATAATCCACTACTATACTGTAATATAAAACAATGGTGTTGTTTTGTTACCACGTAATAACAGTTAAAATCTGGTATCTTATTTTTTTAATAGAAATACTGACCAGTGCATTTTTGTGTTCATTGATATTAATAAAAGCATTATTTATTTGATTTTGTTTAATCCTGAATCTGTAATAATAATGAGTGTCTGTAGAATATGTTGCTGTTTTAAATGCACCATATGTTGTCTCTGACAATTAAGGCATCTTGAAATAAATGGCTAGTGATTACAGCACTTGCAGTGTCCTTCTACAGATTAGTGATTTGCTCAGTATGTAATGAACAGGGCCTGCAGTTCAGTTGTAATTAATTCACTGACAACTGTCCATTCTTAAATGAACTGTCCTGTAACATTACCTGTGTTTGTATCACAACATTACTACATTGTATAGTATCTGTCATACTGTTAGAAATTTTAACGAGCAAACATGCTCTATTTTGGAACACACAACCATCATAAAAAGGCGAAATCCTTTAAAAACAAGAATGTGCATAATTTTTTGGTAAAACACATTCTCACAAAAGTGACAAAACCAATAATGGCTTTCAAATTCAACTAAATTTATCGTAGTAAAGTTTATTGGGGGTGATTAATTACAGAACAAGTAATGTTATGGGCAGCACATTTTAATCCTGACTTGAATGGTTACGTTTAAGGATGCCTTAAACTCTGCAGACTGTAATCAGCACTGCGACTATTATATTATAAATAATATTCCCTATATTATTGTGAGGTGGGTATGTGGCAGGGGTCCCAACCTCCCTCCATATTGCCAAAAAATACAGCTCACGTAACAGGAAATAAAAAAACATGTGCAGAATGACTGCCATACTTTTAGACTAACGTAGGGGCCTAAAGTTAAGGTTCACATACAAGTAGTCACGGCCTAATAATAACTATGTATTACGCAGAGCTGCTCTTTCCATAATCAGTCCTCCCATAAATCGCAGTATATATCTTTTGCCGTAATTTGTGGTGCTGCTCTGCGATTAAGATTACCATTAGCTGTAATTTGTCCATCCACCTAGGGCTAATCTGCTACTGACAGACTGTGTGAACAATAATCAATATATTATTATTGCCAATATTATCGATGTGTTGGGAAGTACCCGCCATAATTTGCCAATCAACAACCCATGCACCTAAATATAGACAAGGTGCCTTGATACACAAATGAAATGATGAAACTATTTTGCAGCTTCTCTAAAATCTGGGACTCGATCGCTGTTATAATAAAATCATACCCCAGTTGTAACTGATGTATATATATTTTCAAAATTATGTTACTGGTGCTGCCAAACATGTCAAATTATAATCAACAACGCGATGACACTGACAGTGTTGGTGACAAGCCCACCCAGGCTAGACAAAGCCACGATTTACCCAACTCGTGAGCTCTGCATACATACCTATAATATGACTGTCTGGACATTTCGATGCGTGATCACCCCGAAGAATATACCATGATCTTCGTACCCATTGAGTTTCGGCATTCGAATTGTTTATAAAGACGACTCAAAATAATTATGAAATTAGAGTAAACTTCAAGTTTATCTGGGGCGAACAAGATGGCGTTCATTGATCTCGAATTTGCGCGCTCGTGCTAATGAGATGCATGAAGTCCGCGTTTGATTGGCTGACGTACAACACAGCGCCATCTTACGTGGCTCCGTACATGCGGCACCAGCTGTTGTTTGTAAATAACCACACGTGTCTACCCACACATTCAAAGCTGTAGAATAATAGTGTACGTATAAAGTGTTAAAGCGTTAGAAATCTTCACTATGTCTATGAAATGTTACCGTTATCGAGAACATTCTTAAGAGCATTTAACACTTGAATTTTAGACATAAAAGAGCATCCATGTTTTGTGAATTTCAAGACTGCATTTGCTACCATCCAGAGGGGCATTGTTGGAAGACGGTGATGTCTATTGGAGTGGATCCCAAAATTACATCACTGATTGAAGCTATTTATGAGAATGTTGAATGTGCAGTAATTATCAATGGTCAACTGACAGAATGGTTCTGAGTGGAAATAGGAGTACGAATACGAATACATTTATTTCAAGTAAAAACACCCATAAACAACCAGTACATACAAATAGAATAAAAAATACATAGCATTTAAAAAGCAGATATGTTGGAAATATGAATAGAAAAAAGTTTATTATAAGTTTTAACAAAGTTAATAAATAAGTTATAAAAGTATAAGAAATAATTAAATAAATATATAAAAAATTAGAGCGAGACATGTTTATATATCCTATTCCATTTGTTCCTGGAGTTTGTCATGGAAGACCTGAAGAGCTCATGCAGAGTTCAAGCTAGATACCAACCTCTTTGACATCAGCTGTGCAGATGACACCTATGTCTACCATGTCCGAGAAGTTATAACTTTCCATTGAAGAACTTCAATTTGCCTTTGGCAAATGAGGCATGAAAATTTATTTCTCCAAATGCTAGCTCACCACTTCATCAGACAAGCGTACTGTCCTGGAAGGTGAAGAATTCAAGACTATTGGAGAGTTGTATTTCTTGGGTGGCTCAGTGCCCTCTTCAGAGATGCTAGACAACCCATAGCTCTAGCATTGGTAGCATTTTTGACAGATATTATGTATGGATTGGTGAAACATCCTATTAATCCAAGCTATGATTATGAGCAATAAACATGCAATATATCATGTTTCTATTGTTTTATTGACCTCCTGTACCTCACATGAACTTGAACAAATAATATTGCTGTGAAGTAAAAGCACGTCTTGTCTTGTGTTGTCTATGGATACAAACATTCAGGTCTTTTCTCATAAAACACTTTTATTAATGTACAGATAAAACCAAACAATGTGGTAAATGTATTACAGTTATATAAAAATCGCATGGATTGGTAACACTAATCATAACATAATACCTACAAATACTGTTACATAAATTACACCCAAAATCAAGGCCAACTGTGTAAATAAATAACTGATTACTACAATTCAATGAAACGTGTAAAACAGACATTATCAATGTGCAAGATATAATTCTGATACTACATCATCACTACAGAAAATGTGTTTTAGTGTTATGCCCAAACAGTAAAAATAGGTACATCAATAAAACGTAGCAATAGCAACGTGTGAAACACCAATAAAACCTGTTGAGAACGTGCATATGTTTGTGAGTAAATAAAAAAACTACACAAGTAACTAAAATTAGTCTTTACTACATGTGTTACTGTTCAAAGACTCTGCAGGCAATTATTACAAAATTATGATCAAACTGGACAATAACATGATACATAAAATAACACTAGAATGTTTTTTCAAACTGACATGTTACAATTATATTCCTTAATTTAACATCCAACACAACTATAACTTGACAACAGTAGCCATAGATGGGTCAACATCCATAATTATTTACACAATCAGCATATCAGTTAATATTAAGTATGCCGACAAAGTGTCCACTGGACTTGACATCTGTTGGTGCCTTCCAACTATTGCTCAAAACACTGTCGGATGACATCTAGACACCAGGGTGGCGCTGATGAGCATGACAACTTGTTTCCCCGTGGGATCACTGAATCACTTTCGCTTTCACATTCATTGGTTCTTTGTGAGTCGTTCAGGCAGGAGCCGTTGCAGACCAAGTAGCTGAAACAAAGGAAACATCATATTTACAATCATTGCTCACACTTGCAAGACAGCCCAGACAGCTTCGATCAACTAATTCTAATGCACTTTTCGTTCCCAGTGTTAAGATAAATATTGGAACTAGAGATTTCTTAGTTGCCACACCAACTTTGTGGATACATAGTAACATTTCGCCATCAACTAAAAACTCACCTGTTTAAACTTGCTTATCCTGCATAGCTATGCAACATTCTGATCCAACTGTTTACGACTGGAATTTTTAAACCAGCTTGAAACTGTCTAAACCTTTTATTTTGGTGTGCTGCTGAGCTTGGGTTTCCAGAGGATTTTAGTGCTATATAAGTTTTTGTATTGTATCACACAGTTCTAACACACAACTAAAATAGTACAGTCATGTCTTGTTTATCCATTCTTCAAAGAACCATTTTCTTCAGTAATCCATGTTTTGTGGGAACAATCTTGATACACCGTAAATTACTTCAGTATGCCATGATTCAGTAATCCGCAAGCTCTGTTAATCCAGCCAAAACCACCGGGAATCAAAGTGTGCAGACAAACAAGACTTCATACCTTTAACCAACATCTTGCAATTTCAGATTTAGGATTAATTGCATGATCAACTCCTTTCAACAAATATATTTTTCTGAATTTTTAGGTTTAATCGCATAATCAACCCCGTTCAATCAATGCAATATTTTTCAATAACCTTATAAACTTCTCCTTTGAAGACTGACCAGTCACACACAAACCTGAGCACTTACTCGGAAGGTGAAGACCACGATGACCCCCATCAGTATGAAGGGAAGGAAGGCGAGCGGTCGGCGCTGGGCAAGACTCTTCTTCTGTAGCCAGTTCAGTACGGCAATGTTGCGGTCAGTGTAGGGCGGGCAGCGCACACTGGACAACAGAAATTGCAGCATACTTCAGGTCAATGTGTACACTAGGCTGATTAAGGTTCCTCCTCGATTAAATTTTTTCACTCATCTCATTTCAGACTCATTTTGTGAACAATTGTACCTATCTAGTATTGACTATGATTTGCTGACTCGTTTAAACAAATGCGTTATTTAGTTTCAATGAAATCATGGGATAAATTATTTATGTTTGGGTCGAGGCAAAATTCAGCAAAAAGTGAAGCCACTTACTCCATCAGCTTTTCCAAGTTCTGCTTGCGCACCATGCAAGCCTTCTGATGTGTAAACGTATCAAAGCTAAACTTGCCGTGATATGCACCAATCCCACTCTCACCAACTCCTCCAAATGGCAACGTGCACACTACAAAACAAACCGCTGTATGATCACACACAGGCACATTTTTATCCCATACATATTTCTGTATCACACATTTTTCAAACTTTTGTGTTAAAAACTCACTGGTCTATAATTCTTTTACTTAGTTCATGAACCCTTTTTGAATAGTGGCATAATGTTGGCTTCTTTCCATTTAAAAGGAACTACGCTTTTAATTATGACAAATTTAAAACAGATGTTAACAGCCATTGACTTAACGGCTGTATAGAGGGATAAAGTGTGTAATAATGTAATGACTTTGTTCGCAGATACTTACAAGAGGTGTGCATGATGACGTCATTGATGGTGATGCCGCCACTTGACACCTCCGACAACATTCTGTCGACAACGCTTTTGTCTTTACTGAACACATAAAATGCCAGCGGCTTGTCTCTGGATGCACACAGCAAAAGCACAGTCAGTATATTTACCATTTTGTTTAATGGTATGGAAGAGGACAAAATAGTTTCCATTTTGCTAAATGGTATAGAAATAAAAAAAATGGTACAGAAGTGAAAACAATATTTCCCATTCTGCTAAATGTTACCGGAGTGGACAAAATAGTTTCCATTTTGCTAAATGGTATGGAAGTGGACAAAATAATGTTTTACTAAAATTTAATGGTTAGGAAGTGGGCAAAATAGTTTTCATTTTGCTAAATGGTACAGATGTTAGCAAAATAGCTCCCATTTTACTAAATGGTACAGAAGTGGACAAAATAGTTTCCATTTTGCTAAATGTATGAAAGCGGATAAAAATAGCTCCCATTTTGTTCAATGGTATGGAAGTGGGCATAATAGCTCCCATTTTGTTAATGGAACAAAGAAGATGTATTTTTATCAAATCAATATGAGAATATTGAATATGGGAATACAGGAATATTTCTTATAACTGCTCAGGACAATTAACTTATTTATCTAAATAAAATAACATAGGACAACAGATAAATTAAATAAACAGACCTGGACTTGATGAATGCTATGGCTTCGTTGATGTCTGCCACAGTCAAAATTGGCAGGAGAGGCCCAAAGATCTGTTGAATAATAAAGACAACACAATTAGAAAAGCACAGATGCAGGTTACAGAATGGAAAAAAGGATCAATATTATAAAGTTTAAAAGAACAGGGGTGGAAAGCAAGATAGAAAGAGATGAAAGCAAACACAGACAGACAGCAATTTAATAACATCACCTGAAGACTGTATGGTAAATAAAAACAGTAGAGAAAGTATTATTGCAAGACCTGGGTGACGCTGTCATGACAGTGGACATGCGCATACAATATCCCTCTCATCTTTTGTATTTTTAGAAATCTAAATGCACCCTCATTTTGTAATACCTGTAACCTTTTAAGCACTGTAAAGTTTGTTATTTATTTTTTACAGAAACATTCTGCCACTAAGTAACTCAACCATAGCACATCAGTAGATCAATGTACACTAGCAGATACGTAATAATATGTGGTAATTTACTGGTAAATCCATGGAACTCCTCTCCAGTTTTACAGAGAAGTACTGATTTATTATGAGCAAATGGACCACAAACAGTTTGCCTCCATCACCACCCACCTCCTCTTGCATGATGGGATCTGTCGGCCTCACATCGACCATGATTGTCGGAGCGATGTAGAGGTCCGATTCATCGGTCTGTCCACCAATCACAACGTTCATGTTCAGTAGTAACTTCTGCAGTCGTCTGAAGCAGAACACATACCTGATATTACTCCTACAAATACACAGAGAATGTACCTCACTAAGTGTCAGCAGGAAAGTTCATACCGCATAGAGACTAAAATAGACGCCTATAATATGATGATAGTCATTTCCAATCTAATTCCATGTAACAAATTGCTGGCCACTATTCTCAAGTAAATAACCATTTGATGAGAAGTTTTATATCTTGGAAGACAACAACATGCACTGTGGCCTACCAAAGTATCACTGCCACAGACATGTGAAAGATCACGTTACAGGGCTGTGCAAAAACTGAAACAAGTTCCATATGCACAGGGCACAGTCATAGTTTTGGATTCTTACTAATTAAAGAGGATTGTGATTCAAATCATCTTACTGCCATGAGAAATGTCTGTGTCCTGAGTGGTCGATGGATATCGTGGCATATAAGAACATTTAAACCTTTTCCGGATTTTTATCCCCATCCTGACTTTTGTAACTAAGTGTTCTGTATGCCTAACTACAAACACAAATATAATCATGTGAGAATGCTCACACACACATGCACGCACGCACGCACGCACGCACGCACGCACGCACGCACACACACACACATTATACACACTCACGCACACTTTTCACATGTACATACACACTCAGATATATCATTATGTTGGCGGAAGAATTTAACTTGTTTGACCTACCGATTTACTTAAATTTTAATTTATAAGATGGCCCTTTGAAAGTGACTATGAAAGTATTAGTCTTTTGAGCCTATTTTTTTTTTTTACCTTAATATATACCTGTTTATCAAATGCTTAAACACTCATTATCAAAATTAGAATTTAATATGGCTATACGTATCATCTGAAATGTCTGATGGGTCAAATACAAATTATTATTCTTCTTGCATAGTGAGCATCATGTCAACTCCAAAACGGCACTGTTGTGACTCTTTCAGCACAGAAATGCAGATACAGTGTTGACCAAACACAGACATCGGCCATCAACAATAATAGATTTTGGAACTATAAATAAAATATGACCTTTGTATTTAACCTGATAGCAGGGACCTACTGAGATATACAGAGTGTTTATGTGGCCACACTGGGTGACCTAGTACAGAGGTCACGAGATAAAGCTACTCATGTGACAGGTATGAGGCTACAGAGGGGTCTCATGCACATTCTGTATCAGAGTATCAGTTGGTTAACAATTTCAGATTCCACACCGTCTATGATGTGGCACAGTATTTCACAGGATGACAAGCAGTAATAGATATGCATATCTCTTTTTACTTTGTATTGCTAATTTGAAGGGGAACAGTCTGAGATTATTAAATGCGTATGTGAGGTGTGTTTTTATCAATTTTATTACCGGTAGTGCAAAAAAATTTCCGTTTTTAATGCATTTTTAAACGGACAATAAAGTTCTTGAATCTTATTCTCAATCCCCTTTCATTGGTTCACATTTGGCATCTTTCAAACTCGTGCGAAAACAAATGGAAAAATGCCTGAACTCCCAAAGGACTGAGAAACGTTCATCCAAAGATGACATCGCTAACAAAGTCACTGCATACTAATGACATGTGTCAATCAATTAAACACATGCACACATGTTTTATATAATGATTTTAGAATATTTAATTATTTTTAGTCGTCAAATTTAGATCAAATTTTTTTTTGGCCAATACTGGCGCCACATAAGATGTTATTATTATCATTTACTCACTTAACATGCCTGGTGTTGACGATGCGTGAGTAACTGTCAGACTTCTGTGGATTTTCACCGTAGAATTCCATCAACCTCTCTCGAAATCGATCAACAAGTTCTGTCTATGTGGAAAGAGATTATAACTGTCATTCATGTTTTCTAGTGAGCACTGATAAATTGTGGAAAACCAAATAACCTGCAATATAATATACTTCTAGCAGCAATGTTTAGGTAGCTGAAATGAAGTAGAGGTGCTGGTAATGAAATCGCTGCTTGCTGGACTGGCCATGTAAGTAGGATGCGAGAGGTAACAGTATGTGGCCAAACAAATCCAACAAAACTAGTAGCAGGAATGTGGTGGTCACATCATACAAAGACCAATAACAGCTAGGGCTGAAACTATACACTAAGCTAAGCCACGATATGATACACATCAATTTACTTGTGTCACAATATAATACGTATTGTGATACATAACGATACAGAGTTGTAAAGAAACACTTTATTTGCACCACATTACATAGATGTAAATGTCTACTGAAATCACAATGTTCAGGGAACATTGTACCAACAAAACTAGTGACATGTCTAACGTGAGATTTCGACAGGTAGCATACAAATTTTACTCCGTTGGCATCGACATTCAAAATGGGTAGACTTGAAAGGCTTACCTTTAATAAAACTTTGGAAAATATATTTGCATGTATCATATAATTATGTATCGGGATTCCAGAAAAATATATCGAGTATTGCATCGTAAAAAAGCATCATGATTCTTGAATCGTTACACTGGGAACCGATCAGTAAACTGAACAGTGAACAAGGGCACACATACACATGAGATGATAGACATAGAATGGTGTGAACAGTGAACAAGGGCACACATACACATGAGATGACAGACATAGAATGGTGTGAACAGTGAACAAGGGCACACATACACATGAGATGACAGACATAGAATGGTGTGAACAGTGAACAAGGGCACACATACACATGAGATGATAGACATAGAATGGTGTGAACAGTGAACAAGGGCACACATACACATGAGATGACAGACATAGAATGGTGTGAACAGTGAACAAGGGCACACATACACATGAGATGACAGACATAGAATGGTGTGAACAGTGAACAAGGGCACACATACACATGAGATGACAGACATAGAATGGTGTGAACAGTGAACAAGGGCACACATACACATGAGATGACAGACATAGAATGGTGTGAACAGTGAACAAGGGCACACATACACACGAGATGACAGACATAGAATGGTGTGAACAGTGAACAAAGGCACACATACACACAAGATGATAGACATAGAATGGTGTGAACAGTGAACAAGGGCACACATACACGCGAGATGATAGACATAGAATGGTGTGAACAGTGAACAAGGGCACACATACACACGAGATGATAGACATAGAATGGTGTGAACAGTGAACAAGGGCACACATACACACGAGATGACAGACATAGAATGGTGTGAACAGTGAACAAGGGCACACATACACACGAGATGATAGACATAGAATGGTGTGAACAGTGAACAAGGGCACACATACACACGAGATGATAGACATAGAATGGTGTGAACAGTGAACAAGGGCACACATACACATGAGTTGACAGACATAGAATGGTGTGAACAGTGAACAAGGGCACACATACACATGAGATGATATACATAGAATGGTGTGAACAGTGAACAAGGGCACACATACACATGAGATGATAGACATAGAATGGTGTGAACAGTGAACAAGGGCACACATACACATGAGATGATAGACATAGAATGGTGTGAACAGTGAACAAGGGCACACATACACATGAGATGACAGACATAGAATGGTGTGAACAGTGAACAAGGGCACACATACACATGAGATGACAGACATAGAATGGTGTGAACAGTGAACAAGGGCACACATACACATGAGATGACAGACAAACCTTGACGTCTTCGGTACATAGGATGTAGTCGGGAGCTAGACACGTCTGTCCAGCATTGAGAAACTTTCCCCAGGTGATGCGTCGTGCCACCAGAGACAGATCTGACTTGCGGTCAACATACACTGGACTATAAAGGACACAAAATATATCAGACCAAAATAATAAGTTTCTTGTGCATGCCTCCTGACCAGAAGGTTGTAAATTTAACATAAACTTACCATTCACCCAATTACAATTAGCTACAATGTGTTAACTAGGGAATGCAAATATGTAATCTGGTGTGGATTCACCAAGTGATGGTCTCCCTAACCAACCAAAAATAAGCCATGACAGGGCATGACTCAGATATTTCTGGTAACTTCCTTGCACAAGTATGTGAACAAACAAACTTAAAACAATTATTTAACTGAAATCAAATTTCACATTCTATAATAGGTGTTTTACATGGTTATTTCTATATGCAAATTATGTGCAAGTTAGTGCTTTACTAATGTTCCTGCTCCAACGCATTTAGAAGGCTTTAAGCCAAGAGGACAAAACGAAAATCAGTAGAAATATATTGTTAAAAGCAATAAATTAAGTCCTACCTCTTTCCGCCCAGCTCCATAGTGACTGGGGTAAGGTGCTTGGCTGCGGCCGCATACACGATGCGGCCCACCGTGCCATTGCCAGTGTAGAACAAGTAGTCGAACTTCTCTCGCAGCAAGGCAGTCGTCTCGGGCACGCCTCCATTTACAACCCGAATACACTCCTGGCACAAACACAGTAAAGTCAACTACTTGTTTAAAGATGGTCTTTCCATCAATTTGTTTGTCAACACAAAATTGGTAAGTAGCTTGTAGTCTTGTCACGGTTCCGGGTCTGGAACCGAAACTGCGAGTCTCAGTATGTACCACAGGTCGCGGTCCTCTTGGTCCTAAAGTCTTCCAGACCAGGAACAATCATAACACTAGTTATCAGTATCAGTAATAAACTCACACATTTTCATATGCTAAACCGAACTGTATCTAATGACCATTGTCCACTTGTGCATGCAGACTATAGTGTCTTGAAATAACCTACTTTAGCTCAGTGTTGGTGCATTTAACAACCGAGAACCAAGAACCATACAGACATATGAAAACTGGAACTGTGACAGCACTAGTAGCTTGCAACAATTGTGTTTTTGACAGTTTTGTGACTATGTAAAAACTCCCAATAGCCAATGCAACACAGTTTGATGGTATTACATACCATCACAATTGTGTTTAATATAATAATATTATAAAATCCTTCATGATTAAACCCAAAATTGCATTAAAAGTAGAAACAAGTAGGTGCGTCTATCAACAAATTGTTGTCGATTCCATTCCAGTCAGTAAATGTCCTGCTAGTTCATAATGGTACAACTGCACAGTTATTTGAAACTAACACAATAATTTTAATATCCCTAGATTATTATCAATATGTTATCACATAATAACCTGTATTAGATAGGATATTAAATTAGCTGAAGTGCCTTGCCTACAGAGACAAAACTGACAAACAACGAGGTGTTGCTTGGGAACAACAAGAAGAAGACTATCCTGCGGTAACCTCCACTGTCAGAGGATCGACTGTCAAGTAGGATGTCTCAATGTTCAGCTTGCATAGGGTGCATGTTGCCCTCAATGGCTCTTGTGTTCCCAGCTCCCAACATAAACATGCATCCAGATATGTTTTCTGCTTGGGATGTGTTCGAATCACAAATCAGGGAGAGACACTGTCAGAAAATACAGAGGATACTAGAGAGATGGACAGACATATCCACACATTTATTCCATGGAGTTTGTACATGTCACATTAATAATAAGGATCAATTTATAACTGATAGCTAAGGAGCACAATTGCATTATCCAATGAAAGTATTGACAAATTGTTCCCCTTATTTGTTGGAAAGACCCAGAAAGGTCTTCAGTGATTTCAGTAACAAATAATAATAGCGATCTTCTGCCCCAGGGGCTGTACAAACAAGGAAAGTAAGACTATTGTGGACAAGGGCTGCACAAATAAAAAAACCATCGTGGGCAGGGACTGTACAAATAAGAAAAACCATCGTGAAAAGGGACTGTATAGATAAGAAAAACCATCATGAAAAGGGACGGTACAAATAAACAAAATCATCACGTACAGGGACTGTACAAATAAGAAAAACCATTGTTGACAGCAGGGTTGTTTGATTTAAATCATTGATTTAAATCATGATTTGAATCACTCCAAAAAAAAATCATTGATTTATGATTTTTTTTACTTCCGATTTTTTTAATCGCTGATTTATATGAATTTAACACAAATAATTGTTTACAAGCATCGAGATCAACAAAGTTTTGTATGTTTTTTAATACAAAAGAACAAAGTGCGCACACTTGTGTAGCTGTATTGACACCAGATAGCCTGACAGTCAAATATTTTATGACATTGTGTATGTTTGAGCTATTCCCTTTCTGAATGCAGTGAAGTCACACAAACTTGCCTTCCAGAGGAAGTATCTTTTCAAGTCAGAAGCCCTGAGTTAAACTCCACTTACTTAGAGTTTGTGCTAGTTGTTACCAATTCATTATGTTGACTCAAGTGAGACAGTCTGGGCTGAAATTGTTTAATACTGTACCAGTTTGCAGTCTGGTTGGAGACCCTCAGAGTACACAGAGCCCTAGACAGGTGCTAATCCACCCTCTCAGCAAACAATATATACTGCTACAGCCACAGACACACAGCATGCTTTCCTTTCCAAGACAGATTATGCAACTACAGGGGGTGAGGCCTTGTGGACATTGTCTAATGTCTCTATATAAGCAAAAATCATGTACCCTCTGTAAGACAAGTACCCAAATCGATTTGAATAGAACATGTTTGAAAGAGTTTATAAATATAGACATCTATATAAATTTCTATATACCAGATTTCAAAAGAATCAAATAAATAATATAAAAAAAATTGATAATTTTTTTTTAATCATGATTTTTTTAAACCCTGGTTGACAGGGACTGTACAATTAAGAAAAACCATCGTGGACAGGGGCTGTACAAATAAGGAAAGTAAGAATATTGTGAACAGGGGCTGTACAAATTAATAAGAAAAACCATCATGGACAGGGACTGATCAAATTAATAAGAAAAACCATCGTGGACAGGGACTGTACAACTAAGGAAAGTAAGACCATCGTGGAAAGGGGCTGTACAAACAAGGAAAGTAAGACCATCGTGGAAAGGGGCTGTACAACTAAGGAAAGTAAGACCATCGTGGAAAGGGGCTGTACAACTAAGGAAAGTAAGACCATCGTGGAAAGGGGCTGTACAAATAAGGAAAGTAAGACCATCGTGGAAAGGGGCTGTACAAACAAGGAAAGTAAGACCATCGTGGAAAGGGGCTGTACAAACAAGGAAAGTAAGACCATTGTGGAAAGGGGCTGTACAAATAAGGAAAGTAAGACCATCGTGGAAAGGGGCTGTACAAACAAGGAAAGTAAGACCATCGTGGAAAGGGGCTGTACAAACAAGGAAAGTAAGACCATCGTGGAAAGGGGCTGTACAAATAAGGAAAGTAAGACCATCGTGGAAAGGGGCTGTACAAACAAGGAAAGTAAGACCATCGTGGAAAGGGGCTGTACAACTAAGGAAAGTAAGACCATCGTGGAAAGGGGCTGTACAACTAAGGAAAGTAAGACCATCGTGGAAAGGGGCTGTACAAATAAGGAAAGTAAGACCATCGTGGAAAGGGGCTGTACAAACAAGGAAAGTAAGACCATCGTGGAAAGGGGCTGTACAAACAAGGAAAGTAAGACCATCGTGGAAAGGGGCTGTACAAATAAGGAAAGTAAGACCATCGTGGAAAGGGGCTGTACAAACAAGGAAAGTAAGACCATCGTGGAAAGGGGCTGTACAAATAAGGAAAGTAAGACCATCGTGGAAAGGGGCTGTACAAACAAGGAAAGTAAGACCATCGTGGAAAGGGGCTGTACAAACAAGGAAAGTAAGACCATCGTGGAAAGGGGCTGTACAAATAAGGAAAGTAAGACCATCGTGGAAAGGGGCTGTACAAACAAGGAAAGTAAGACCATCGTGGAAAGGGGCTGTACAAATAAGGAAAGTAAGACCATCGTGGAAAGGGGCTGTACAAATAAGGAAAGTAAGACCATCGTGGAAAGGGGCTGTACAAACAAGGAAAGTAAGACCATCGTGGAAAGGGGCTGTACAAATAAGGAAAGTAAGACCATCGTGGAAAGGGGCTGTACAAACAAGGAAAGTAAGACCATCGTGGAAAGGGGCTGTACAAATAAGGAAAGTAAGACCATCGTGGAAAGGGGCTGTACAAACAAGGAAAGTAAGACCATCGTGGAAAGGGGCTGTACAAATAAGGAAAGAAAGACCATCGTGGAAAGGGGCTGTACAAATAAGGAAAGTAAGACCATCGTGGAAAGGGGCTGTACAAACAAGGAAAGTAAGACCATCGTGGAAAGGGGCTGTACAAATAAGGAAAGTAAGACCATCGTGGAAAGGGGCTGTACAAACAAGGAAAGTAAGACCATCGTGGAAAGGGGCTGTACAAACAAGGAAAGTAAGACCATCGTGGAAAGGGGCTGTACAAACAAGGAAAGTAAGACCATCGTGGAAAGGGGCTGTACAAACAAGGAAAGTAAGACCATCGTGGAAAGGGGCTGTACAAACAAGATTTAACAAGATTTAACAAGATTTGCCATCCAAGCCAAAGGCCCAGATGGCAAGTGGACAAGGAAGCCATTGGCTTATCGAGAGTCCAACAATGTTCACCTACTTATAACCCGCCCTCCTGATATATGTGTCAACCTTGTTTTTAAACATATTCACGCTGCTAGCAGTTACACAATCTGTAGACAGTTTGTTCCATTCATTTATTGTCCTCTGTGAGAACGAGTGCTTCCTGATGTCCAATCTACATTGATCCTTTACTAATTTTACCTCATGTCCTCTAGTTCTGCTATCCTTCTTGAGTGAGAAAAACATATTTCTATCAATATTTTCATACCCATTCAATATCTTAAAAACTTCAATCTGATCTCCTCTTAACCTCCTTGTCTCTAGAGTTGTTAAACCACATTCTTTCAGGCGTTCTTCATAACTAAGGTCTCTAAGTTCTGGAATCATTTTAGTTGCTCTCCTTTGTATGCGTTCAAGCGTATCTATATCCTTCTTACGATATGGTCTCCATGCTTGTATACAGTATTCTAAATGAGGTCTAACTATTGCTTTATAAAGAGGTATAATTAACTTTTTTCCCTTATATGTTATGTTTCTTCTAATCAATCCAAGAATTTGATTACCCTTTGAAGCTGCAATACCACACTGCTCTGAAACTTTCATATCAGCGCTTATTGTAACTCCTAAGTCCTTTTCTTTTACAGTAGTACCAAGAACAGTAGCTCCCATTTTATAGTTTACATTCAAGTTCCCATGTCCTGTATGTAGGCATTTACATTTCCCAAAATTGAACAGCATCTGCCATTTCTCAGACCATTTCACTAATCTGTCTAGATCGTTTTGTAAATGTTGTTTATCACCATCAGTATTAACCTTTCTAAACAGTTTTGTGTCGTCCGCAAATTTCAGTACGTTACTTGTTATACTCTCGTCCAAGTCATTGATATAAATTAAGAATAATATAGGTCCTAATACTGATCCTTGAGGTACCCCACTCAAAACCGATTTCCAATTTGAAACTTCGCCATCTACTACAACTCGTTGTCTTCTGTCAGTCAGCCATTGTTCTATCCAGTCAGTTATGCTATCCCCGATACCATGGGCTTTTAATTTAAGTAGCAATCTTTGATGTGGCACTTTGTCAAAAGCTTACAAGGAAAGTAAGACCATCGTGGAAAGGGGCTGTACAAACAAGGAAAGTAAGATCATCGTGGAAAGGGGCTGTACAACTAAGGAAAGTAAGACCATCGTGGAAAAGGGCTGTACAAACAAGGAAAGTAAGACCATCGTGGAAAGGGGCTGTACAAACAAGGAACGTAAGACCATCGTGGAAAGGGGCTGTACAAACAAGGAACGTAAGACCATCGTGGAAAGGGGCTGTACAAACAAGGAAAGTAAGACCATCGTGGAAAGGGGCTGTACAAATAAGGAAAGTAAGACCATCGTGGAAAAGGGCTGTACAAACAAGGAAAGTAAGACCATCGTGGAAAGGGGCTGTACAAATAAGGAAAGTAAGACCATCGTGGAAAAGGGCTGTACAAATAAGGAAAGTAAGACCATCGTGGAAAGGGGCTGTTCAACTAAGGAAAGTAAGACCATCGTGGAAAGGGGCTGTACAACTAAGGAAAGTAAGACCATCGTGGAAAGGGGCTGTACAAACAAGGAACGTAAGACCATCGTGGAAAGGGGCTGTACAAACAAGGAAAGTAAGACCATCGTGGAAAGGGGCTGTACAAATAAGGAAAGTAAGACCATCGTGGAAAAGGGCTGTACAAACAAGGAAAGTAAGACCATCGTGGAAAGGGGCTGTACAAATAAGGAAAGTAAGACCATCGTGGAAAAGGGCTGTACAAATAAGGAAAGTAAGACCATCGTGGAAAGGGGCTGTTCAACTAAGGAAAGTAAGACCATCGTGGAAAGGGGCTGTACAAATAAGGAAAGTAAGACCATCGTGGAAAGGGGCTGTACAAACAAGGAAAGTAAGACCATCGTGGAAAGGGGCTGTACAAATAAGGAAAGTAAGACTATCATGGACAGGGGCTGAACAAATAGACATAACTTGCTCAAATATATCCGTTACAAGGAAAGTAAGACCATCGTGGAAAGGGGCTGTACAAACAAGGAAAGTAAGACCATTGTGGAAAGGGGCTGTACAAACAAGGAAAGTAAGACCATCGTGGAAAAGGGCTGTACAAATAAGGAAAGTAAGACCATCGTGGAAAGGGGCTGTACAAATAAGGAAAGTAAAACCATCGTGGAAAAGGGCTGTACAAATAAGGAAAGTAAGACCATCGTGGAAAGGGGCTGTTCAACTAAGGAAAGTAAGACCATCGTGGAAAGGGGCTGTACAAATAAGGAAAGTAAGACCATCGTGGAAAGGGGCTGTACAAACAAGGAAAGTAAGACCATCGTGGAAAGGGGCTGTACAAATAAGGAAAGTAAGACTATCATGGACAGGGGCTGAACAAATAGACATAACTTGCTCAAATATATCCGTTCTACACAACTCTAAACTATACGTTCTCTTGTAATTAACAAACAAGTATGCACTGACCTTGTCAAAATACAGTGGGATGATGTCCTCCAGCAGGTGAGCCGTATGTTCTGATACCTCTGATGGCTTCATGATGACACAGTTACCTAGCGCAGGCAATGAGGAAGGATACAGTTCCGTCTTATATAAATGTAATATATATATATATTTTTTTTGGTTATATGTTCCTGAAATATGCAAGCGGTGAGTTATCATCCTCTTGAGGAAGGCAAAAAAAATACAGAAATGCTACATTATAAGTTAATCGTGCAATTTGGTTAACTTGTAGTTTAGTAACATAGTTTTATTAAACTGTAATATTGGCATCCATCAACAACAGAAGAGATTATACTATTGTTTATTTTTAATACCACCGACATCATCTTACCTGCTGAGATTGCCCCTATCACTGGAAGAAGAATGAGCTGTATAGGGTAGTTCCACGCCCCGATGACCAGGGCTACACCCCGTGGTTCTGGTATCACATAGCAGTCATCCATCATTGCCAACATAGTCTTCTTAACCTGCAATGGATGGATGTTAAGTTACCTTGTGTCTGGAAGCTTCAAAGAAATAAAACAGCTTATTTGTCAACGTGGTCCACTTACATTCACTCCACAAAACATCTTCTATGACCACCTGACCTGACCCACATTCTATTTCACATTGGCCTTGTCCGTCCACTGCAGGGTGTAGCCCTCCACTAAACCTTTCCATCTTTCTCGGTCTGTTCTTGTCCAAGGTGCTCCTGCGTAACTGACAGTGTTGATGCACCTCTGAGTTTTGTGCTCTTTTCCCTTCTGTCATTCGTGGTCCTTGTGTTGTCTTCTGTCATTCAGTTGTTGTGATGTGATGGTCCATGTGTTGTCTTCTGTCATTCAGTTGTTGTGATGTGATGGTCCATGTGTTGTCTTCTGTCATTCAGTTGTTGTGATGTGATGGTCCATGTGTTGTCTTCTGTCATTCAGTTGTTGTGATGCGATGGTCCTTGTGTTGTCTTCTGTCATTCAGTTGTTGTGATGTGATGGTCCTTGTGTTGTCTTCTGTCATTCAGTTGTTGTGAAGGTCCTTGTGTTGTCTTCTGTCATTCAGTTGTTGTGATGTGATGGTCCTTGTGTTGTCTTCTGTCATTCAGTTGTTGTGAAGGTCCTTGTGTTGTCTTCTGTCATTCAGTTGTTGTGATGTGATGGTCCATGTGTTGTCTTCTGTCATTCAGTTGTTGTGATGTGATGGTCCATGTGTTGTCTTCTGTCATTCAGTTGTTGTGATGTGATGGTCCATGTGTTGTCTTCTGTCATTCAGTTGTTGTGATGCGATGGTCCTTGTGTTGTCTTCTGTCATTCAGTTGTTGTGATGTGATGGTCCTTGTGTTGTCTTCTGTCATTCAGTTGTTGTGAAGGTCCTTGTGTTGTCTTCTGTCATTCAGTTGTTGTGATGTGATGGTCCTTGTGTTGTCTTCTGTCATTCAGTTGTTGTGAAGGTCCTTGTGTTGTCTTCTGTCATTCAGTTGTTGTGATGTGATGGTCCATGTGTTGTCTTCTGTCATTCAGTTGTTGTGATGTGATGGTCCATGTGTTGTCTTCTGTCATTCAGTTGTTGTGATGTGATGGTCCTTGTGTTGTCTTCTGTCATTCAGTTGTTGTGATGTGATGGTCCATGCTTATTTAGAGTAGAATATTAACGTTAATGTGTGTTGTTTCGATTTTAAAATGACATACTTTATCATGTGTTGAACTGCATAAAATACGTGTGTGTGGAATATGGAATACAAATAATCTGTTACGCTGGACTGGCTGGTCGCCGCCACTGTGAGGAAACCCTGTTTTGCCGCATGGTATATAAAGCTTATTTAGAGTAGAATATTAACGTCAATGTGTGCTGTACCAATTTTAAAACGTCAAAATGTTGAATTGAATAAATTACATGTGTGTGGAATTGTGGAATACAAATCGACAATAACCTGTTACGATGGGCTGACTGTATGACGCGTCACTATGAGTAATGCTCATCGAAAACAATAACCTGGAGATGAGCAGCGGAACACATGCGTATGAGTTTACGCTTGCAGTGCAAACGTTGATTAAAAATTCTCGTAGCTTCACTTCATCCTTTAGCCATCCCCGAAGCGTCGATTCGGGAACGCGCATCTCCCGAGACACTTTGCATTGCGATTCACTCTTTCGTAATCGGATGACCAAATCTAACTTTTTGCATACCGTGTATGCCTTGCGTTTTGGCATAACGAAGATCCGAGAACGATATTTGTGATGTGTGTAACAGACTAACGGAAAGCTAATGATACTTCGTTGCTGTTTCACCGGAGATTACTGTTGCCTGCTCAATTACATTTAACTCGATTTTACTAAACTTTTATTTCAATGCACTGTGAGTTATTTTCATGTATCGGCATTCAGTAAGAATTGTTTAATCTTGCTCTTGCTGCTTGTTATGTAGAATAAACGAGTTAAACTTCAATGTTTTTAATCAGTTGAAAGGTGCAGGAGCGAATTGGCTGGTGTGTCTCTGATGTCTAAATTGTGAAGCTGTCATGTGATTTGCACCGAGCTGGCTGCATGCAAACAGTTGTCGACATTTTGCCTCATTTTTATGTTTCATTTTTCATTTCATTACCACAACGAGTTTTACTGTGTACGTTCGTCAATATATCTGGGATATACAAGGAAGTCTCATCCTGCAAAAGTCCGCCGTATGTGTGTGTTTTACTGACTTTTAAAAACTTTCGTTGTACTGTGGGTTCACCTGACCATACATGAACATTCCTGCTGGTCATTCAGGCCGCAGTTGACACATATTGCGTAATCATGCCGCCGTACAGGTACACTGCCTGTCAACTACTTGAACTTTTCAATGCGTCACGCCTGAATGCCGATGCATGGACGACAGCGATTGAACTCGGCATTGCAGCAAAGTTACCAACGAGACGCGGCTGCCGAGGTGGTGTTCGGAAACAACGAACCACTCAACCAGTGATCGGACATCGGCCACCCACTCGCCAAGCAATTCCAAATAAACAAACGGGTGTTGACAGCTCGAATCTCGTTCAGCTTATCACCCCGGTCAGTGCGCTTGACAGCTGTACTGCAGCTACTCTCAGGCTGTTGAATGTCAGATCGCTGCGTAATAAGGCCGATTTTATCACAGATTACGCATGCGAAAACGACATTGACATTCTGTGTATGACGGAAACCTGGTTAACTGATAACGATGCATCTTTGATATCTGCTATTGTCCCTCACGGTTACAAGTTCCAACATCTCCCGCGAAACGATCGACGCGGTGGAGGAGTTGGGGTTCTGTTCAAAGCTTCATTTCACTTTGCACTATCCAAACCGTGGCCTGCCGAATCTTTCGAATGTCTCGAAGTCATGCTACGCGGATCGAGCGTTGCAGCAGCATTACGCATTTTTGTGGTGTACCGGCCACCATCATCTGGTCGCAAGTCTAAGCCGTTTCGCGTATTCCTAGAGGAATTCGGCGAATTACTCGAGCGTGTCTCCATAAAAAAAACTGGACTTATCATACTTGGTGATTTCAACGTTCACTACAGAAATGGTGACGACAAGGACGCACGTGACTTGGCTGCAATTCTCAATGACATTAATCTACAACAACATGTGACATCGTCAACGCACTGCCGAGGTAACATTCTTGATCTGGTGATCTCACCGGTGACAGGCTCTGTGCTAACAGACGTGTCCGTAGAGTCACTACTGACAGACCACCACGTCATTATGTGCAAGCTCGTTACAGCTAAACCTCGACCAGTGCAAAAAGAGATATTCTACCGTAAATACGCCTCAATCGACATGAAGCAGTTCACGCGCGACCTGATCGATTTGCCGCTGGTCACCTCTCCCGCCAATGACATTGACAGTTTATGTGAACAGTACGTCTCAACTTTTGACCATAATCGACAAGCATGCACCCGTTATCCGACGAACGATAAATGTGCGTCCCAGGCAACCGTGGAGAAACGATGACTTGCAGAGGATGAGGCAGCAGGTTAGACGAGCCGAACGCAAATGGCGCCACACACGACTCACTGTTCATCGTGAAATTTACACGGATTTGCGTGACGCTTTCAAGCAAAGCATCGCTTTGGCCAAATCTGCGTATTACTGTGCCGAGATTAAATCATCAGCCCGTAATAACAAAGAGATGTACCACATCACAAACGACCTGATGGGTCGCTCCAGTAAAACTTTGTTTCCGAAAAGTGATGATGGTCCAGGCGCATTGGCTGATTGTTTCGTCACGCACTTCACTGACAAGATCACTGATATCCGTGTACATCTGGCGACTATAAGTACGCAGCGCCAGCAGTCGGTGTTCGCAGATGATAATGACTGTCGTGTTGTGGATCCTCTTTGTGACTTCGAACTGGCTACTTGCAATGACATCTGTAATCTGGTAATGAAGGGTACTAGCAAACTTTCAACTAACATCGACATCATTTCTGCAACCCTGCTTATATCGAACATTGCTACGCTCGCACCGGTGTTAACACGCATTGTGAACCTGTCGATCGAGTCCTCAACAATGCCAGCTGTTATGAAACACGCCGTCGTGACACCATTGTTAAAGAAGAGTGATCTTGACCCTGAAATACTATCCAACTACCGACTGATATCCAACTTGAGTTTCATATCAAAACTCCTCGAGAAGTATGTAGCATCGCAAATCCGGCAGTACATGGACTCGAATGATCTCTTCGATGTTTTTCAGAGTGCGTATCGTCCTGCTCACAGCTGTGAAACAGCCCTCGTTCGTATACAGGACGACATTCTACATTCGCTCGACAATCGGAATACCGTGATATTGGTGTTGCTCGATCTCAGTGCTGCCTTCGATACTGTTGATCACCGTCTGCTTCTAGACAAACTGCACGAAATTGGCATACGTGACAACGCACACCGCTGGATACAGTCGTACCTTTCGCAGCGGCTCAACCATGTCTTCGAACACCACCAACTCCGTTACCACATGTATGCTGACGATACCCAGCTGTATGTTGAATTTCTGCGTGATCAGCCAGCGCATGCTACAACTGCCATTGACCGCATATCGCGATGTACCGCCGATGTAAAGTCATGGATGGTGTCCCACAACCTTCTTCTTAACGAGTGTAAAACGGAAGCCGTCGTAATTTCCGCTGCGCAGAATCGCAAACGTGTTCAACCTCCTGTTGACCTAGTCATTGATGTCTGTGGCTGCTCCGTCACGCCGAAACCATTCATCCGCGACATCGGTTTTGTATTTGATGACACAATGACAATGGCGGCACAGATACGCCGTGTCTGCCAGGTGGCATACTGTCACATTCGCGGCATTGCAACTATCAGAAAATGCCTTTCCACCATTGCTTGCAAAACAATTATTCATGCTTTAGTCATGTCGCGCTTGGACTTCGGCAACGCTATGTTTTATGGACTGCCCGAGACGCAGCTGCGGAAACTGCAGATGATTCAAAACTCTGCGGCACGGCTTATTACTGGAACCCGCAGACGAGATCACATAACACCAGTTTTATTCAGTTTACATTGGTTGCCTGTTCGTCAGCGAATCGAATTCAAGCTTCTTTTACTTGTGTTTCGCGCTGTGCATCATCTATGCCCAGTGTATCTGTTGTCGATAGTGATTCCATACACACCCACCCGAACACTGAGATCCGCCGATCAACATCTATTGACTATACCGCGGTACCATCTCGAGCGGTACGGTCGTCGGGCCTTTTCTGTGGCATGCGTATGAGTTTACGCTTGCAGTGCAAACGTTGATTATAAACCCTGCCTCCCGCAATTAGGCAAGCCAACTCCGTTGCGGTATTCAAGTCACTTCTAAAAACACATCTCTTTCGCGAAGCCTTTCGAACACTCTGTTGACATTTTAATCACTCAAACAGTTTACTTATTTAACTTATTATTTATTTAATTTGTTTATTTAACTTATCTGATTAATTTATATGTTTATCTAATGTATCAACTAAATTGTAGTTGTTTATTTTATCTTTTTATTTATTATTTTATGTATTTATTTAACTTCTTGATATAATTAATTCATTTAAATCATTTATTGAACTTTTTTATTTAACTTATGTTTACCTGTCTTTTAATCAAATTTTATGTTAGCTCTTCAATTTATTTAAAATTATTTAGCATTACCTTGTTAGCGCCTTTGAACAGGTTTTTAACCCGGATACATGGCACATTATAAATGTATAATAATAATAATAAATTACCACTGAATGTGTGAACGTTTTATTCACATGCAACGCATTTGTGTGAATCACCATTGCAATTAACAAGTCGCCTGGCTGAAGCCAATGCCAGGGAAACACGATTGATGGCAGCCCAACCATTTCACCCGGGGTCCACGACCGACCGCGTTATATCCGAATCCGCGTAATAACGGGGCACGACTGTATTATGTTCCTACATAAAGTGGGCAATCAATGGAATATGTGTAGCAATACCAATACTAGTCATACTACTGATTTGGACATCGACGAATCTGATTCTCAATGGGCTAAATTAATTAAGGAGGGGGTTGTAATATATCCAGTAACATGGGTTGTTGAGTTATCAGCTAGTCTATCTGATGCCAAGTGTCTACTTTGTTTAGCTGGTCAGTTTACACTGCTTACTTCTGTGACAGCTTTGTCCAGGCCAAGGCTGGGTATAATTATGTAATTGATTACAGCACAATGCTGTAATTGACTTTCTTAATTGAAATACCTGCATGATCTGCTCATATAATCAAAGGAACATTCAGATATAATATAAGTACACTGACAAAATAGCCCCCCCCCCCCCCCCGCCTTCCTTCTAAGCAATATTTAATTGCAATCTGCCAGCAGACTTCCAAAGGGTCTCCAAATATGCCAAAAGGCATCACCATTAGCTGTTTTCAAGGTATACCTCAACTGGCCATTGGTCTGCCTTTTCTGTAATTCTGTAATCTTCTATCACAGTGTACATAACGAAGGGTCAGGTGGTGGTTTCCCTAGATTCAGTACTTAGATCATGTAATTAACACTGCCCAATTCAGAAAATAGGCTTAATTGAGAGTGAGCTACAGCCCACAGGTTTATTATGTAAGACTACTGACTGGGCTTGAAGCCATTTTATGAGTAGAATTGCTTTGAAATGGCTTAGTAGACCGGAGAGGCTCATTAGGATTTCAAATGGTTATGGCCTTTGTTAGTAGTTGTACTGCACCCTGTGTAATTAAACATTAATAAATGAACCAAGCAAATACTACATTATATTTATAAGGAACAATAATATTAATCTAGCTAATTGGATATGAAATCATGAAGTCACGGTTCAACAAAATGTACAAACATTATATTTGTTTATCAATCGTATTATTCGTGCACACAATCAGCAACCCACACGCTACATAATTAACAAATGGTTCTGCATAATACAAATGTTATTAAAATTGTGAAAATTTTAGAAGTGTAATTGTAACTAAACTGAAAAATTTAAAGTAATTGTAATTGATTTTTTGTAACTGGGCCCAGCCCTGTCAGACATTCTCAGACAGGCCAATACACTGGCTGGATGGCTTACCTTGACTGGCTTTGTCCACTCCCGAAGGTTATTTATGTGGTCAATGACTTCATTCCTCAGGAACTCAATCTCCATGTACACCACCTCATGCTTCGACTGCAACAAGAGATTGCAAGCATGAAGCAAACAGCCAAAATTTAAGAAACATCTGATTTACAACAATAATAATGCTGGTATTTTGGAGCAGCACTGTACAGTGTAAAAGGGAATCTAGGGATGAAGAAGAGTATTATTAATTATGTTCATAGAGAATAATAAAGGATGCATTCCCAATGACAAGCTTGTAGTTGCCTTAAAAATTATGCTCATCAAAACATGCTGCACACTTTGAGGGTGACTGACTTTGAGATCTGCAAGTAAACGTTCTATAAAAGTTATTTAGAAGAATTTTATTTAAGAAGTTTCAAACTGCAGGAAAAACTTTTTAAACATGAGTTATGAGAAGCACGTCCCAGATTACCGAACCTCTGGCAAAATGGAGGTTGAAACAGAGTGAATGTGGACTAATCCCTAGAAACACCTTGTTTGTAGTTTTCTAGTAATAGTAATGGTTTATTGTCTCAAATAACATAAATTCATGCACATACAATCAATCAGCCGATCAACTACTAAACACATTTAAGACAATGGAAAAGAAGCAAATTGCTCATGTTTCCTTTTTCAATTATAAATTAAATATATTATGCGCCACGATGTCTATTCTATATTAAAAAATAATCAATAAAAAAAATAAGAAAATAAAAAAAATCAATAAGTAGGATTATTCACATGTGAATTATAGTAGACCAGTGTACAGCAGTTACTGTTGGATATTAACTTTGCTGTACACGTTGAAAATACAATACTAAGTAAACCAATAGTTGTTCACAAGTGATTTGTAATACTAGTACACCACATTTGTCTAATCAATAACTTGTTTGTAATAAGATATGATAAAAAGGTTACTACAAATAAGTCATTCACATATAATAATACATAGGACTATTATAGTAAATTATACTGGTATATCACAATTGACTAGAGTAATCTTGGTCGTAGGTTCCCCAGATGTGATGTTTCACTTTCTTTTTAAATATATAAATAGACGTACAATCATCCAAGTGGTTCTTTGTAACAATAGTATTCCATAATTTGGGACCAACATATGCCAATGTATTTCGTCTGGTGTTGGTTTTACAGTATGGTATTTTGTAAGTTATTTCTTGTCTCATTGTATAACTGTGTAACATGATATGATGTGTAAGGCTTAAGCATGTCATTAAATATATTTGGTAAAATACCCCTATTATGTTTATACATTAGCACGCAGCTTATATATTTCTTTAGTTGATAAATGTTCATAATTTGATATGTCTTAAATAAAAACTGTGTGTGGTTTCTAAATCCAAAATGACTAATTATACGTATTATTCTTTTCTGCAATATATGAATTTTAGATAAATATATTGTTGGAGCTCTTCCCCATACTACGCTACAATAAGTAATATATGGGTAAATAAATGTATATTATAGGTTAACCAACGTCTTCTTGTTCAGTTTGCTCTTTACCTTTTTGATAATGCCTATGCTCTTAGAAATTTTATTACATATGTACTTTATATGGTCACTCCAATTGATTTTATTATCTATTATCACTCCCAGAAATTGCATATGATTAACAGTGTCTATATCTATTCCATCTATGTATATGTCATTACGTCTGTTTCTTACACTGGGATTATTGCTAAAGGTCATTGTATATGTTTTTTTTTTATATTCAGTGAGAGTTTATTAGTTTTAAGCCAAAGTGACAGCTTTTTTATTTCAGTATTTCAATCTTTTTCCATTTTTTTCAAATCTTTCCCTTGGATAAAAATGTTAGTATCATCTGCATACATAATGGGAAAGGTGATCCGAGAAACAGCACCTAAATCATTTATATATATAAGGAATAGTAACGGTTCTAATACCCTTGTGGTACTCCACATGTTATATTTTTAAGAAAAGAATTGGTTCCATTTTTACTGTTTGTTGTCTTCCAAATAAATAACTTTGAAACCACTGGAGCGCTATTCCTGATTCCATAATGATCTAGTTTTCTTAATAGGATATCATGGTTAACAGTATCAAATGCTTTAGCAAAATCTAAAAATAGTCCAATTACATGTTCTTTTTTGTCCATTGCACTAATTATTTTGTCAATTAGTATTGTTAAAGCCATATACGTTGAATATCCTTTTTTAAATCCAAACGGGGAGTTATAGGTCTATAGTTTTTAATTAGTGTAGCATCACGTTTCTTAAAAGCAGGGTTGGGGTCAAGTACCAGTACTTGTACTTAAGTACACATTTGTCAGTACTTGATGTACTTGAATACTTGATGTGTGAAAATGCAAAGTACTTGTACTTGTACTTGAACTACAGTACTTGGGAAATAGCAAGTACTTTTCAATACCTTGGTGAGGCAGCCATGGCCGAAGAGAGTGACCCTCTCACATGCTGGAAGGGACATTCAAACATGTACTCGACCCTAGCCAAGCTGGCGGTCAAGTATCTGACAGTCATGGCATCATCAGCATCGGTAGAAAGGACTTTCAGCATTGCTGGGAAGGTGTTCCGCCCAGACAGGTGTCGGCTCACAGACAAAAACTTTGAGACTGTCATGATGATAAAGTGCAATGACAGGTCAAATATGAAATGAACAATGGAGTGGTTGGACTTGACCAAGTATTGCCAAGTATTATGATGTATAATGTATGATGTATAATGTAACATGGTTTCTATAAATATTATTATAATTTATAGAATTTTTTTTAACTTTTCTGCTTGATCTTCACAACCAAATGATAATAAAATGTGATGCTCAGTTTTGCTCATATCAAAAAGTCACATAAATTTGTGTTGCAAAATAAACATGGCAAAATATCGAAAAATATTACAACCATTAAAATAGGCCCATTTATATTTGAGTACTTGTACTTGACATGTCAGTACTTGATGTACTTAAGTACTTTGTACATAAGTGAGTACTTGAACTGTACTTGTACTTGATATTTATTTTGGGTACTTGATGTACTTGATCAACTGTACTTGACCCCAACCCTGCTTAAAAATGAGCACTACCTTAGCTATTTTTAGTTCATCTGATACATGTCCTTTATCAAATGATAAATTTATAATGTAGCACAATGGCCCAATCATACCAGAGTAAGTTTGTTTGATAATATTTGGTTTTATGCCATCCCAGCCGGAACTAGTTTTTCAATTTCTCTATAATTATCCTTATCTCATCTGTGGTTGCAGGTGCAAAAAACATAGAGTTTTTATATATTCCATCAAGATAATCGTCAGGCTTTTCTGTGACGAATGGTATTTCATTAGCTAATTCTGATCCAACGGTCGTGAAATACTCATTAAATTTATCAGCTATTAGTTGCTTGTTTTGTGTTAATTTACCATTGACTAAGAACTCTTGGCTACATGAAAATACTGTTCTCTTGCTTATGATTTCCCTTATCACATGCCAAGCCTTATCAAACTCCTTCTGATAGTGATAGTTTTCTGCTATATTATTATTAATAAGTTGCCTTAATTTGTTTTTGTATCTTTGATTTCATTAAACACTGTTTGTTTTCTCAAGAAAAACATATATAGTTTGTGTTTTGTTTTTATAGAATTCCTAAACCCTTTGGTGATCCATACTCTATGTTTCCCTTTTCTTACCCTTTTCTTAGCTAGGGGGAATGATTTATCATATGCCAGTGACATTTTCTTTACAAATGAAGTATAACTTTTTTGGGGATCTTCAGATGCATAAACATCATCCCAACATATTGTATCTATAATACTTTTGAATAAGGCAATGGTTTGATCATTATATATATATTCTGTAGACCATTGATAGGACCTACATTCTCGAGGTCCTTGTAAAGAATGTAGACCACTGAAAGGACCTACCTTCCTGAGGTCCTTGTAAAGAATGTACACCACTGATAGGACCTACCTTCCTGAGGTCCTTGTAGATGGCCTCACAAATAGCATCTTTCTGTTCGTCCAACATCCTCAGCAACTGCTCTAGTTGTGTCTTCCTCCATCCTAGATTCTTAGTCCTTCCTGAGAGAAACTCCTTCCTCATCCGTCCCACCAACTGAATAAAACAATGTGACAAACTACTTAGTAAGTGCATAACAAGTATATCTCTAGGTAATCACAGCAGATGATGTGCAAAACATTCATGTCATCAACAGCACAGCTCAAATTACCTTTTGAGATAGACGGATGCCAATTAATGATGATGTTTCTTTTGATTTTCAGAAGCAACGAAAATACGAATTTTCATCAGTGCAGCGAGTGCAAAGGCTTGGTTGAGTGCCTGTTAGTTTTTAAGTGAGTGCCACAAAATGTCGGCGGTGGGCAGACCCACCAACTGCAGGCATGTCAGTGTCACTTTCTTCATATTTAAGATCATATTCACTATAATATATATTATAATATATCTTATATTATAGGCAATATTCGTATCAAATTCAACTTGATAATAGAGCACTGCACTCTTAAAATGAAGGTTAGCCTGTGGGATCATTTCCCCATGACATGTCGACTTGGGTCATTTCCCATTCGCATAGTATATTGCAACGGTGCAGTATTGCTGTTGTTTGATATGATAGTGAGCCTTCACTCTGAAAAAGAGGGTGCAGGTCTATGATTGGCTGACATCATTTCAATAAAATTAAAAACGGAAGATTTTTTGCTGTGCACCAAAACAATTGTGTATCTATGCCAATGCATGCTCAGTCACACAAGGGCATCCACAAGTTAATGTGGATGTCACCAAATGGAGTTACCAAGAACCAAATTGATCACATCACAATTGATAGAAAATTCAGAATATCATTGAAAGATGTAAAAGTAAGGAGAGGAGCAGATGTAGGCAGGGATCACGAACTTGTTGCAGCTAATATCCAACTTAAGCTGTGTAGACAGTCGGTGGAGAAGAGCGGTAGGATGTTGATAAGCTTCGAGTGTATGAAACTGCTCAAGAGTTCAGGATTGCACTGAGTAATAGGTTCCTGGTGTTGGAACAAACTGAGAGAGTAGAGGATTGTTGGTCAGGGGTGAAGGAAGCTATTTGTGGTGCTAGCGAAGATGTTCTTGGATTCAGAACGCACGCACAACCAGGATGGATGACATGAAGAAGCCTGAAAAAAGTAAGCAAGCGGAAAGCAATCAAGGACAAAATCAATCCTACCAAGTCGGAAAGACTAAAGACAATACTAAAGAACAAGTATAGAGCCAAAGACAAAGAAGTTATAAACAGTGTCCGTGCAGACAAAAGGACATATATGGACGACCTTGCAAAACAAGCAGAGCATGCTGCAAACAGAGGTGAACAAAGAACGTTGTTTACACTGACCAAGAAAATAACTAATGAAAGATGCAGAAAAAGTACACCGGTCAAGAACAAAGATGGAGAAGTAATAAAATCAGAAGCAGACCAGATAGAGAGAGAGATGGAAAGAACACCTCTCTGAGGTTCTGAACTCAGAGGCACCCGACGATCCTGTTGATGTTCCGAACAATGAATTTTCGACATAGACATTGACACTTATCCGCCTACTATAGAAGAAATTGAAAAAAGTATAAAAGCGTTGAGAAACGGTAAATCACCAGGAGTTTATAACACACAGGCTGAAATGTTGAAAACACAGAATAATATGGTAGCACGAAAACTTGAGGAAGTGTTCAAATTAATATGGAAGAATTACCTGAAGAATGGCAGAAAGGAGTGATCATTAAATTACATAAAAAAGGTGACCTGGAGAACTGTAATAACTGGAGAGGTGTTACACTGTTGTCGTTTCCCAGCTAGGTGCTGGGTAGGGTGATTATAGTCAGGATAAGAGACAGCAAACCGAGGAAAAGAACAAGCAGGGTTCAGAAGGGGAAAGGATGTATGCAGCAAATTTTCATATTAAGGAACATTATCGACCAGTGCCTCGAATGGAATAGCCCACTCTTCATCAACTATGTGGATTTTAGGAAAGCTTTTGATAGTATTCACAGAGAGAGTTTATGGAGAATTATGAAATACTATGGAATTTCATCCAAAATTATCAGTCTTGTGAAAATGTCTTACAAAACTTCAGATGTGCAGTTGAGCATGAAGATAAATTGTTAAAATGGTTTCCTGTGATGTCAGGAGTGAGGCAAGGATGTGTGATGTCAGGGTTTTTGTTTGTATTGGTGATAGACTGGATTTTGCGGAAAACAACTAGAAGAAATAGAGAAATTCAACAGGGATTAAACATGATGGAGGACCTAGATTTTGCAGACGATTTAGCTCTGTTATCAACATCAAGAAGAAACTTACAACAGAAGACAAACAAGCTAGAAGTGCACGCAGAGAGAACTGGATTACACATAAACACAGCCAAAACGAAAGTGATGAAGATCAAGACTGATGACAACCAACCTATTGTAATAGGCATAGACGATGTAGAAACTGTTGATAGTTTCACTTATCTAGGCTCAGTTATGGATGTAGACAAAGGTTCAACAGCAGATATAAGTGCACGCCTAAAGAAAGCGAGAGCAGCCTATTATAAACTGAGGAAAGTGTGGGCATCAAGCCAACACAGAAGGAAAACGAAACTCAGAATCTACAGCAATGTGATGTTGGTTCTACTGTACGGAGCAGAATGCTGGAAGGTAAACCAAAATGATGGACAAAGGCTCAATACATTTCACAATAGATCTTTGCGTCGAATTCTACGTATATTCTGACCAAGAACAATTTCAAATGAAAAACTGTATGAAGAGGCAGAAATAAGCAGGATAACAGACATCATCAAGGCTAGACGATGGAATTTTATTGGCCATATCCTTCGGTTTGAGAATACAGATGATTGCCGTATAATGATGAATTGGATTTAGACACCTGTGGGAAAGAGATCGATCGGAAGACCTTAAATTTGTTTTTTTGATGCAATGATGGGAGTTCGATCCAGATTTGTCCAGGTGTAAAACCAACGAAAGAATGCCAAGTACCAAGGTCAAGGAAGAATATAAGTATTGTCTAGTTTGTTACATGCCACAAGTGGTCCTTACTTAGCAAGAACACAAAAAGGACCCTTATGACTTGTCTTCTGCCGAGTTTGCCAGCTCGAACAATAGTCAATACTACAGAATAGCCAGGCTGTCAAACCACTCTTCGGTTTTTGAACCATAGGCATAGTCCCTAGAATTTCGAAATCGAACGCCGAGGCGTGACTAATGCGCAAATCGCACTGTTTTGATGTGTAAAACTGATTAAAAGTGGCCTAAAACACAATATTTTTAAAGAATATAATATGAACTTTTTTACTGGAACATATGCGGAATGATGTAAGGAACGCATTCATTCAGGTACAAAAATGCTGTAAAACCCGTCGGCATAAAGCCGTAATAATTTAGGTCAGTTAAGTAAACGATTGCCGTTTTGGTAAGTTTTAAACGTTTCGTGATTTTTAACAAGTCGTTCGTGACACGATTTTTTTTTTTATTACGACTTGATATGTCAACCACTACAAGTAAACGAACGCGCTAGGCTGCTAATCATACATACGTCAGCATAGTTTGCCATTTGCACTAAGCGTATCCGTCGAGCAGGCCGTCACAAATAATCTGGTGTCCGTGTGTATCAAAATCACGCCCTCTATCGGATTATTCCATAACTGTACTCTGGCAGAACTATCCGGTAGAGGACAGCTCTGAGAATCAGCCGTTCTTATGAAGATTTCTATAAAAATTGTTGTGGCCAAACGCTGTTTAATGTCTTTTCGTGACAGCTCAAAGCGCGTTTTTCACATCACCCCGGCGGGCCTGCCCAATCGAATACCAAGTCGACTTCTTCATAGCGACCAACTTCAATATGCAACAGAGGAGGGACATAAAAAAAAGAGAAAACTTAAAAAAACAACAGGACTGAATTGTGTCTGTCACGGTCTCCATGGGCAGGCCGTTCCAGTTAATACCGATGCGTAGGAAGAAGGATAATTTGAGATAGTCCGTTCTGTAATACGAGAGGGAGGGAGTAGACTCGTCATCATTTGTGGTTTGCCTAGTCTCAATTATCCAAGCCCCGTGCTGGACACTGATCACAGTCCATTGAAAATTTATCCTACAATTTTTTTCACAGCACATGACAGACCCACTAAGACACCAGGTGTGTGAAATTCGTGAAAATGACATACCTCCTTTTCGCACAAATTGCTTCAACGCCTGACCCCCCCTGCATTTCTGCCATGAAATTCCCCGGTTTCCAAAATATGAGTACATCCTGCCTAATGGCCACTCTGTCCTTACGCAACAGGTATACCAACTGGCAGATGGCATCATTTCAAAGCTCAGATGCTACTGTGCACAAAAAAACGTTACTTTCACTCACCTATTCACACAATTTCTGCTCTCACAAATACACCCAAACTGCACAATTAATTTTTTCCTAGAGACTCTTTATCTATGTAATGGCGGATACATTCTGACTGTGGTCCGTGCCTTGCTGTGGCGTCATCGTTTGTCGCACACATCATCGCCTATCCTGGATCATCCAGGTTCTATGTCGCACACATATTTGCCTAGTCTCAATGATCCGACTCTCGCTCGCCTTTATATATATATATATATATATATATATATATATATATATATATATATATATATATATATATATATATATATATATGTATATATATATATATATATATGTATATATATGTATATATATATATATATATATGCATATATATATATTTATATATATATATATATATATATATATATATATATATATATATATATATATATATATATATATATATATATATATATATATATATATATATATATATATATATACATATATATATACATATACATATACAGGGGCGGATCCAGGATTTAGAAAAAGGGGGGGTCCAAGGTAACGTATACAGGGGCGGATCCAGGATTTAGAAAAAGGGGGGGTCCAAGGTAACGTATGAAACGCCGAAGGCGCGGAACGAGGCGTGACTGCCTCGGGGGGGGGGTTGGTGACGTTTTATGTTTTTTTAGACAAAACACTTGAAATGGTGCAATTTGGGACACCCATAATATGGTTTTCTAATGAAATCAACCCAAAAGTCAGAAATGCGACTTCGTACGAATTTTCCGCACACAATACGGATTTTTGGGAGGAATACGGCCTTCTGCTGTGTCCTGTTTTAATACGGATTTTGCTGCTGAAAATCGTGATAAAGTAGTCCTGTGCATTTTCTTGTATTCGTCACATAAGTATAACTTCGAATGTCAAATTTACAGTAGACGAAGTACAACTGCTTTTGAGTCTAGAGTTTCGGCAAAACGCAGCGGATGTTGTTTTATTTACACCTGTAGGTAGGCCTATTCCAACGAAGAAAATGCGGTGTGTCTGAAAATGTCCAAACGAAAAGACAATATTAAACATCTGTCATGTGCCATTTATTGGCATATTGACTAAAACAACTGTAGTAATGCAAATGTTCAATAACAAAATCGAGTATGCTACAATTGATGAAAACAACACACAATCGTCTTAACTCCGTATCGGCATTATTGAAAACTAGAGGCACGACAGTGTAGTAATATTAAAAAAAATACATTTATTCTTACGACAATGTGTACAATTCAATTACAATTGAAGTATTTTGCACACAAAGAGACTTACACGTCTTTGACCAAAAAATTTGTTTAATAGTTTCTCATCCAGCCCCTTCTGATATTGGTTCTGATTGATATAATAAAAGCAGCTAGGTTTCATATTACAGAAAGTCGTGGCATCAAGTTTGAACTAAGACAAGGTGTAATTGAAACTTTTAGACATGTGTGAACCAATACCGCGAAGGGCTAGATTGCCCTCTCAAGAGAGCCTATCCAAACTGTTGCTGCGTTTTAAAGCTACTCTGTATAAAGTGTACTATTCGATTCATGGTCTGAATTTGAATCGGGAGACATTCTGCTAAAAGTAGTTGAGTGAGATCTCAAAAGACCATAACATTGTAACCACAATATAATTATGAAGACTTTAGTCAGTTAATAGGACGTTGCCGGGTGCTGGAAATAACTAGATACTAGAAACTGTTTATATCAGCTATGTATTAATAACTGTTGTTCATCAGCAGATCTGTTAATCATTAAACAACTAGCTCCACTACACGTTGCATTTTCCATTGTGATTATATTAGCACACCTGATTTGAGGTGTTTCCAGATCAATCTCCATGTTGTGGTTCATGTTCTTCATTGTGAGCTCAAAAAGCCAATCTCATCCCCATCCTGTTGCGTAGGTAAGCTTTGACCCGTCGCAGGTAGGAGAATGAACACTCTGCCTCACAACAAGAGTGTAACCGATCCTCAACAAGGTCCGGAAGTTCGAGACTATGTCTTCATCTGCGTGCTCGAGACATTCAGCCAGGTTAGGCGACGACGATGACGGTGTGGGCTCTGTCGGTCTCTTATAGCGCTGCCATTCCTTCACCTCAGCTAGCAGGAAGAGACGTTTGGCATGTCTGACTCCCAGAACATCAATCCGTCCACAACATGTTGTACATTTCCTGTCTCTGTAAAGATCCCGGGGAGTAAAACAAGAATACCTATACCCTTCCTGCTTTCTTGGTTAAATCAATTGTGGAATTCGGCAGACGGGTGGTCTCAAAAAGGAATTGTCAGATTGCGCAGGCAGTGCTCCCGTGGGGATGTGTTGGGGGCTTTGGCTGTTTGCATCTGTCGGTACGATCGGGGTGTCCCTGGTGCTGAGATGGATGTACCAAGAAGTGTGGCTAAACATGTAGCATCTTTATACCACACACGGTACTCCTCTTTATATCACACACTGTACTCCCCTTTATACCACACACTGTACTCCTCTTTATACCACACACTGTCCTCCTCTTTATACCACACACTGTACTCCTCTTTATACCACACACTGTACTCCTCTTTATACCACACACTGTACTCCTCTTTATACCACACACTGTACTCCTCTTTACCACACACTGTACTCCTCTTTATACCACACACTGTACTCCTCTTTATACCACACACTGTACTCCTCTTTATACCACACACTGTACTCCTCTTTATACCACACACTGTACTCCTCTTTATACCACACACTGTACTCCTCTTCTATCTCATGTCTCCTCTATCTCATGATGGTGGCACGTGACGAAGTGAGACTGGTTAGCAGCCCTTGCGCCTTCGTCCTGGTCTCCTGATCCCAACTGCCAGTCAATGCAACCTCCTCGTAGATGTCATGGCATTCAGACGGATTCAGTACGGCTTCCAGACATTCACACACGTAGCATATGTGACGCTCCACCAACCTGGTCTTGCACATTCCGACAAGTTTCCTTTTCCTCATATCTGGTGCCAGATGTTGTAGGATTCGTTCCAGGAATCGTTGTCGTTTGGGGGACAGATCGAAGAAAAGGAACACTGCATTAAGGGTGTCAATCATATTCCGGGTGGCAGGTAAACTATAGGCATTGCCGATGCTCAAATTGAGGACATGGCTGCTGCAGTGTATATACAAAGCTCGTGTGGATAGCTGTTTTATCCTCGCCTGACGGTAACCTTATCCGAGGACTTACACTGCGCACCATCGTAGCTATGACCCCTGGCTTTACTGATGTCGATGTTACGATCTTTCAAGCACTCGATGACACCATGAGCTCTAGCTTCCCTCGTTGCCCTCTCAATGTACATAAAATAAAAAAGAACTGTTTCACTTTACAGTCAGCTAACATCCTCAAGCACACTGACATATCTGGTTACCATATGGATCTGTGACCTCATCTGCCATGATGGAAAAGAAGGCATTTTCGTCTTCAAGGCTTCGTGTATGTTCCTTTTTAATGTATTATGTTACTACATCAATAATTTCATTCAGGATGATTCTTGATGTATACTGCGCATTCTTCCTTCCGGACTCGAGGTGTTCTCGGAGTTTGTCGTCGCGTTTGGCCATCATCTCCAGGACTGCCCAGAAGTTTCCCCTGTTGGACGATGTACTTGACCGATCATCCTTGTGGCCTCGAAGTGGCAAGTTTTGTTTTCCACAAAATACAACTGTTTCTATAATCCTCTTCAGGACGTGAACGTTTTTGTTGTACATCTTCTGTTTGGACTGGCTTATAAAGTAGGGCAAGGAGCATCCTGGTTTCTTTTGATGTTGAACCGATAGGATAGTTTAAATTTTGACCCGTAAAAATGCCAATTGTTATCTTGAAAGTCCGGTCCAAAGAACTGATGCAGACGATTTTCATCAAAGGACCTGCGCGTCTGTTGGGCGCATTTGCTGGATCTGCGTAATCAGCAGATGGGTGCGCAATCTGCAGATTTTCGAGTATCCGAGGATTGCGCAGCGCAATCGAGCGAAATCTGCAGATTGCGCAAATCCAGCAACTGCACACAATACGTGTATAAATACCAAACATTCCCATAGTATGTACATTCTATCGCGGGGAGACATGGTCAGACATGAGGTGGGCGTGTGTGCGTACACGTGCCTGCGGTGCGCGTGTGCAGTGTATCTATGAACGACGTCACCGATAATGCTAAGAATAACTTTGTCTTTGGGGATCCCCTGGACGCCATGTATATCGCCTGCGCTAGATCAGTGTCTGAAAACGTCGGACTGCTACTAAAGAATTTGTAAATGGAAAGCGACAATTTTGACCTTCTTGGCAATGCATTTGTCCCCCGTTGTGGTGCAATTGCAATGAATTTGTTGGTACTTAAAAAACGCCTATGCATATATAAACACGAACTAGGCACTATATAATAAAATGACCAAATTGTCAATACGTTCACCACAATCATAGGCATAGTCTGGATATTGAATAAATACATAGGGGCTAATATAAATTAATAAAAAATATAAATAACAAAACTAGTCATAACGTCACCACAACCTGGATACTTTACAAATATACGATACTCCGTATATATGATCTCCCTGGAGGCTTCCCGGTCCCCCGGAGGCAACTCCTCGTCAAAACAAAAGCTAAAAGTGTAAAGAAATTAAAACGAAGTAATGCAAGTCAATCGCCGTTTAAAATAACTTCCAGTTATCTGTAGCTGCCGCCATTATATTTGGAACGGACGCAATAGCATACATACTTTCTGTTTACAATATGCCAATCACAAATCAGTCGTTTACAAATGCGACCTTATCGGGTTTATGCAAAGCTGACCTCGGACATGCGGGCATCCTTCCCGACGGGCAGTTTTTACAACGGGGCACCCGCCCAACCGTGCAGTGCCTTCACGCGTCACTTCCGCCGCTTTTTTTATTGCTACGCGAAGCGCCGTTTTCAGAATCTCAGTATGTTTTCAGGCAAAACAACAAACCTGTTTGTGTGTGTGTGTGTGTGTGTGTGCGTGCGTGCGTGCGTGCGTGCGTGCGTGCGTGCGTGCGTGCGTGCGTGCGTGCGTGCGTGCGTGCGTGCGTGTGTGTATATATATAATGCAAGGGCGAATCTATGATGGTTGGCAGGGGGGTCTCACAGTCAGTCGTAGTCATATGGTGGTGTGTGTGTGGGGGGGGGGGCGACACATGTGTCGTTCTACTTACAGAAGAGTTTAGCCGGCTGCTAATACTTCATCTTTACCTTGACTCTAGTTCCGATGTAGGTTTATGTACACTGTCATTTACCGTAATATTTGTCACGGACACAGGGGGATCTAAGACTCCCTTCCATGGCCTGGGGGGGTCTGGAGACCCCTAAGACCGCCTTGTATCCGCTGTTGTAATGTAGGTATTGACGGGAAGGAATCTCGGAATATGTGACGAGCCTGTTACGTCCGAGGACAGCCGAAGTATTTTAAATAGCTACATGGTGTTATTAACATTATAATTAATCACCACTGATAATCATTACCACTCTCTACTAATTGGAATTTGAGTTTCGCACGTTAATCCCTATGATCTCCAATTCACGTTTCAAGTGAGGGCTTGTTCTCTGACGAACCAGAGCCGCCAACTTCCTAGTTTTTGTTATGTCGTAGTCGACATCTGCATGGCGACCCTCTTAATCATCTCTCTCCATTCGGTTTTGTCGAGCACATCTACGCCTAGTTCCGTCAGCCCCAGCTGCGTCATCTGCTTCAACACGCGGCCTGTCCAACCATCTATCTCTCGGGCGTCCTCGTCTCCTCTTGTCTTCTGTCATGCCCAGCACTGTCTCCTTCTCCAGTCCATCTTGTGTTCTCATGATGTGGCCAAAATACGATAGCTTTTGTTTATCCACCAATTGGTCCTACACAATATCTGTGCTTTTTTCTCGTCGTTATTTCTAAGCATTTAATGTCTTCACACATACCCTGTCTAAATCCCTCTCCATGTTACATTACTGTCGTTTTCTGTTTTATTTCGTCTTTGTTAACATGCCCTCATCTTTGCTTTGCTCGCTCGCTTGCGTGGTTGCTTGCATCTTGTTTGCTTACATATTTGTTTAAATGTCAACGTTAACGTGGTGACATGATGAATATTGGGCTTCACTGTTATCTGATAACTAACTTAGTCTAAGAGCTTAGAGCACATCCTTACCACTGTGTATATCCACAACATGAATCTGGCACTATCCAAGGCATGCAAGGTTTTTGAAATGCAAAACATGATGTCTACCTTGCAGACCCTTGCTATATACTTCAAATAATCACCCAGTGGATGCACCCAACAAGGATGCTTTTCATTAATCCTCTGAGCGCCCATTGAACTGCTACTGAATGGTGCACCATACATGTATACGTGCAAAACACTAATACATTAAACGTTTCAACGTGTTCCTTTAATTAATATGATGGTGAAGTTATCCACGGTGGTTCACAAATCGTCCACCTGAGCATACTTGCACCACGTAATGCCCAGGAAAAACACCATATCAAGAATAGTAAATACATTCCCCGGACCCCTTTGCATGGGTGGCTGCCCCCCCCCCCCTTGTAAAAGCGTAGATCCGCCCCTGGTCCCACTGAAAAAGTGTCCTTCTTAATGATGTCACGAAGAGTTTAGACATTCGACATTGTCTCATTGTGGAGGGAGCCGTACAGTTTCTAGTAGGCGATGCAATCGCGCTGGGATACGTTGAGGATTCTGCAGTATTCTCGTGCATGTGCCATTAAGTGCTTTCTGCAGAGTTCGTGTCAGAGTACATGATTCGCAACCACGTATGCGTGTGATTAAGGGAGCGTCGCATATAAGAAAAACGAATTAAACATTGTGGTAGAAGATATTATCTCACGTAATTGGTAAAACAGAATCAAGGGCCAACAAAGACATATCAGATGCTGAATTGGGACAGGTTATGTAATGTTTAGGAGATATTGAATAAGAAGAAGGGGGGTTATTTTATATATTCAAGAATCTATTCAGGCTTACGAAATATAATTAGAAAGCGAAACAAATTGCGATGAAGCTGTTTGGTGCAATATAGTTACAGAAAATATCGACATTAACTATTGGATTAGTTTAGTGAAGAAGTCCAAACATAACCGAAGAGGATAACAGAAAACTACAAAACGCTATAAAGGAAGTGAGTAAATGGGAAATTTTAACGACGGACACATACAATGGAAATATCTAGAGAGTACAGGGGGTGAGGACCAACAGTTTTTACTTTTACAGGATAGCTTCCTTACTCAACACGTGCTAGAACCAACCAGGGGAGAGAATGTATTAGATTTAGTTTTGTCTTCACAAAATTAATTAGTGGACAATATCAAAATACATGAGCCATTGGGTAACATTGATCATAATCAAATACATTTTGATATCAAAGTAAAATCAGAAAGTGCAAATAAAAAATACAGGAGAAATTTCCACAAAGGTAAATATAAAGATATGAGAAAATACTTAGAAAAGCTAGATTTTAATAAAATGTTTACCTACAGTACACAGGAACTTGGATGTAAACTATGAAATGAGAGATACTGTTCTAGGTATTACTGTGAAAGAAAGGGACTTGGGAGGTACACTAAGCACTGCTATGAAAGTTTCAGAGCAGTGTTGTATTGCAGTTTCAAAGGGTAATAAAATTCTTGGGTTGATTAGGAGAAAATAACATACAAGGAGAAAAGGCTATATCTCTGTGTAAAGCAATAGTTAGGCCTCATTTAAAGTACTGTTTGCAAACTTGGATACCATATCGTAAGAAGGTTATAGATACGCTTGAAAAAATACAGAGGAGAGCAACTAAAAACTGAGAGACCTTAGTTATGAAGAAAGAACGAAAGAATGTGGTTTATCTCTAGAGATAAGGCGGTTGCAGATGAGAGCTCTCCCAAGTTTGTCAAAGGCGTGAGCTACCGCCCCGTGTCTGGGCTTTTTTTTTATCTGAATGTCATGTTGTAAGTTAATGCAACACATTTACAGTTATTTACTTTCTCAACATGACTCCCATCTAATGTATGGAGATAGACTGCATCGCACTCGGGTTCACGTGCATGTAGTTATTTTAATTTGGATTGACAAATAGTCCGATAGTTTTTGGACGTGCTTTCCACCTTATGTAGTAGTAGTAGTAGCAGCAGCAGAAGCAGCAGCAGTTGTAGAAGTTCTGCTTCGTGTATCGTGTTAGCGAACAAAGTGATGTCATCAGCGAAATCGAGACCACAGAGATGACGGGCCGGATGTGTGGTGCTTCCGCGTCTGGTGAGAGTTCGTCTTTCTCTGTCGTCGTTCTTAGATCGTAGTCCAAGATTGTGATGAACAGGTGTGGTGAAATTGGATCTACTTGGAGAATTCTTGTATTAATTCCAAGTTAATTAATTAAGTTTCTTTAACATATCCAAGTGCTGTACTTATATCGACTTCGAATGTGGCTTTGTGTTAACAGTACCATTTCTGCTATTGGCATGTCTGGTCTTCCTACTAGTAGCATGACCCCTCCACAACACAGTTGTTGACTGTAGATAATCACCCCTGTTCCACTGTGACAGTGCCCCTCCTCCTGATCACACGTGACCCCTGTCTCTTTATTGGTAAACTTTTATATTTAAACAACTTAATTTTCAGTAATGTTATGACCAACAACCTACACAGTAAGTGCAATTAACCATAAGAGAAATGGTTATAACAAAAATAACTAATTAACTATATTATATTCTCTATAGCATTGGATTGCCCATGCAGGGTGTTGCCATATTATGGTGGCAAGTAATATGTAGCCTATACCAATTCAAGCTACTATTAACTCTGCAAACTAGATAGTGTCTATGAGATCCTCTGTCATGCCGTCATGGGATTCCAATATGTTTCTCTCTGTATAGCTGAAGTTTTGTTTCTCTTGACTTCAGCTTCTTGTTGTGAGACCCATGTTACTGTTTTGTGTGGGAAGACACTACCACCAATTAAACGTATACCGAGACCTATTAATTGTTACATTCTCCGTGTGTAGGCCCGACAGATAACCAGTTTAATGTACCATAGTGTTAAAAATCCAAATGGGACGGAAATAAATACATTATTATGATATATGGCTTCAACGAAACGCCGCGATATGAAACGTTTGAACGTTATGCACGGCCAAGCAGACGTCGTGAGGTTCTAGTTCGCGTCGGACACTGGCTGTGACCCTACTGTGACATTGTAAGAAATTCGGGAAATGACATGATTAATCACCGTGCTATGTCCAGTATAATACCTATGTATTTCATGGTGGCTTCGGCAATAAAATAAATTATATGTACAGTTCAAACCTCGACAAAGTAGTATCCACATGTACATAAATTAGATGCGTTAAAGTTATACCGGAAGTTTCGTTGCCTGATTCCCATTTTGCTTTCGTGTCTCGTATTTGCTGTCTCGCCCGTCACGGTGTCGATACGTACGGGCCTGGGCATTGATTACAGAAGTGGAGTAAGTTATATTTTCCGGTTTACTTTGCATTTAGTACTGTGTTCGTGATCATTTTGCCGGCGAAATATTTGACCCAGGTTATGCGCTCTTACACAGGAAGCTGTTTTCACAACGTGTACACCATTTTAAGACGTAGGGACTAATAAAGAGAGGAATATCGGCGACGGATTTGCCAGGTCGCCGCCGGAAGAAAGATGACGGAATACAAGCTTGTTGTAGTAGGGGGTAAGTGCTATACGTTACAATTGTCTCGACTCGAATTAATCAACTTCTTCGACTTATAGTTGCATCAACAGTATGTTAAATTGTGGAATGTATAACATGTCATTGGTATAGAGTCCCCGAATATACCGTAATGCTGTGGAGTATCGACCTCACTAACGAATTATGAACCAAGTTGACACCAGAGCCAGAGGACCCATGGCCATGCCATGGCCCTTGCACGGCGTGTCAGACCTGAAGTCGGTCGGACAGTGACACATACCAGCCGGGGGAGGGGGGGGGGGGGGCAGCATTTACATTCGCAGTTGTGACGGTGTTGACTATTTTCACTCTGTCTGTTCTGTAAAAACTTGCTGTTTTTCATAACTGTTTTTCTAAGTAAGAACAGTTATTTTGCTTTTTGGGTGTTATGAATTCTGTTGAATGACTCCAGGAATGTCAGCTAATCAAGTGCTGCTGCACAGGCACCTTTCTAAGTTTATGGCACTTATTGTAATATATAATGTCCCAATTTTATTAATCATTTATTGTCACTGTAAAGTAGCTCAGTAGTCATTCTCATTGAGCAGTTTTAGACATGCCTACGAAAATAGCCACCTTTCACTGTCGACCTTTTTGCATATCTGTAATACGATTGTACACTAAAAAACATGCAATATTTATGAGTGTCTGAATGGAATTTGTCTGAGTCAGTCACAACTGTATCTTTAGGTCCAGTGAATTCACATCACCCATTAGCTTGGTAAGCTAATGGGTGACTACTGACTAAGCTTGGCCCCCCTCTTTGCGAGATCATAGATACTCCATTGTGCTAGACAATGACTATCACCTATAATGACCTATCACAATAATATTATGACCATTCCTTTACCCATAAGAACACATACAAAAAATTGTAAAGAATGTAGATATATGTGGACACAAGTTAGTTCATACGTGTGACCATTAAACTAGTAACATGATATTAGTAAATTTAGATACAATGAAGCTGATGGCCACAACCACATAAATGTGTTCTGATAAGGTCGGGTTTACTCTTTAGGGTCATGTATGTTCATATAATGCCCGGTATGCTTGAACAGGCAAATTGATGTGGTCAGGTGTTAGATGTAGTCACTGATGTGATGACAGACACATGAAATAATACTGTGTTCAACTCATTGCTAGGCCAGTGGCTTACTAGGAGGGGCGATTTCGGCCATGGCTCCCCTTTGTCTTGTTTTTGTCCTTGCTTGGTCCCCCATTGCAGGATCATAGGGTAGGGTGTTCCGGAACTCAGCAAGTTGAAAACACAGTAGATTTGTTCTCCAAATAAAAAAGTAGTGACGCTTAATATGCTTTGGCTGTGGACTTCATAAATTACAAATTAAATTAGACAATTGTTTATTGAGCACAAGAAACTTGGTTCTCATCTCCGAATATTTTGGCTGTGTGTTGAGCACAGTGTCACATGATGCTGGTCAGGTGACATGCCCATAGCGAAGCCAGTCCACTGATGAAAATGTGAACCTGAATGCTTTACTTTAGAATGTATTCGTTAAAAGTCAACTTTTGCAGTTGGTATATATGTAGGTTTGTGTTTTGTGTACCTAATGATAATGTTGACCTGAAATTGGCTTGTGTGTGTGTTTTATTTTGAAGCTAGATGATTGCAGGCAGTTATCCGTAATCATAACATGATAAATGTTTTGGTTGGTTCTTTGCCACCAGTGATTAAGCCAACCAGTGAATGCACTTGGGCAGTGTTTGGGTGGTTTATCGCTTTGTTCCCAGGAGAGACTGCAAAATGGAATGCTAAACATTGTAGTTAAACTTTGCTACTAAGTTACTAATTATTAATAATTATTGCATGTGCTATGCATATACCAGAAACGTATAAATTTGCCAACTCGTCATGTGGATGAAAAAGTAGTCTTCATATTTGTAAAAAAACAATACAGAATTTTATTTAAGCATAAAGTTTTCACATCGTTAAAAATAAATACTCTCCATTAGTGCCTTGTTTTTCTACTCCTTTCATTGTCTTTATCCTGTGAATGAAAATGAGCAATGCCCATTCTGACAATATCCCAATTTCATAGAACTGCGCATGCATCAATTGCCCTGGTAAACTTGTCAGCCCTCGGCTGACTTGAATCTCCAACTTCAAGAACACATTCTGAGTAAACTACTTGCGTGATATTCTTGATTTTAGTTAGACATGGTTAGTTTTTATTATCTGTTTTATGTGCATGGTGCCAAAACCATGACTTTTGTTTCGCCTTAATTAGCCAGTGCAGTTTCTCAGTGTATGATGTTTAGCAGATGAATGGATTTGGACCATTAGTATAATGTACCAGTTGCATTGATTTGTAATATAGTATTTTCAGTCAGATAAATTTGATTAAACATGTGCGATTAAACATGTGCTTAAGGAAGACTGAACATGTTGATCTGAAATTGCTTCTTCTTGAATGTTGCATTATAAGTGAGAAATGTCTGTAGATTAGAAAAGACTAGCTTTGCAGCTAAATTAAATCAACAATTTATGCCAACTCAATTAAAATGTTGAATGACCCTGTCTAAACAGTGAAGCATTCTGCAAAACCAGATGTATATAAAATGTTAACATAAACTTGGTAAATTGGTCTACTGAGTAACTGACAGTTCTTTAATTAGATTCACAAATTCCAATACTTTTAAAAACAAAGCTTAAATTACAATTCCTTTATAACCCATACAGGAGAGATGGAATCACAGTGATAGATTTAGAGGTGACTCGATTGTGTCAGTCGGTCTGTGGAGTGTGTAAGTGATGGGCATCATTTCTATTTGCACGAGTTGTCCCAACGAGATGGAATTTGTGTCTATTTCTGTAGTGTGACATGTGCCAAAGGCATGAATGGTTCATGTAAAAATTAGGTGAGATTTTTCAATTTTCCGCAACCCCCTAGAGAATAGCAACCCCCTAGAGAATAGCGTGGCAAAATGGAAGTGCTTTTTGGTGGGTTGATAAACAAGGAGGTGCTCAACACATTAAGTCACCCAAAAAAATTCAAACAAACTGTTGAATTACTTACCAGTGTCACACCACTTTTTATTTGTTTTTTTCAGTCGGTCCGCAATCCTTGTTGATGTGCATTATCTTAGTGTACAGCCCCATTGGATTTAACATTTTAAATATTCTAATAATTTATCACCGCAATGGCATCAACTTGATAGTCTTGAATAAAAAGGTAGTCAGCTGTTGTGAATAAATCAAATCAATCAGGTGTTTCCTGTAACTACAGAATCGTGATGTAATCCCACTGTGGTATTTACTTTTCACCTGTAGATTTTTTCTTTAAGTGCATGATATCAGATGCATGGCGAGGTGATGGGCTGTGCCCACAGCCAACTCTGGCTTTGTAACTTACCAGTTATGGTACAAATTGTGGTATTTGCTAGGGCTCTAATTATTAATCTTTGTTAATGGCTCCACATACACTTTATCATATCATTCATATGATACACTGGTCATATACCTATTACAGTATATTCAAGTATTCATACATACATACATACATACATACATACATACATACATACATACATACATACATACATACATACATTTATGTGCTGTCAAGAAATGATGTATGTTTTTATGAAATATTAATTTCACACCTTGATTGCAGTTTGTTATTCATAGAACAACGTCACTACTTCAGTCACTAACTGGTTAACTTTTTTTTAATCGGCTACAAACACTGCCATATCATGAAAAATCTATCTTTATTGTATTACTGGAAATTATTATATTCCTGGTCTTTATTTTGTGTGGCAAATAAATTGTTTGATGCATAGAAGTGTACATAAGTGGTTTATTATTATAGTGTACAGTGAACCAACTTGTCATAAGCCTGTACCAGCACAGAGAGAAAACACTGGCAAGGCAGCTTTATTTCTCATTATGTATACACAAATACTAATGAGCTCAGCACCACTTATATCTTCAAGTGGCTGACTTACAGTAAGTATTTAGGTCATCCTAGTCTCTACAGACCTGAGCATACAAGATCCTCCAGGTGGTCATCCTAGTCTCTACAGACCTAGACCTGAGCATACAAGATCCTTCAGGTGGTCATCTTAATCTCTACTGACCTAGACCTAAGCATACATGATCCTTCAGGTGGTCATCCTAGTCTCTACCGACCTATGCATACAAAATCCTTCAGTCCGTCACGTTTCATTTCCCAGTGCAATAACCATCTAGTAGTAATTAATAACAATAGATTGTTAATGCAGCAGAATGTCATTGTACAATAGTTTGCACGGAGACATTAAGTAGGATTAAAATCTCCTTGTGCATAAGCTATGTCGCTGCCGGATAAGTAGAGGAATAGCCAAGTCACTGAGCAGTCAAACTGGTTCTAATGTGTTCTAAATTTGGCCACAAGGAAATGCTTAAATCTGGTGATGACCTTAACATAGCATACCTCTGTATACAAACTAGTATGAATATGTTCAAGCTATTAACTGCTAGCAGATGTTTTGAAAATGAATTTTTCCAACTGTAAACAAGCACGTTTACTTCAGTCGTTTTAGCCCAGTTTTATTAATTTTTGTCTCATAATAGTTGTGCAGTGTTCAATTAGGATAGAAATGTAATATTGCCGCATTTCCTTAAGGCATTTATTTTGTTCTTGAGCAATGAGCATATGGTTTTGGAAATGTAGATGCGCACACGCTTTTTCTAGCTCAACCACATTTTAAGTCTGTACCCAAGGCTAAGGCGACATGCAGTAATCGATAGACTGTTAGTGTCAATAATGTAAGGTATTCACCAGGGGTTGTAATGTCCCATCCCCAATTTGAATGGGAGGGTAAACTGACTAAATTCACAGTGACACACCTTGCACTTCAGAAAGCTTATATAGGGGGGATTTTAAATAGACCTTTAAATAGCATTCTGGTGTGTTACTTTCCTGTGTGAAGCAGTTGCCAATACCATGTCCCATTGAAGTACCTGTTTTACAAATTACAGGGCACTGGTTTGATCAGGTCATTGCTTGATGCTTTGTTCCATCCACAAGCATTGATGCATGCACACAGACACACATTAACCCTCTGTTGGTGGCTCTGTGCTATAGCTGTGGTGGTTGTATGTAGACCAGTAGCTTGTAAATGTGATGTATTGGGATTGTTGACCTCAATAGATATGTGGTATTGCAGTATGGTTTGGTCCTTCAAGTTGCACCAGTAAGCCCTACACTGTTTCCCAGTAAGCTCTATAATGTAGGCCTTCACTGTTCACCAGTAAGCCCTGTACTGTAGGCCTCCACTGTTTACCAGTAAGGCCTATATTGTAGGCCTTCACTATTTACCAGTAAGCCCTATACTGTAGGCCTTCACTGTTTACCAGTAAGCCCTATACTGTAGGCCTTCACTGTTTACAAGTAGGACACCTAGCCCCAAACAAACATGACTAAATAGCATTCAGACCCAACCCTGACCGTTTGACTCCATAGGAGTGTTGGCCAGTAACAATACAAGACAAGACAAGGACCTACACTGTTTACCAGTAGGACCTACACTGTTTACCAGTAAACCCTATACTGTAGGCCTACACTGTTTACCAGTAAACCCTATACTGTAGGCCTACACTGTTTACCAGTAAACCCTATACTGTAGGCCTACACTGTTTACCAGTAAACCCTATACTGTAGGCCTTCACTGTTTGCAAGTAGGACCTACACTGTTTACCAGTAAGCCCTATACTGTAGGCCTTCACTGTTCACAAGTAGGACCTACACTGTTTACCAGTAAGCCCTATACTGTAGGACCTACACTGTTTACCAATAAGCCCTATACTGTAGGCCTTCACTGTTCACAAGTAGGACATACAATGTTTACCAGTAAGCCCTATACTGTAGGACCTACACTGTTTACCAGTAAGCCCTATACTGTAGGACCTACACTGTTTACCAGTAAGCCCTATACTGTAGGCCTTCACTGTTCACAAGTAGGACATACAATGTTTACCAGTAAGCCCTATACTGTAGGACCTACACTGTTTACCAGTAAGCCCTATACTGTAGGACCTACACTGTTTACCAGTAAGCCCTATACTGTAGGCCTTCACTGTTCACAAGTAGGACCTACACTGTTTACCAATAAGCCCTATACTGTAGGCCTTCACTGTTCACAAGTAGGACATACAATGTTTACCAGTAAGCCCTATACTGTAGGACCTACACTGTTTACCAGTAAGCCCTATACTGTAGGACCTACACTGTTTACCAGTAAGCCCTATACTGTAGGACCTACACTGTTTACCAGTAAGCCCTATACTGTAGGCCTTCACTGTTCACAAGTAGGACATACACTGTTTACCAGTAAGCCCTATACTGTAGGACCTACACTGTTTACCAGTAAGCCCTATACTGTAGGCCTTCACTGTTCACAAGTAGGACATACAATGTTTACCAGTAAGCCCTATACTGTAGGACCTACACTGTTTACCAGTAAGCCCTATACTGTAGGACCTACACTGTTTACCAGTAAGCCCTATACTGTAGGACCTACACTGTTTACCAGTAAGCCCTATACTGTAGGACCTACACTGTTTACCAGTAAGCCCTATACTGTAGGCCTTCACTGTTCACCGGTAGTGAAGGGAATGGTGACATGTGGTGGAGACGGCAGTGAAATGGGAACAGTGATAGAAGGAAAAGGGAAAACAATTTATGCCCAATATCGATGCCAACCTCACCCTTGAGGGGTAAAGAGGAATGTAAAGAAAGTATGTACATATCATATGTAGTAGTATGACCTTCTTTATCACTTACTTTTTATAATTAATTCATATCCAAATGCAGTAAAAAGTATGGCTAACTCATAATACATTATTAGCGTCAAACCAACCATGTTTCTCTTCTGAAGTTCAGAATTATGTTTAATAGAAATTCCAAGCATACAGCATACACATAAACTAGCAGACAGAATCTGGTAAAAATTAGGATTCAGTAGAATTCAGAGGCAATTGACAAAAAAAATGTCATATTATTGTGCCTGCGGCAACCTGTCCCACGGCTATTCCCACTGTTGGCAGTGCACCAGCAGTCATGTAATTACATTCTCACAGCAAATATTAAAAAACGTGTAGTGATGCCGGTTTGTAATTCAAACCATGGCACTAAAACATTAGACTTCCCTGTTACTGCCCACGTTTAGCACATAAACTAGTTTCAAAGTAAGACCCATGCAGCATGTGTCATAAGCTAGATACTACAATTTTTTATGTTTCATGAAACAATTATTAATCGTGGTGATGTGGTAAATGTCTTACTTCAAACTGGCGAATACAAGTAGGCCTCACAATGAAAATATGGCGAACTTCGCAAGTGCTGTGTTTGGAACGCATTCTGAAATTCTTGCTATGACTTTTGACAAGATACTATTTCGGAGGTCTAAACCTATTCATGATTACAGTTTATGATTGTATATCTAACGAAATGCAGGTATGATATGTGATAGGTATAACTTTTTGTGAAAAAGACGTTCATTTTGATGTGCATACAGTGGTGACTTGTAGTGGAACGAAACAAACTAGCGACAGGCCCAGCCAAATGCTTCCATCCACAGAGGCTGGTAACGCTATGGTTTTACGTCAGCTGCTAAATGTTTCCTTTGAATGATTTGCGTAAACTATACAAAGTTGCAACTTTGGAGGTCCACCAGTTTTTGAAGTAAAACAACTTACAAAATGTATTCGCCAGGTGGCACCCACTATTAAAAAACACTCCAGGACGATATTTGGGCACCATTGGTGAGCCACAGCTCGCAAATTTAGTCCCTACACTGTTTTACCAGTAAGCTCTATACTGTAGGCCTTCACTGTTTACCAGTAGGCCCTATACCTTCATCCTAGTCACATTTTACAAACATGATCTTTTTAAAATAAAATTTATTTATGAACATGTTCGACTTTGTCTAGACATAACTTGTAAATATTTAAAACCTTGGCTTAGTGATGCAAACCACTAAAATAATTTTCCTGTTGACTTGTTGCTGTGCTATATTTTGCTTTTAAACCAACCACTGACAATAAAGATACTTATTATTAAGTCTGTTTCCTTCTGCGCCATTCTATATATTTTATTATTATGTGCTACTATTTATACCAATCTTCCATGTTATCCGGTTGTCTATTATTATTTTACGATTCATGGCAAATGTCCAGGGACAAAGAGCACTTGAATGAACAAAGCCGCATTTGTTGAATTCCCCAAATGTTGATATTGATGACTTGGTGTGGTTACAGGCAACCGCACTGTAATTGTTGGGCAACTCTCTGTAGACTCAAGGAGGTTATGTACCAGTTCAAGACAACTGGGCCAATACCACTGGATGTACTAGTGTTACGTTAAAACCTTGATATTAAAACTGGGGGAAGAAAAGACAGGAGGTAATTGTAAACATAACAGGTGATGTGGAATTTAAAATGTGTATATGTTTATCTTAGATTGTATTATATTTTAAGATTTACAGATGATGTGTAAGTTAGAAGATTGAAATTTTATTCAACAAAATAACTTTACAGCAAGATATATGTGATTCAAGATATCGTAAACAGGATTCACTAGATTGCCTTGGAGGTAACCTTTTGCTAAAGACATTTGTCTCCCACTGTCCTAGATATTTGAATCAAAACTGTTTCTGACCATCATACAAATGACGCCTGTCAAGTTGTTTACAAGATGCCATAAGGGCTTGCTGCCATAAGATCATTGAGATGCCTGGTGGATTTTGTTACCTGATTTCATAAATAACATCTGTAGCATGACTCTGCAGATGTTTTGAAGCGTTCACCTTCAAAATATGACTTGTGTAGTTTTATGCTTAATGAATGTAGTAAACGTTAGCTGTTAGAGTGGCGCCCTATAAATTGGACGATTGATCGATCGATTGAATGTTATTACAATCAGAGAAAATTGTTGGAAGTTAGTTTTCCACTTCAAATTCTTTGGTTGTGTAGCTCCTTTATTAAATACAAAGATATTTAAATATAATTTTGTCACCATTTCTATTCAATAATTTATGTAAAAATATGCTTGTAGATAGAAGAATTTCAGACATAACTGGCTGATGATTGTAAAGGTTCATGAAATTTGTTAAAGGCAACATGGACTGTCCATTACCCATAGTTAGCTCTGAGGGCTGTGGCAGAAATAACAACTATCAAATGAACAAGCCAGGAATTCCCTAAGTGGCTGCATTGGGAGCGGTTTATCTTCATATGTAAGATGAATTGCTCCATTGATTTGCCATTGCACATGTTCCAAGGACTGACACAAACCATATGTAGGCTTCCCAATGTGTCACTGGGAGTTCCTTTGTTGTCGTTGTAAGGGGGGTGTAAGGGGGTGTTACCATGTTAGGGTTTGTTCTGCCCAAAGTCAGTCTCCCCACATTCCTTGTCAACCACATTCCCTATTTTCACACCCCCTTAAAAGGTAAAAAGAGTTGATGTTCTAAATATTGTTGACATCATTGTTATAAATATATTTCTAGATAGGAAGAGAAACGCTAGTTGTATCATCGCTGGCATCTCCAACCTTTTGGGTTCCGTCAGTCCAGAAAAGCTTCTTATAATCTCATGTGATCTATAATTTTTTATATCTTTGTGTAGGGATCCAGGTCACTGTCCTTGAGATGCTAATCAGCTTGTCTGTCTTGTTTTTGATATGTCCCAGTTTCTGCTCTACATAATTGATGATCACATAAACTTAATGATGGAACAAGTGTGGACTACTGAGCTGCATTGACTCTATCAAAGCTGAGAGATCTCTAGATGTGCTCAGACTAAACGCAATTAGGTGGCTTTGCTGCTTTAAGAAGCTGCCTGATATGATTAAAGTAAAAAAAATACAGGTTATTTTGCAGGCTGGTTTCTAATGCCATCATTAAAAGAACTGTTCTAATATCAATGTTCAATGGCAGGGTGATGCCTTTTCTTTATGATGTTTGCTGTAGACTGGTGGAATGATCTTTTGAATTGAAGTAGTCACCATATTTGTGCCTTTAAAGTATGAGCACTAGAAGTGTGTGCATTCATAGCATTCTATGATCATGCAGGTGCAGATGTGGGTACCATAGATGTGTTTATGTATCCTGAAAGACCATATGGAAGGCGTAACATCTATTTATAGTATGTAAGTGGCTGAATCATGGTAATGTAATGTCTACCATTGTTTATTCCGGTATTTGTCTTCTTCACAAATGTTCTGTATGCCACCACGGATGCTATCAAACAAGAATGCAATGCATACCTTGCATGTGTGCTACTTTGGTCCTGTATTCTTGAAAGATTTGGGCATGTCTTAACTGAAAACGCCTATATTTATATCTAATAAAGTTGTTTTTAAAAACATAACTGAAAGATGTATCATAGCGGAAGTTGTCTATGCATTAATAAAAAATTGTGAAATCTTGACAAGCCAATGGTTTGATTGGTGTCCATAAGCCATCCAATGTTTTTGTTTTATATAATAATGTTGTTAATACTGAAATTATTTAGGGGAAATGTTACTTCATATAATTTTTTACAAATAAGGGGCCTGACAACCTTCCTATTCCTCATTGGCGTCCATCTATCTTGAAAGATACTGGAACTGCACTGCAGGTGACATCTTCCCACTAGGTTTCTCCAATCTGCCCAGCCAGGCTCTGCAGGTCAATGTCTTTCCACCCTCCCTGACCCACTTCTGTAGCTCCAAAGTGTCAGTGCTGCCTGCATTAGTCTTCCTTTGTGTGCCTCCTAGTTGGACCAGATACTGGTCTATGATCCTCAAATATCACCCTTATAAGTTGGAATATATAATAATTATGAACAAGTTTGTATTCCATAATCTTAATAATAATAAAAAAATTCAAGAACAGTTCTTGGTGTAATATTGTTATTCAAATGTCAAAATGTTTTTTCCGTTCACCATTCATAATACCCCAGTTATTTAAAGAAGCCTGCATAATACCCCAGTTACTTAAATAATCCTGTATGATACCCCAGTTACGTAAAGAAGCCTGTAATAATGACAGGTGCAACTGTTTCCTATCTGAAGCTGATTCCTTTGGCTCCGTAATGACACTCTGTGACTGAGTCAGCCCAGTGAGCTCACCTGACCAGGTGAGCAGATATGGGTGTGACACTGTCACGGTTGGATACTGTCTCACTGATATCATCTCACCAACTTTTGTCTGTGTTTAGTGCAGTAGTGGGCGGTGTGTGTACAGCTTCTTGATAACACTTATGAATGACTCAACCGAGTTGCTCATCCTTGAAAATAGTGTGCTTCAACCACCTGAGGAGAATTTGAAAAACTACTAGACTATATTGTTAGCAGTCAGTGGGGGGCATTAGTAACATTATTATCAGTTCCTAACATGATTTCCAACATAAATTTGCTCACAAAATAATGACGAAATTTTTTACATGCATATATGATTGAGGCATAATTTTATTAAAAATTCTTAAATTATGATAATGTATGTAGGTTAGTACAAATTTCCACTTTTATGGGCCGTTCTTGGTTGATAAGCGTTGTCTACAAAAATAGGACTGTTTATGACACCTGACCTATGTGGGCATTTGTGCACATCGTATTTCTACCCTGTGCTAATATGGCATTTTCAGAAAAAATTTCCATTGTTAATACCGGGCATGGTTCATCTTCAAGTTGGCTGAAGCTTAGCTACTCAGACTATGTCACTAGGCTTATCTGGGTCCATGTTCCTGATCAATTAATCTATCTTAATGTCAACTTCGAGGCTGTTTATGTGTAAAGACCTATGTGTATCAGTTACAGACAGCTTGGATGACACAGGTACACGTGTACACAGAGATAGACACATGTGTCTAGTGTTCTTACAGCAACACATAATACATCCCTGTCTCTATCGTGTGGTTGACCACCTGGTTGGTTGAATGCCCAGGAAGTTATTCCCGTTATCATTACCTGTATTGTTAATCCTTATCAGGAAAGGAGAGCTACATCTCAGATCATACAGAATGCTGTGAATACATTCCTGATCAAAAGACTTGTGCATATACATGTATGTAGATAACTTCTGCTGCAAGACAGTCTGGCGTCTTATCAGTCCTAGTGTAGTATTGTCATGGGTAGCACTGTAGCAGGGGTGAGATTTAGCAAGTCGTAGAAGGTAGCCAGTCGTGCTACCAACCTTGCAAAGTAAAGTAGCCCGTCAGCTTCTTAGGTAGCCCACTTGCTACTCAATACTTTGATGATAGAAAGTAAATACTTTGAAGATAAAATGTATGAACAATATCAACGACAAATAAAAAAAACATCAAAAACAAACAGTTTTGAAACATTTATTTTTAAGGCAGGTTCAGTAGAATGTGATACATAATACTGAATAAAATACAGTATACAATTATACACAGGTTGTTATGGATGGTACATCAACATTCTTCACGAAAAGTCTCCAAGCGTCACAGGACATAAGGTCCTGTGAACTTAACTGTTTTGCTGATTTTTACGGGACCTGATTTTACCCTAGCCTAGAGAAACTTTAACCAAGCTCCCAATTAATTCACCAGAAGCGCTCTGCACACCATGGAGATAATTAAATCTAACTATAATTGAGATAGCGTATATTTTTATGTATGTACGTTTATATGTGGTTATAAATAAACACGTTCACGTTTTTCTTTTAGACGGCTTGCACCTCGGGCGTCAAACTATCAGGGATTGATCTACGACCCCACTAATGAAACGTAACGCCTTTATTTTTTCGAAATACCCCATATATCAGGGATTCTTAGTGGTTTTTATGGTAAATCAAATGTTCACTGCGTAAAGCGTTAACTACCAACAATCGCTGCTGCAAATACTTCGGTACGTAAATCGTTTGAGAGTACGTAGCGCCATATAGACGGTTTATATTATTATAGTAGAAAGCACGCACCCACGTATTGGCCCGAGGTCACAGACCAATACACAATAAAAAGACAGTACAAAGCAGATATTCTACTATTCATCAATCAACACAAGTATCCACGCGATCTTCTATATTTTGAACATTCAACGAGTATTGCATCACGTGTGTGATGCGGTTGTTTCGATAATATGTTCGAGCGTATTGATGGCATATTGCCTGAGGCATTTGGTAAACATTGCTATCATGACTGTCACGTATAAACTAACACGTAATCCCGTCCTGGGGACGGGCATTTTTCTTGTATATATAGAAGTGGCACCACGCTGCACCAAGACTATTAATACGACCGGTTATTATTTCAATGTAGAATGACCGTTCAGACCGATCGATGTGGTTGGTTAAAAATACAGTGAATGCTCCCTATTGATATCGCTTCGGCTACGGTTTGACAACATTTCTTGCAATGTAAAACGTGTCACAAACACACGATTTATAGTGAACATATATCCAGGACTACACTTCTGAGATGTTTATTGACATTCCGTTTATTTTTGCTGGGTCTAAAATATTGCAACTCCGTAAATATTTTGAGTCGCCATTCGGGCTACTGTAGTAAAAAATTGAAGTCGCCGAAAGCCAGTTTTGGGCACCATTGGCGACCGGGCGACCGCTAAATCTCACCCCTGCTGTAGAATACTCCTCGTGTTGTGACCTCAGTCTTTATTTGTCCCCAATAACAACACTATAATTTACACAGAAATCTTGATTATACAAATATTCAAAAGTGTAAAACAAAAAGAGACCTTTAGTTGCAATATTTCTAATAATAAACCTTTTCAGACATTTCATAGAACTTGAACAAGAATTGTTATAGTTTAATCTCCATTTAACATCAGTTAAGCATGCAGGTTGTGTTGGTGTTGCAGCAGAACACGAAATGTACTCAGTAACTTGGTGAAGAATCAGGTGATGCAGTGAAGTGGCATAGTCCAACAGCAGTGTTTTTATGTAAAGCTATACTAGTAGCAGAGTTCTCCAAAAGTCTGAAACATACAGTTTGCCTCTATGAGTCTGTGTAAGCTGTATAACCATAACTTGTTAAACTGTATTAAAGATGTGTACATGTATGTAAACAAAGGGGAAGCGTTAGTGTATTGGGTTTGTTTACATGTGGCTTATGTAAACATTGTAAATATGTCTAGATATCAGAATTAATCTATTGTCACATCACATACATAATAGCACAGTGCTCATCAAATTGGGAATGCATAATAATCAGTATATCTAATTAAATTTTTATCCCATAAGGACTATTTTGTGAAATATAGTGCCAATGCAAGTTCTTCTTAAAGAATGTCATTATCTTTGGGTTGTGAAGTCTGTATAGTTGATTACATATTTATAATGTTGAGGTTTCAGTCCATTCATTGATTGATCCATAATTTTGTGCCACACTGGAGTGTGGTAAGCTCTGCCAATCCTGTCCAACTGCTACTATTCATCTTGTGGTATTGAGGTGTGGACATGGCCAGACTCCTGCACTACCTTGGGTGGTCATGCAGTATTCATGGTTGACCATAATTACTTGAGACGCAAGAACTTTGTGCACTGGTTGTAGCATCAAAACTGGCTAGGCCACTCTAGTGAATGCCTTGTTGCTATAGCCTACAAATTGGCTAGTCCAAGCTTGTGAGTGCCATGTTGTTGTAGCCTACAAACTGGCTAGTCCATGCTAGTGAATGCTGTGTTGTTGAGGCCAACAAACTGGCTAATCCACGCTAGTGAATGCAGTGTTGCTGTAGTCTACAAACTGGCTAGTCCATGCTAGTGAATGCTGTGTTGCTGTAGCATCCAAACTGGCTAGTCCATGCTAGTGAATGTAGTGTTGTTGTAGCCTACAAACTGGCTAGTCCATGCTAGTGAATGCTGTATTGCTGTATCCTACAAACTGGCTAGTCCACCCTAGTGAATGCTGTATTGCTGTATCCTACAAACTGGCTAGTCCACCCTAGTGAATGTTGTATTGCTGTAGCAAACAAACAGGCTAATCCACTCTAGCGAATGCTGTATTGCTGTAGCCTACAAACAGGCTAATCCACTCTAGCGAATGCTGTATTGCTGTAGCCTACAAACAGGCTAATCCACTCTAGCGAATGCTGTATTGCTGTAGCCTACAAACAGGCTAATCCACTCTAGCGAATGCTGTATTGCTGTAGCCTACAAACAGGCTAATCCACCATAGTGATTGCTGTAGCGTACAAACTGGCTAGTCCACCCTAGTGAATGCTGTATTGCTGTAGCCTACAAACTGGCTAGTCCACGCTAGTGAATGCTGTATTGCTGTAACCTACAAATTGGCTAGTCCACGCTAGTAGATGCTGTATTGCTGTAGCCTACAAACTGGCTAGTCCATGCTAGTGAATGCTGTGTTGCTGTAGCCTACAAATGAGCTATCACGTTCAGACACCAAGTACGCTGCAGTCGTCCTTAATATGAGACTGCGTCTGAGTCGAGCATGGTGCTCTGACTTTGTAATGGACAATAAATTTCTGCCCACTGTTTGCCGGCCAATATTGCTGTGTTTCCGAGTACATCAACACATGGAGTCGCAGACCATGGCAGATGTGCTGACACCTGGTAGTTGGGAGATGTAGTGATCACTAACAGGGGACAGACCACCAATTTACTTCCAGGTTCATGACATAGGAATGAAGTGGCAGTGATTTTGACACGATTCCTCCGTTTGTAATTTTTTGTCAAGGGCTGGAATATAATTTTTTAACAGGTATGTTGCCATATTATAGGACTACGACACTAAATGATGTGCACAGATTAGCATTTCTGGTGGTTGGCTGCAACATATGTGAACGTGTCAGTGACTGCAGGATCCGTGGCGCATGAAGACAAGATGTTGTTTTGGCTGCATCTTGTATGTTGATTTTCTGGAGAGAGAAAACTACAGAATTTTAAAGAAAATTCTGGCAGGTTGATGAAAGAATAGCTATGAACATTGTTGGTTTGCAGAAGATTCAAAGTACAAATTTGCGAACAGTGCTTAAAATCGTTGATATTGTTGCCATGGTAACAACATTGATCTGTGCCCTGATAGGTCGCGACTACATCATTCCACATGTGCAATTGTCTCTGGATGTGTTTCTCAGAAACTTCCCTGCATTATGCAAGAGTCACTGTCATGTGTGAGCGTTTACCACCAGCTAACTGTATTTTATCTTATTCTCCCGGGGACTCAATGGCAGCCTTCCAAGGATCAGTTAGCTTTCACATGTTTTGTTTGTTATTACTTTAAAATTGTGGATATGGAGAAGTATTACGTAGCTGATTACACTGCAGTGTAGAATGTAAGCTAAATTTAAATAGTACAACAGTTACTTAAAAAAAATTTTTCCTATCACCAACATTGTCACCGATATAAATAAGTTCGTTTTGTGGTAGTTACTCATGGAAACAGATCATTAATGTGTGTTTCACCTACACGACCACTGGGACTGGAACTTTCTGGGGGATTTTAGATTTAGAACCATTGGCTTTGGGCCATAGTACTACATCCCTTGCCGAAAAGGAACCTATAAATTTCCACATCCTGGTGGGGTATTTTTTCCCAGTTTGGGAAAGAATCCCATATAAAAAAACTCGGGTGATTGTCCATGGGACTTGTCAATAAGTCATCTTAATTCAGAATTGTCTGTGCAGTGGGTCAGTAATGATATAAATATTTCATGGACTGCGAGAAAAAGTGGTGGATTTTTTTACAGTCTGTCTAACGTCGAGTCTTCATTAGAGTCATGATTAGACGCAGTTGTACTGTACATAATTTAGCATATGTTCTGTTTCTGTTTGCAGCTGGAGGCGTTGGCAAGAGTGCTCTGACGATACAACTCATACAGAACCAGTAAGTCAACCCCAAAACATCCAGTTGCTGTCCATACTCAGCAAGTGGCAAACGCTAAATAAATTACTGCAGAAACACATTCGGTATGCAATGCAATAAACCACTGCTAAACAATAGGCATAATGATTTCACTGGACATGCAGTATTGTCAATAATAATGCAGTAAATGGTTCGGCCAGTTATTTCTGTCATCACTACTCACACCATTAGTAACACAAGACTAATTTGCCAGCAGAGCGTGTGTCTGTGGTGTAGTTTCCAACAAAATGTTATCTTCTCTGTGTATGGAATATGTTGATTACTTCAGTGGTGCAAGTTGGTGATATAATAATTAATAATATAGATGGGGCAAATATTGATTGTGTTAGTGATTTTAATTTGTTTGAGTATTACATTAAATAATCATTTAAACTGGCAGAGTCATACAAATAAAGTAGCTAACAAAATAAATAAAACAATTGAAATTTTGAATAAACTTAAACACTTTTTACCACAAAGCATATTATCTATTATGTAGACATCCCTCATTCTTCCTCATATTAATTATGGTATTCTGCTATGGGGTCACCAAGCAAATCAAGTTTATAGTTTGCAAAAAAACGAATAAGAATAATTTCTATGAGTAAATATAACGCTCATACAGATCCTATTTTTAAGAAACTTCAATTCCTAAAACTGGATGATATTTGTAAAGTACAGCAACTTAAGTTTTATTATAAATTACTCAATAACGATCTACCAGAATATTTCAGCCACATCCCTTAATTACGCAGTTGTGAAATCCATCAACACTACACACGAGGAATAAATAACCTGTTTATTCCCAGAGTCAATCATGAATATACCAAAAAATATATACGACAACGTAATAGAAACAGTTAACAATACTCCAAGCATTATCATTGATCAAATTTATACGCATAGTCTACATGGTTTCATCACTTATATTAAAAACTACCTAATTATGAATTATAAATGCCATTGTGTTATCCCTAATTGTTATATATGTAATATATAGTAGTATGTAATATATTATGTAATTATATATATATTTGTATTTCTGTACTTCTTTACTAATATTGAATTATGATGATTATTATTACTATTTATTATTATTCAATTTATTATTAATAAAAGGGGGCTTCTGTGTTAGCGACATGCTATGGCTTACTGGGAGTCTCCTTGACCGTTATATTTATGTTAATTATTCCATTTTGTACAGTTATAGTCAAATAAATATGTCTGTCTGTCTTCTGGCTGATGCTTACTGTGCTCCTGTTTCAACGGCCATTGTAATGTTCTGACTAACAATTACGTTTTCATCTTTCAGTTTTGTAGAAGAATATGATCCAACAATAGGTGAGTACAAAATGTGCGTGCGTGCGTGCGTACGTGCATACATGCATGTATACATGTGTCCACAGATGTATTGGTAGGAAGCTTTTACTGTTACAGTTACCTGATGGTATATGTATAATATATTGACTGTCTGATTGGGCGGAAAATCAGATTTGCACAATTGTTTTGGTTGGATGATGATGTGATCACCACATGATGTGATCACCACATGATTATGTGATTAAGGGCAATCACATGGTGATTACTGCTGGTATTGACTGGGCATATTATTAGCCGATTTCTACGAAAAATTTATTATCTTCCGGACCATTTTCCAGTTTGGTAAAAAGTGTTTATGAATGTTACATGCTTCCTGGAGTACCCACAACTGTTGATTAAATGGCTTCTTTAGTATATTCAGAGTTCATGACAAATTTCCATGTACAAACAGATTTGGGGTCAATGACATTGTAATTGAAATGCCAGATCCGGTATTGGTGTTTTGTTTTTAAAGTAATTGAAATTGGTGAAAATGTAATTGGTATTTTCAGTTATTTTTCTATTATTTTTCAATTACATCATGTAACTTTTTAACTCAAATTATATGCAACAAATAATCAGTAAAATATAATAAGTTGCATATATCATATTTGTTTGCAATGATGTACCATAATATGCAGAAATTAAATAAACTTGGTCTAAAATAGATGTTATTTGGCATTGAGTATTGCTCTATTCACGTACTTTTATTTTGATATGGAATTGATAATTCGAATTGGTATTTTTGAGGTGGAATTGGTATTTGTAATTGGTGCAGAATTGGAATTGATATAGTGTAATTGCGAAATCTGTATACAGATATACTGGTTAATATCATCTGAATACATTATATACTGGTTAATGTCATCTGAATACAGATATACTGGTTAATGTCATCTGAATGGTAACATTGAGCAACCATTCTCATTTGGTGTTTTAGGCTACTTATGATTAACACACAAAATTGACAAATAATGCAGCTGTGCATAATTCATTATCTTGTGTTCTACATAATTATATAATTACATAATTATATGAGAAACATGTGACTCAATGAGCATTTAACTGTTGAGAACTTGGCATCGCCATCATATATGTGGACATGTATGTGTAAGTTAAACTTAAAGCCTCGGCCAGCGTTTCTCTAGATCATAATTACACCAGCGTACACTCAGCAACCAAGGTTAGGGATCATTTCAAAGGCATACCAGTAGGAGTATGACACTGAAGTTGTGCAGACTACTCCAAGATGTGGGCCTGAAACGTGTCATGGCTACACTTGACAATCAGTAGAGAGGTTATGTCAAAAATACCTTTTCACTTGTCATTATTCAGTGATGCTACAGGTAATTGGAATTCATTTCTTCTTACCAAAAGATGTGGTTTAAATATTGTGTCAGGTAGGTTTCTTGTGTTTGAATTGCTTTTCTATTGCAAAAAGTAAACAAGGTTTATAATACTTGAACTATTGTTCATCGCGAGAACAGTGTAATCTTGCACATTGTAGTTTTTTTGGTTGGTATTGTAAACATTGCTTGTATTCTTGTGGTACTGGTAGATTCCTGCATGATTCTCTCCCCCCAAATAAAATGCTTCCTGGCTTTGCAACTTATTTATAAATAAAAGCAGAATAACATGAATAAAACTGAAATCTATAGCAAGTAACATCAACATCACTGATGAGATCTATAGCAAGTAACATCTACATCACTGATGAGATCTATAGCAAGTAACATCAACATCACTGATGAGATCTATAGCAAGTAACATCAACATCACTGATGAGATCTATAGCAAGTAACATCAACATCACTGACGAGATTTATAGCAAGTAACATCAACATCACTGATGAGATCTATAGCAAGTAACATCAACATCACTGATGAGATCTATAGCAAGTAACATCAACATCACTGATGAAAACACTGCATGCACGGAAGAGAAGTGTTGATCCATATTCCTAGATGATCTGATTTGTGACCCTGATCTAAGGAGAACCCCAGTAATCTAATTATTTATAGAATGCACAAGGTCACAGCCCACTGCACATTGTGCTGGAACTGTTGCATGCACGCACGCGCGCGTGTGCGCACACACACACACACAGTAAGTAACTGCCGCCAAGTGCTTAGTCTGATTTGTATGCATGAGGAAGTGAAACAATTTACCATGCTGACCGCTAAGGTCATGCCAGCTATTTCTAAGTGAGAGGTTTGTACTCGGCCAAGCCCTAGACCCTAGATGCTTGTCACACTTGCTATCTCAAGTTTATGGCCTTTGTGTTCTTGGCTCAAATGTGTGACCTAAATTCTTAAGTTCTGCATGGCACCCTTTGACTACTTGTTTGATACTTCATCAGATCTTGTTAGTGTATTTATTCTAGGTCCTTTGGATACATTATATATATATATATATATGTATATATTATATATATTAGATACATTGTATATATAATATATATATATATATATATATATATATATATATATATATATATATATATATATATGAATAATGTATATTTTATATATATTAGATACATATATATATATATATATATATATATATATATATATATATATATATATATATATATATATATATATATATATATATATATATAATGTATCTAATATATATATAATATATACATTAGATATATATCTAATGTATCCAAAGGACCTAGAATAAATACACTCATATATATATATATATATATATATATATATATATATATATGAGAATTTAGGTCACACATTTGAGCCAAGAACACAAAGGCAAGAAACTTGAGATAGCAAGTGTGACAAGCATCTAGGGTCTAGGGCTTGGCCGAGTACAAACCTCTCACTTAGAAATAGCTGGCATGACCTTAGCGGTCAGCATGGTAAATTGTTTCACTATTTATAATATATTTATATAATTATATATAATACATACATTATATATATATATATAATATAATTTATGTGTGTGTGGGTGCGCACGTGCGTGCATGCATGCATGTACTGGACATTGTTCCTCATAGGTGTATTGAACAGTGTTGTAACATTTGTAAAATGACTTTAGGCACTGATTTTAAGGACTGTAGATGTTTGACTGGTTATAGAACTGTTGAGCTGTTGTGGATCGTACTGGGTATGGTTGAGATCAACCACACCGACAATTGATGGCATTGTTAGGATAACATGCATGCTACATTATGCCTTAACCCTCAGGGGGAGTATTTGTGAAAACAAGTTACACATGAAATGTGAATTAATAGTCCCCAGAAGTTTAAACTGGTGCAGATGGTTAATATGAAACATGCAGGGGGGGGCAATGTTTAATTGTGGGTGACTCCCTTTGGAGGATGTTGAGGGTCATGTCCTTACTTATAAGCGCATATTGCATAAACTGCCACTGTATCTGTCTTGATGAAACTGGAGCCGAGTCTGCTCGGCCTGTCAGACCATCAATTATAGATGTGGAGATTTCCTCCAAGAAACCTGTGCCAGTTTTCTGCTGCTGGAGTTAGTGCATTCTCAGTAGGTGGCAAACCTACTTCTTCTTAACACGCTCTCACTTTCTCAGAGAATTCTGGGAAATTTAGAATCATGGGAAATCGTCGGGGCCACAAATGATGTGCAGAACTGTTTCGAATTGTCATTTGCTTCTTATGGTTTAGAACAATTAAGTATTGTGGCAATGTAGCATATATTCTGCCAATACTGGTTTAATGGTAAATTTGATCAGGGGTGTATATCTATATCTATATATATATATATATATATATATATATATATATATATATATATATATATATAAAATTATGCAATAATTAATTACCCCTGATAAAATTTACCATGCACACACCACAATAATTAATCACCTCTGATCAAATTTACCACTAAAACGGTATTGACAGAATTGTTTTGTCCAGCTTTGACCATCAGGTGTCAGGTGGTTTGTCCAGAAGCTGTTGTTTGACATTTTCTCACCCCTGAGAGTCATTTGTTATTCACCCAATATGACCTGTCCATCTCCATGCAGCTGCTGTAGTCAAGGAGGCGGTTGTAGTTGGATGTGTGGTGGTGGTAAGTGGCTTGTTATGGTTGCTCGTCCTTGTCACACCATTCTTTATCTGCATCACATAATTAGTGGTAAAAGTATTGTTCACTCAGTAGGCTGGAATAAAACTGTTGAACACATATCGGCAATTTCATTAGAACCTCCCTGTGAAGCCACCTAGAAGTTATTTTACAAGAATAGATCTTAACTGTGTTTTTGAGAGTTGAAAAATCTCCTGCTGACCATACTGAAATCTAAGGATCAATACATATTATCTATGTTATTCAGAATTTTGTATGTATAATATTATGTTTTGTTTTATATAAAGTGCATTGAGTGTTTATAGAAACTATGCTATATATGTATATTGTATATATATATATATATATATATATATATATATATATATATATATATATATATATATATATATATGTATATGTATATATATATATACATATATATATATTGTGTTTTAAAACACTAAGTCTAACCAGCAAATATAGACTGCAATTACAGTTCAGTGGGATTTTGTTCATCAGATAACCAAGACATATGCAATTCACAGTCTGGTGCATGCATTGTTAGCACCACGGATAAAACATTATGTTAACAAATTACATGTTTTGTGTAATTGCAATTCAAAATAATTAAAACAGGATGCAGTATTTGTTACATCAGTCGCAATTGATCAGTGACCACAAGTCTGAGTGAAATTCTAAAACACGATGTCGTTGATCGACACAGCTACTGCAACGGTATTCAGTTCAAACTGTGTAAAGGCAGATTCAGCAGAGGGGATTGTAAACGTCACCATGGGTTCACAAGGATGCAGTAATCAGCTAAAATATGGATAGTCATTTTTAATGCCTGCATGGTTGTGTTATTAGATTTGCTTAGCTCATGACAGTCACATGGTAACCTTTGTTTCTGACAAGTGTTGGTGCCTGGATTCAGAACAGGGAGTCAGGAAGTGGTTCTGTTACCTGGAACAGCCACCAATTGTAGGCTGGCTGGGTAGTATCACGCATACTCCAGACGTCACATCAAACCTGAAATTACAATTGTTTATTATGATTGGTTGGTTCATATTAAGCCACACAGCTCAGCAGTGTGGACTAATTTCTGGCCCTGCTTGATTTATTGTCAGGGCATGCAAATATCAATATTGCTACATCTGATCAAGAGAGTTAAAGAACATGCTAAAATGGTGCACATTGAATAAGCTGTAGCAAAACTGTGGGATCAATTTCAGTAGGGGCCCCCTGGACCCACCTTTACCTCTCAAGAATAGAGGTAATAAATTTACAGCGGTAAATGTGGGGTGAAGAATCTCGGGCTGCCCACATTGATCTCGTCGGATCAATACATATTACCTATTTTATTCCGACGGCAGCAAGCAACTGAGTGATTGTGTAGCTAACAGCCAACTAGAACTTTGAACTATTGCCGCTCAGTGATCAGTGATTAGATTACCTCTGTTCATGAGATAAAATGTGTTTTCCTGAAGTCGGGTCACCAATGAAATATCTCTGTCATACTGGTAAACTAGTTTAGAACTTTCTTTTATTAAAATGAGCACCTGAATCAGGTGCTCCTTTTTTTCAGGTGCTCCTTTTTTGTCAATAACATGTAATGTATTGGCACTACTATCCATTTACACTAATGAATAATTTCACCAAGAAGGAGCTAACAGTAACAAATAACTTCATTAGCATGTCCATCTAGCCGGTTAGTAAAACAACCGATAGGACTTTTCAAATTCCCAGGATTTTTCAGGATGCTCTGTCCACCCACTCACACTTCTTATGATAAAAGATTTATTTTCATGTGTTTGGAACCAAACAATTAAGGAGTACTTTGAACCATTTAGCACGTCTGTTCAAGGATATCCTTGGCTGTTCAAAGTGCTCCTTGGTTGTTCAAGGAGCTCCTTGGCTGTTCAAGGAGCTCCTTGGCTATCAAAAATTACTTACGTTAAGTTGCTATTATTGTCTGTGGATCTCATCATAAGGTTTTTTCTGTTCAGTTTTAGTCATTCCATGAATGGCTGTTTTTATCCATTAGATATTTTTGTCATTTTCACAGTTAATTTACTGTTGTTTCGTAGCAACACTTCGCCAACTACCAGTAGTTAGTCTGACGAAGGCAGCTGAAACGTCGCTAGTAAACAAGGTCAATTGACTGTGAAGATGAGAAAAATATCTATTGGATTACAATCATCAGTCTGATGAACGTCTGAGGAACTGTGTCTGGATGTTTTGAGCCATTTAGCTATGAGTTCATTGACTGAATGACCTGTGTTACAGAGGATTCTTACAGGAAGCAGGTGGTAATTGACGGGGAGACCTGTCTACTGGACATCCTGGACACGGCCGGTCAAGAGGAGTACAGGTCAGTGGGCAGGGGGTATAACACTGGGCAGGGGAAAGAGGTCAGAAAAATCTTGAAACTTCCAAACAGTAATTGTTAGCCTTCATAGAAAGACTCTTCTATAGCCATCAATTAAAATTTGCAGATGGGTCATTCCGTATCAAGTCAACCAATTTTCAGGAAATTAAAAAAATTAACATTTCAGGATCGTGTTCTGTCTCATTTAATTTATGTTACAGTTGAAGGTCACTGTTTTGCCCAATGGCGTTTTCTCCTAAATTGGCCAATATACAAAATAAATGTCACAGAACACCTTCCTGAAATTGTAATATGTTGTTTACCTAAGTATTAATATAGTTGATTGAATTAGACCTTTGTAAATTGTAAATCATATAACATAGATTAACCATAGACCTACACTAATCAATCACACCTACTGATGAGCTCATTGCAGATGTTCTGTATGCTGACTGTTCTGTAAGATGTTCTGTATGCTGACTGTTCTGTAAGATGTTCTGTATGCTGACTGTTCTGTAAGATGTTCTGTATGCTGACTGTTCTGTAAGATGTTCTGTATGCTGACTGTTCTGTAAGATGTTCTGTATGCTGACTACTGTTCTGTAAGAAGTTCTAAAAGAAGGTTTTGACATACATATCTAACTTATCTATACTGGTCTATTGAGTTTTGCCTATACTTAGTAGAATATGCCATTTGCATACAAATTTGAAGAAACTTTTGCGCAACAGATTGATATTCTAAACAAATAACAGTTATTTCACAGATTTATAGCAAATTGTTAGAAAAATGGTTTTGAGTGATGTATTTACAATTTTTTCGAAAAGCCTCACTACCTTAAGACACAATGAATTAAATGTATAAACATCACGGCGCCGTTTGTTAACTTTCCTATGGCGATTATTACGAAGAGTTGCATACGTTTTTGTCTGATAAGGTGAACTATGTCATATTGTAAGATATATACCTCCCTCTTCTTGTCTTCTTCGGGGCCGCACGCAATGGTCCAGGAGGCATTTCTCACAACGAAGGATATTTTGATTGTCTGTCGTTTTTGCGCTCGCCAGGTCGAGATTTATAACTGAATTTGTACTCACTCGACCAATGAGTACATAGAGTACTACAGAAGTGTAGTCAACGCATTGCATTGTTCTCCAGGTTCGAAACGATTTTAATCTTGGCATCAGACGGCTACGTACATAGTAGCAATATAATCACTCACGATGACAAATAAAAAATAACAGTGAAGACATCTATCACTGTAAACCGTAAAGAAAAGTAGTGAATGTAAACATCACTCAAACTATATACAGATTCTTAAAATCTAGAAGATTTGACAATAAAATTCTGGCCGGAAATTTTGAATTCTAATGCTAAAGCAGGTATGGCCCGCCAGGACCACCCTTACTGAACATTTTGATGCCTAAAATTCAGCATGACTACACACCTAAGTGTGAATTTAATATAGTCTTGCCGCCCCCTTGTAAACGCTCCTCCGGGGTATTTATGCTCCCAGTTTTCCAAAATCAGACGCCGTCACTAGAGGCGCTGTGGTTGCTTAAATACCCAATACGCTTTACTATTGGTCAACTTGTTAAATCCACCCACCCTCTCAACTGCTGGACAATGACGTCTGCCAATCTTCCTTTCCCAATTTTGCAAGTTAAACTTTTGAACTCTTGGAGCTGCGCCAATTCCAGGGTTCCCAGGGCTCCTTCTCGGTTCCCCAATTACGTTGACCCTCGGTCAGAGCAACAAATGTCAGGATTAAAGGGAAGGCTGAAGTGTCTAAACAGTACCATCAATCTTTGACACCATATGGATTGTGTCCATATCCACTTGGGTGGTTTAATTATAAACCTTTAGAGACCTGTTTTTCTGTTGTTAATCTAGGCTTAACACATCGAATAAACTTCCAAATGACTTACTAAACATTAACGCATAAAAACTAATTAAAATCAAACAGGCCTATACTTTACAATATGTTAACATCAACAGTCATATGACCAGTGTTCCCTTCAAAGTATATCTCACAAACGTGTTTATTCCTCATTTTTTTCAAAAAAAAAGTTAACATTGTTGAACATTTATGTTCCCAGTGACTGATATATTTGACTAATAACATTACTAATAGCACGACCGAGCGAGACTGCAAAGGTAGCCAATTGCCCTGAGTAGTGAAAACTCCATGCACTACTATGGTGATATACGATTGTGCACCTGCTAAGCAGACTTGTTTAGTGGTGTCATATATCATACATCTAGATGACATCTAGAGTAATTATATGGCACAGTGCTGGCTGAAAGTCATACTAATTATACGCTATCTTCATTAGGTCATTCGGTCTGTGGTTGCAAGGAAAGTCAGTCTTGTACCTAGTTGTAAGGCAGTATATGCTAATTAGATGGACTAATTACTTCAGCACAGTCTGGCAGGAAGCAGGAACCCTTAGCAGTAACCGCAATGGATGCTAATATGTGAGATTACAGCGGGAATATTATCTTGATCGTGTCCTATTATTGCAGTTCCTATTGATCATATCATAGTATTGCAGTTCCTATTGATTGTGTCCTATTATTGCAGTTTCTATTGATCATGTCCTATTATTGCAGTTCCTATTGATTGTGTCCTATTATTGCAGTTCCTATTGATCATATGATATTATTGCAGTTCCTATTGATTGTGTCCTATTATTGCAGTTTATATTGATCATGTCCTATTATTGCAGTTCCTATTGATTGTGTCCTATTATTGCAGTTCCTATTGATCATGTCCTATTATTGCATTTCCTTTTGATTGTGTCCTATTATTGCAGTTCCTATTGATCATATCATATTATTGCAGTTCCTATTGATTGTGTCCTATTATTGCAGTTTCTATTGATCATGTCCTATTATTGCAGTTTCTGTTGATCGTGTCCTATTATTGCAGTTCCTATTGATCATGTCCTATTATTGCAGTTCCTATTGATCATATCATATTATTGCAGTTCTTATTGATTGTGTCCTATTATTGCAGTTTCTATTGATCATGTCCTATTATTGCAGTTCCTATTGATTGTGTCCTATTATTGCAGTTCCTATTGATCATGTCCTATTATTGCATTTCCTTTTGATTGGGTCCTATTATTGCAGTTCCTATTGATCATATTATATTATTGCAGTTCCTATTGATTGTGTCCTATTATTGCAGTTCATATTGATCCGTGTTTTTTTTATTGCAGTTCATGTTGATTGTGTCCTATTATTGCAGTTCCTATTGATCATGTCATACAGTTCCATAGCAGTAGTGTACCAGAGTATGTACACGACATGTACACGTTGAATTCACCGAACGTGCCTCATCATTTCTGAAGTCTTACATGGTCCAGTTATAATATTATCAACAATTGGCATCTGATGATGGATCCATTCTGCTGAGGTGTCACCTCATGTCACCTGTTAATAACATAATTAACATTAAGTACTACATATGTTAATTAATCATAGAATCATTCTCTGTTCACGTATTGCTCTTGTGTGGTTTTAATATATATGTATATTATGATCTGTGAAGTCTTGAAACAGACCACGATCTGTGATGTTTTCAAGCAGATCATGATCTATGACGCCTTCAAGTGGGCAAGAAAAAAATAATGGTCACTAATGTTGATATATCTGCTTAAATCTGCAATATATGTCAAGTGTGGAGATATTAATGTTTTAAATGATCTGGTTCAGTATTCTTTGCTACTGCTACTGCTGGTGTTATCTGTGCCAGCATTCACACTAAAACTCTTAGAAACCAGCCCAATTGAGCACACTAGATTCAATGCCACTCCCATATCTGGCAGAACATGCCAGTGTTGGACTGGTTCCACGAAGCCTTTCTTTCAAGTACCTCTGAAGCATGGCCGCCAGGCCGCCAGCTGGTCGGCGTGAACTCTGTCGTTCCCAAGAACTGGCTCTAATGAAGTGGATTTGCCAACCAACGTGCGCTGTGATGTTTTGGGCTGGTCCCAACTGGATTGATCATCTCAATTTAGAGGTGAAGATTATCATCAACCATCCATTGATTGTTGGCCATGTGCCAGCAAGAACATACTGACCAGTGGTTATGTTCACTGGTCAGACCTACAGAGACATACAAGGAGCTAACATTACAATAACCTTGGCAGGATGTCTTTCTTCATATTAACCTGGTAGATGTCTGAGAAGTGGACTGGGGGATGTCGGTTATCAGACTGTCATAACATAGCCCCACTGCACAATACGCATCTGATATGAAAACTATCCAACATCATAAGCAAGCCAATACTGATACATTGGTTTGATTTGTTCCTGCTAATAGAACTGCATTTATCATTTGACAAAGGATAAGAGTATGTTATACAGACATAGAATAAGTTCAAACATTTCCCCCATTTATCATGCGACTCCTTGTAACAGTAAGTGCATGCCTGCGTTTTTGTCTGGCACTGCGTCCTAGATTTTAACTGTCATTACTCACGATGTGAGTGAATGCATGTTGCACAGCTTGCAACGTGATGTAACTCAGTCGGCAGAGCTCTTCATTTTTATTGAACAAAAAGTTCACTGTCACCGTTGCTGGAGTTTGAAAATCATGATGGAAGGTCATGATGAGTTCACCTACTGCTGGTTGCTGTTTGGCCATTGCTTCATTTTGGGGTCAAGGTCATCTAGAACCTGTCCCAACTCTTCCCGACAAAAATCGGACTCGCTTATCGGCCTTGTGCAGGTGTTTACATGGCAGATTCTTGCAATGCGTTATCACACAACACTGTGTCTGTCCATGTGTTAGAACAACAATGTTGTGTTTCCGTGCAGTCGTACTTACGGTGAATACGAGTTCACGACATGTAAATATAGTTCATGGCCCACGGCCGTGTTAAAAAGGAGCCAGAGATGGCGACTCGTAAATACAACTTCACTGTCGGTCGTGAACTCTGGTTTACATTTTGTGAACTGATATCCACGGTAAACACGAACATATTGGAACACAGCATTAGTACCCTACTCCTGGCGTGTTGACATGTACGTTTGTTTCCAGTTCCGTAGTGGTAATTGTATACGGATTGCCACAGATTGCCTTGCTAATGAGTGAGTGAGTGGTAATGTCTTGAATGACCACACATTCTAATGACTCATTTTTAGCACACTTCTTGATAATGTGTATTGTTTACACCAAGTTACATTGTGACATAAATGAGTTTTGTCTGACCACACACTTTACCCAATTTCTGAAAATCACATGCCTAACAGGGTGCTAAAAAAGGTTTTTAATCACTCCCCTGTTAAGAAACCCAGATTTCCTAATATTGGGCCTGGCCTAGATATATGTAAATTATTCATGCCATGCTAGTGAGATACTGACTGCTGACTTTAACACCTTCTCTCAGGAGAGCGAAATCACTACAAGTGTTTAAACCTTTTAAAAACTCACCTTTTTAAACAAGCTTTTTTATAATTCACAGATGACATTTTATGTGCATGCATTAGATATTGTATTATTAGTTTCTTTTGTTTTTTTATATAATTGTAGTAACAGTTTTAATGGTTATATTCTTAGTCTTACCTGTATAAATGAATATATTTAAAGTAGTTTTTAGAATTTTTTAGTGTATTTCATTTTTTTAGCAGTTTCATAATCATTTTCTTACTTTTACTTGTATTACTAATTATATTAACCCATTAGGTCCCAGGATTTTATTAAAACATGCTCCTCTGTTCCCAGGATTTCTGGCAAATTTCGAGCGATTTTACCTCCTTGTGTTAAAAAATCTGTAGAAAAAACTTCAATATTGACAATTACAAGTTGTGTTTATTTTGAAGAGTAGTAATTTCTCCACATGCATGTAAACATAGAAATATGATACATTAATAAAATGTTGACATTTGATCACAATTTGCAAAGATAAAATAGTAAGTTTGTTAAAACTTTGAAAGTTATTCTACCTTGTGACTGACATTTGACTGATCCCATGCTATAACCCTATGCAACCCAGCGAAAAAAATGTAGCTATAGGTGTTAGCTTTGCACCACTGAAAAAAAAAAAATTCTGACAGTTATTTTTCAGGTTACACGGCCATTCCAGGACTGCACAGAGAGGCCACGGCCGTTGTGGGGTCTAATGGGTTAAAGTAGTGTTATAGAATATTTTAACATGTTTATTTTGTTAGCATTTTTTTTTTACCATTTGTGTAGCCTACTCTTAGTATAATTATTCTCTTAGCAACTTACAGCCTGTAAAATGCTACTGTGTATGTAAAGCACCTGAGAGCATTCTCAATTGATCGAGCGCTATATAAGTACTATATAATATTATTATTATTATTATCACTGTTCCTGTACTGGTGTTTCCTTGTATTTCAGTGCAATGAGAGACCAGTACATGCGCACGGGAGAGGGCTTCCTTTGTGTCTTCGCTGTCAACAACACAAAGTCCTTTGAAGACATCAACCAGTACAGGGAACAGGTCAGATTGACAATAAGGCACAAATATTTTTCTTGAAACTAAGTCAAGGTAGAAGTCATGGAGGTAGTCACAGATTTGAGTTCGAAATGAAGTCACGAAAAAGTCATGGAAGTTTTTGGTACAAAACAAGGCAAGGAAAAGAAAGTCACAATTTAATTTGTATTTAAAGCAAACTGTTTAGTCTCAGTTCAGCTCAATAAAAAGGGAGATATATATCTGCATTATTTCAGTAATGTGTTGTGTGGGTATATACGTCTTGTGTATGTTCTAACACATTTCATTGGTCAATAATCCTTGTGTTTGCACATTTCAGTGGTCAAAGATCCCTTATATTTGTACCAACACATTTAACTGAAGATTTCAGATGGAAATGCAATTTGGAATAAATATGTCTTGACTTTTTATGGAAGGTAGCTATAGTTTTGGATGATTTCAAATTGATAGGGAGTTCATTCGAGACCCTAGGTGCAGCCGCAGAGAAAGCATGTTTGCTGTGTGAAGTTGAATGAACATTCTAGTATACCAACTGACCAGAACTGATAATTTGTAGATCAAGAGAGTGAAGGATGCAGAGGAGGTGCCCATGGTGTGTAAGTATAGTATACCTACTGGAAATCGACTCAAGGCAATGTATACTTTCTTCATTTTTTTTACTAAGAACTTTCATGAACTCTCATCAGTTTGTCCAAAGGAAACCAAGGTTAAGCACAAGCTTATTGGTCTAAATTGCCTAGAAAGGATCTAACTAACTAACTAACTATTTAAAAACTAGCCATTTCTGTGACGTGGGATAGTATTATGATATGATCAAATTTGTCGGATCAGATAGCTCACAGCACACTAGCCAATATTTTGTCGTGACTAGCATGACTGTACTGACGAGTTTGGAATTCAGCCCAAACTCTCCAGTAATGGCAATCACGCATTCTATTGGTCGCAACGTGCACGTGTCCTGATAGTTTATTTGGGTCTGCAGCACATTAGCCAACAAGGCCCAACAGGATGTCTTGAGATCTAGTACTGTCAGATATTGCCTGACAAGTCCCGATCTTGTCAGTATATGCAGCACACTAACCAATTGGTTGTTAGTCGACAAAAAATCTGCTAGTGTGTTGCTTTATGATGTATCATATTTATTGATTGAGTCGTTGCTCTGGTTGCTGTTGTAGTGGTGGGGAACAAAGTTGATCTTCCATCTCGCAGTGTTGAGATGAAGCAGGGGAAGATGTTGGCTGAGTCTTACATTATCCCATACGTCGAGACCTCGGCCAAGACACGCCAGGGAGTCGATGACGCCTTCTACACATTAGTGAGAGAAATAAGGAAATACGTAAGTATGCAAGCCAGAATTGAATTTTCATAAAAATATTCCCATTTCAAAATCAGGCTATATTAACAATGTTTTGCAAGGGAAGCTCAATTACTACATAGCTTATTGCAAAAACACTTCAGTAGTTGTTAATTTGATAGGTTGAATTTTGTACATAATCGATTTTTGTGTTCTGCCTAATGCAATAAATATTATAATAAAATAATATTTATTTTTATTAAGCAAAATAAATAGTACAAATAAAATTAATTTAAATATAAGAATAAATCAATTCAGATAATACAGCTGTATACACATCAGTGGATTAAAACAGGCTAGCTTAAGAACTGTACGCATTGTTTGTTTCACTGATCCTACAACCGAGATCTATAACAATGAAGTAGTGCTAATAAAGTCACACATCAGAGGTAATGAGGTAACTCGTATGATATGCTCCCAGGACATGACATTTTGAAGATAACACACTCAGAATGGTTCACTCTGATACGTGAAAAGGTGGAGCAAATAGTTCTTTTCTTGAACTCGGAGAAACAATTTTTGTTTTGTGAGCATGCATGCTGTCTGCTACCATATAATGCTCCATTAAAACTACAAATGTTTAGGGTAGATAACGTAGATGAATATTTCATTATGGCATTTGGCCTCAGTGACATACTTGTTTTGTTAGACATTTTTTATACTGTTTTTATAAGGCCAGTGAAAATTACTTTTTAGAATCTTCATTATTATTAATAATTTTGGTCAGAGAAAAGTATATTTTGATGAGGAATAAGTTATTTACTAGAATCTTTTGTGTGAACTTGTGTGCATCGTAGACAGAGAGTGGGAACAGAAGACTTGATGTGGCCTCGCTCTTCTATAAGATGTCTTCACCTAACACCGTACTTTGGTAAACTTTCAGAAAGAGAAGAAGGGTCGCAATCAGAACAAGAAGAAGAACAACAAACGCAAGTGCACACTTCTGTAACCACCACGACCATTTGCGATGATCCGACAACTATTTGCGATCGTCGTGGACCCATAAGGTTTGCCCAGCAGCGTCGCCACGTGGACGCCAGTGCTCAAACAGAGTTATTGCAGATCTTTTTACTTTTATATTTTTAAAACATGGTTGAAATTGTGACATCTTGTATATAATGCCTGGGCAGCATAGCTTTGTCTGTGACATAGTCTGTTATAGTGTCACAGAAGGCCAATTCGGCAGTGTGTTGGTACAAATTGGTGTGACATTGTCACAGATATAGTCTGAAATGCATATTCTTTGAGGTGTCCCATGACATAACTATTCACTACCGATATAGACTGTTTTATTCCTATCTTTGTGTTAGGAAGTTTAGCAGATTTACATATGTAGGAAAACGTGATTTGAAGACAAAGATGCTGAAGTGAGTGTCTAATGGGTCGAGTTGCTCTTGTGCTACCTCGCATCATATGATGTGTTGTTAGATTCACTTATCGGTGAAATTCTCTTGTTTAATACGATCAATATGGGCTGTATGTATGCAACATTTCGAAGCTTCGACAATGTTTGTTTGTGGTGGTTATGTTCCAGATAAGTGTATTCTATAACCACCTCAATGGCAAGAATGTCCTAAACGTTTTTCTTTTAATGTTTGAATACTTTGTAACACACAACATCTTTGTACAGTTCTGGTAGACTAGCATCGAAACAATTGTTTGTTGAAATTTCCACACAAAATGTTTTCAAAGTTAACAACGTTTCTGTTGAGCTCAAATAAAAATCCAAGTGGAGTTATTTAAATGATACTCTTTTCCTTTAGGTTCAGTACGTTTCACCATGCTTATTTTAATTGGCTCGATATCAACATTTATCCCAGCTTGAGAAATGTGCTGACTAGACAGCAAGAGTTGTGGCTTTGTCTTTGCTTTGCGGTTATCAGTAGCTAAAGATGATGGTGTAATGGGTAGCTGGTAACCAGATTAATTGCCCCGCACACTTGTTGCGCTTGTTGACACGGGTTCAAGCACTCTTGCTTTGGTAGATGTCTTCCAGTTTGTTGCTGATATGGAGTGAATGAATCATAGGCCAATTCATCTAGCTTCCACTTGCTGTCTCAGTGGTATTCACTTGCGGCAGTGTGACAGTGCAAAGTAGACTGAAGGAAGGCATGTACAACCGACCTGTGACTGGGACAAATCCAAACACGGATCAAACCAGGAATCTGAGATTCGTGTTGTGAACTCATTTCTTAAATTAATTTTGGTTTTCAACGTTTGCGATGTTGACATGGTTTCTGGCTGGCAGACATGACTTCTGGCTGGCAGACATGATTTCTGGCTGGCAGACATGACAGATGGTGTCATGGACACAACAGGGTGAAAAGGGTATTGTGTATTGAAGGGTTATTATTCATCTCGTTACAGTCGACAAGCGAAAGGACCGATGCGGATAGAGTAGTCTTTGAGAGCTGCCCAGCAGAATTCTACGTTATAAATAACCTGTAATATGTGGACCAGCTGTGAATATGTGCAGATGGTGTGATCACGAGGTGGGAGCATGCCCCTCAAGAAATGTTTTTTACCAGTTCAAACATGTGATTCTTTCTTGGTGCCCTTTGTTGTATCTATGCCAACTATGGGAAATGAGCTTTTGGTGTTGATTACATATGTACGACTTTTTTGTATGTATGTACATTCCTATGTATGTACTTATGTGTATGTATATATATATATATATATATATATATATATATATATATATATATATATATATATATAGGTTCCCAGTATTTTTTAAGGTTCAGCTCATACGGGCTGTGCGAAATTTCATAATGGGACCATTTTTTTACTACTGGATTACTTTAGTTGTACGTTATGTCGGTCATTGCTTGCAGTAAAATGAAGACATCCTGACAACCACTGTATTTGTGAATGACATATGCTGTTAAAATTGCAGTGTTATAATTATTTGATTTTTAAATCTTGAAACAAACTTTAGGGAAAATTTACAAAAAAATCATTGTCAACTTCACCATGCTATAAAAATGTCCAATGTCATTACTATCTACCCAGAGAAGTGTCATTGCTATCAACCCAGAGAAGCGTCATTGGTATCAACCCAGAGAAGTGTCATTAATATCAACCCAGAGAAGTGTCATTACTATCAACCCAGAGAAGTGTTTTTGCTATCAACCCAGAGAAGCAAATGTAACCCTGTTTTTGTCCCAATAAGACAATTATCCAATTCTTCTCAAATGGACGTATCAGTTCTTTCATACGGGCAATTTGGCAAGGTCAGTAAGAGGCCATAAAATATACCTGCAGGTACATGTATAACTGTATATATTACTACCAATGACATATTCCTTGTTTAGTTCTTCATTGACACATTAAATGTTGCATCTTCCCTAAATCAAGTAAATGTTACAAACCATCTCTTTTTCAGTAAAAGGTGAACATTTTAACTAGTAATAACCCATTTCTCGAGGGGCATGTCGATTACTTCTGTACATTAATTTCTTGTGTAGTGGTATGAAACATGAACATTGTGATTTTATTGTAACTGATGCGTTAGTTAAATCTGTACTTAAAAGTAATTTGCATGCATTGATGACTAATGGTCATGATGATCTTGTGACTTCAACCACGTGAAAGTGTATAATTACACGTAGTTGACAATTTATCTTTCAGGCCATATCATGCATTAAGATGTTGAAAGAAACCAGTCCATCACTAAATACAAATCTACTTAGCACTGCCCTGTAAGTTTAATAATGGGTGTGTTGAAGTCTGTTAGAATTATTCTTCCAGTCACAATGGTCAAGTTATGTTACTGCGAATTTGATTAATTCAATCTTTGTTATTAATGATGTTACAATATAGGTGTATTGTGTTTGAGATTAGATAACACCAAGGGTGACATACGATGTAGTTATTTACATTTATGCAGTTAGCTCTAGCTTCATGTTGACATCTTGTTACAGTAAATATGTTGTTGGTTGGTTCATTGATGGAGTTGTAGCAGCAGCAAAACAAGGAGCAGTCTGCAGTAGTGAAACCTTCAAAGTCACACTTCAAAGTCAAGTCCAAGCTGTCATTAGCAGAGAATTGAATAGACTGGCTAGCCAGTATAAGTAACCATATTTTAGCATTGCAACAGAAAGGGAATCCTGGACGCTTTGGAATAGAGCAAAACTTGGCTAGTCTGCTAGAGGAAATATAAAGTAGTTATCTGTGTAAGATCATAATAAGACGTGTATATTTCCTCACATGAACATACCCTGGTCTATGTTGGATGGTTGTTCATGATAGACACAATAGTTGAATTTAGTAGTTTGTTGAACTGGGAAATGCTGAAGAAACACTCAGATTCCTGTGCCAAAACAATCAGTGCATTATACAATGTCACTTGAACAGGTGGAATTTCTGTGTTACATAAGAAATGTACTGAAAGCAAAAATTCCTTTGTAGATACTGTGATGTCAAAACAGATGGGAATGTGGCATAGTTGTTAACATGTTGAGTGTGGTAATGTCTGTACTATTGTCTCGGTTTAGAAGACATTTTCATATACTAACTCTTCTATATTATATTAGCGGAGAAATTGATCAGAATTGTACGTTGAAATTGTTGCATTGTTATGGATCCAGCAGTGATTACCCCTAATATAATTGTTTATAGGTAAATTTGTGCAAGACATGATGTGCTGTGTGTGCATATGCAGGTGTAATTCACATGGATAAGGGTAGAGAAATGTTTGTCATGTCTATAACATGCACTTGTATCAATATTAGCTCTATTAGAACTTGAAGTTTATCAAATTTATTCGTGACTGTCGTTGCTAGTGATTTCAAGCTATAGCAACATGTTTCGAGCTAGATGTGTGCCGCATAGTTTGACAAATGTATAGGTTTTGGTGATGCCAGCTTTGAGCTTTGGTGCTACACGTAGCAATATGGAAAAGTCTACATATAATTACTGTAATGTTTATTTTTTGTGTATTTTTTAGAAAATAGTTCTCACAGATATCCCAGAAAGACAGCATATGCTTTTTGGAAGGGAGCTAGTAGAATTTAAGAAATGCTGTATTGTTTGGAAATAACCTTGGCTATATCAATGTGTTGAGATTGTCAGATCTAATTATGTTGACATTATAATTCATTGTTAATTCTCTCGGTAAACAAGAGTAACAGTTTGTCATCAACATTACTTAAACTATTATGACTTGGAATTGCTATATTGTAGCATTGGTAATTTTGTTTCTAGCTGAAATCTTGATGAATTTACGATGAGGAGATGACTGAAAATACCAGATATGATCCTCTGTGCAAATACATTTTTGGTAGAATATACATATTGATGTATAATTATATATAATATATATATATATATACATTTTTGTAGTTTTGCCTCGTAGTATCTGTGTGACCAGTGATATTTTTATGATAAAGAAACTTCCATTCTAAAGAAACTACTTTCCTAGTACATTTGTCTTTGTGCTTCATTGGGTTAGAAATAACGTAGACCTATGGAAATCCTGAAGGTCTATTCTATTTCTATGGATATAGTATCAAATGCTTGAGAAACATCTCCTACTGTGCATTTTGCGTACTTGCCAACCTTGAGAGGTCAGACCACAGTTGCATTGGTGGACATGTTAACATTTTGTCTGAATATAAGAAAATTGGACAATCAAAAATTCTATAAAAAAATTCACAGCCACCTCCATCATGTCATTGATATTCTGAACACGTTTTATCAAAATCACGTACCTCCAGCTATTTTAATCATGTCACAAATGCACCTACCTTCAAAATTGGCATTTTTCATCAAATATAGATACACTTACCGGTATCTCAGGAATGTCACTATTAAAATACCTACGGGTCTTCGAATTTGCTTCATACTGCAACATCTCACTGCCAGAGGTGCGACATTTTGAACGTTACAGCCTTGATGGCTGAATACAGTTACTTCTTGGCAAATAAAATCACTGAAATTGGCTAACTTACGTATTTTTAGGCACTACCTTCGCGCTACATCAAGAAGCCGACCTCTGGTTTGACCTCTTGAGTGGTCCTGTAAGACTGGTAAACGGAAATCCATAACACTGCAAACAAACCCATATGCTTATTTACATTCTGAACAAAAAGCTTCGTTCAGAGAGTGTGAAATGTTTGTGTTGTGTTTGCTTGTAAAAGTCAGAAAATCAGTATGAGTTACTGGTATGCCATCAGAGTATGATCATGTCCAAAGTGCAGAACCTTGCATTAAAAACAGATATTTTCCAGAACACGACCGTTCACGCACACATGCATGAACCTCCATGGTGGAAGAATTGCTTATTAGTAATTAAAAATTTCTTTTAAATGATAAATATGACCACTAATCCAGCAAGAAATGCTGACTTGCCACATCATACTGATATCTCGTAAATTATATGGATGTTTGGGAGAAATTTTGCCATTTTGAAGACTCGATGATACTTTTAATGCTAGGCAGATTTAAAAAAAAACTTATTTGATGTAGGTTATAGGTATATTTTATAACATCAATGTAAAAGCCAAAAAGTGGCAGGTAAGGAAATGGGTGTTATTAATGTTGTGATTGTACAACTTATTTGTTTTCATTTTGCTAATTTCATCGAGTCTGCTACTATGACTGTTGTATCCCTTTTGGGCCTAATTGACAAGTAGCAGTGGCTAGAGCCATTCGATTCCTTTCCCCAGAGCACGATTCTCTTTAGGAGTGTTTTAAGGCAGCAGCCAAAACTAACTGTTAGAAAATAATTTTTTATAGGATTTGAGAGGGGGTATGGCAGGGTTCTTGACCTCCCATCTCCCACCTGTTTTGAGGGCCAACCTCCCACCAAGTTTTAGGATCTGCCTGCCACTTCCATACTACCCTCATTTGATAGCACTAAATCTAATCAAAGAACAAATTTAAAGAGATTGTCATCCAAGGCAAAACACCAAGATGGCAAGTGGACAAGGAAGTCATTGGCTTATCGAGGGTCCAACAATTGTTCATCTACCAGGGTATCTGTAATGGAGTGGCATATCTTGCAAAAGGGGAGGCAAATCTTAGTCACAAGGAGCAACAGGATATATGTATTTTCCGAACTAATCCAGTAAGCTGGATACATAGCCCTATAAAAAGGAGATGAAGAATTGTTGTACATGACATTTACAGCTTGACATTTTGGAACAAACATCTTATAAGACCCCCAGACTCCACTAAAAAAGTGCAACAGCCTCATTTTATTAAAGTTAATGTCTTACATACCTACTAAAAATAATTGTTATGGGGTGAGGACCAGCAATGTTGTAGGTCGGAAGTTGCTGTTTGCATATTTGGGGCAAACTTTTCAAATATTCATGACATTTTTTGCCTCTGAAGTGAACAGTGAAATTGAGGAAGGGTCATTAGAATAAATAATTACTCGTCAAACCCGACATGTGAGCCATAACAAATAAAAATGATCAGGATATACTACAACAAGATTTAAGTATCCTAGAACAATGGAGCGACAAATGGTATTAAAATTCCACCCAGACAAATGTAAACACATGGAAATTGGAAAAAATAATATAGGTGAAAATGAATATTTCATGACAAGCAATAATGTTAAACATTCACTAGCCACCACAGATAAGCAAACTGACTTAGGTGTAATTATCGATTCAAAATTGTCATTTGATGATCACATAAACCAAGTGGTAAATAAAGCAACCAAAATGACAAAAATAATCCGAAGAACCTTCCAATTCCTAGACACACACACTTTTTTGCCACTATATAAGACAATGGTTAGATCTCACCTAGAATATGCCATAGCAGTATGGTATCCATATAAGATAAAACATAAAATAGCAATAGAAAACGTCCAGAGAAGGGCCACAAAAGAACTTCCTGGTATGAGGGATTTATCATATATAGAAAGACTAAAATTACACATTAGCATACCGAAGGCTAAGAGGAGATATGATAGAAGTCTATAAAATAATGCACGAATTGTACAATAATGAATCTGCACCAAACCTCCTGAAATGGGAGGATGTCACACTTAGATCAGGAAATAGAGGGCACTCCCTTAAAATATTTACCCAAAGAGCAAAAATAAATTTAAGAAAAAATGCATTCCCTCTTAGAGTGGCTGAACCATGGAATAGTCTCCCAAACTCTGTAGTACAAGCTAGATCAATTAACTCATTTAAAAACAAATTAGACAAATTCTGGTCTACCCAGGCAATAATATACGACTATGAATCTCCTTTAACAATAACTAATGGAACCGGAAATTATGATATAAAAATATTTGATTCTGAAGATCTGATCATGGAGGAACCAACTGGATCCTGCGATCAGAATCGTCATAAGGTATCGTAAGGTAAGGTATGTAGGCTACACATTTATGATTTAAAGTAGCCATACTCACATATTTTTTCTAGTTTAAAAAAACGAACGTTGTTGTATTTCTAGACACAAACACTTTCCACAATTGCATGCAACTGAAACAGAGATTTCTTAAAAAAAAGGAGTCTAACAAATTAGATAAAGATGTGCAGCCTCTGCACATCAAACGACGATGAAATGTTAGTTGTTGTGGCGGGGTGAAATGATCAGTGGCGTACGTCATTATCGGGGAGTTTGAATTAATTTAATAGTTTGTATCCACTGATTTCTTCAAAACTAAATTTTGCAGAAACGAGCTAAAATGTCCTAGTAAATATTAGGTACGTTTGATTTTTCGTGAAATTATTATAAAATGAGACGAGCGACAACTTTGACAAGACAAGGCTTGAGGAAAACCTTTAAAATGTTTGCAAGATTAATCCACAAGGTGTCAGCAGCATCAGCATTCCTATTCGCCAGATGGCAGTGTGACGGAAGTCAGCCGACATTAGACACCACGTGACACTTCCTTTCTCAACTCGCCGCCATCATGGGTCGTATGCACGCACCTGGGTTGGTTAAAAATCCTAATTTTATTTAACTTTCTAGCGTTTATTGCAATTAATTTTGTACTTACAGAAAATTAAGTCTTACCGTGGGACGAGATGTGCTAAAAAATAATTCATACGAACCTTCTGTTCCCTTTCATTTGTATTTCTTGTAGTCACACGTGCTCAAAATGGGCTTTACAAAATGTATCCGAGCACGGTCCACGGAATGACGATTTGGTTACAATTTCGTTGCTTTTGTCCATACAGTTTACAGACTCCTGCTTGTCACCGTCGAGACTAGATTAGTAAATATTAAATAAGAAGATTAGAAAAGTATTCCGTTGGTTACTGGAACATGCAGAATGATTAATAATATTTTTTAGTTTGACGTCCGCAATCATTCATTCCACTCCGATGAAAAAGGCAATATGGGGGGTGCCAATATGGGGACGGGTCAAATTCGAGCTACTTAATAGAATATGAATAGAATGTTTTCTAAAAACAAATCCGAAGAAGAGATTGATATACCAATTAACAGTTACTTCATCAATTCATTGCAAACAAATTGTTAGAAAAGTTGTTTTGAGTTAAATACATGTCATATGACAATCGAAACTACTGAAATTATAGATAAATACTCTTCATGTTCGAAAAAAGGGTTACTGTGCACAACACGCAACACATTAAATGTAGAAACACAACTGGTCCATTCATTAACTTTCCTGTGATGATTATTACAAATGGTTGTATAATTTTTTCCAATGAAGTGAAACATGGCATATTTACATCTATGCGTCATCAATGTGACAATAGAACTGTCACCTAGCGATCACTGTCCTTATGAAATACCAAAATACGTCTCAAAAACTGTTTGCGTAATTTTTCTTCAAAGCCATTACCTTTGTTGGATGTTTACACTCTCAAGGACCGATAATGAGCGATGTATCCAACTAGTGATGTATGTAATGTGATATCCAGTAAGAGTCTCAAAATGGGTCAAATTTGATGCCGGTGGCTATACCACCTAAAGCATGGTAAAGGGCAAACTCAGTATCATGTATGCTGTGTTCTCATTTCAGTTATTTATTAGCACAAAATGCACTTATAATATGTAAATGGGTTGGTTTGTTAACATGTTTTGCTCGGACGAATATGCCAGATCTAACAATAACGACACTCCAGTTCGCGATAGACTGCAGTAAAAAAAATGTTTTTACTTTTAATGACAAACAAACAGTCAGCTTGCATGCTTATTCTTGCATTTGGTTGGTCAACTGTGCCATGGTAAACTGTCAGAACAAGAATTTTAACTTGCATTCATTGACCACTGTTCAATGTATTATAATTTTTAGACAACATTTGTTGGATGAAAATTGTATTTTGTTTCCAGAAAGGGTATTTCCCAGTCAGCGCTGCCATACAGAAGGTCTATCGCAACAGTAAGTATTTGTTGTCAAACCGTGCATATGAGTTATGCACTAGACTGAACATCATATTGAATGTTTATCACATGTTTAAAACAGGCCTTTAATAGAGCTTGTAAACAAGAAGCTTCAAGCTGTGTTGAATAAATAAAAACAAATGTAGATTTTGTACGTCATACAGCCTTTGTCCTGCTGCCATATAATATAACACTGGTTGATACTGTGGACTCTGCGTAATAGAATCATGGATAACAGAATTGGCTGCTTAGTAGAATCAAATATGTTGGCTGGGATGGAATTATTATCTCGCCGTATTAGCATGTCTGCTTAACAGAATAAAATTGCTCTGGCCCAACATTTATTCTGTTAAGCGGAATCCACTGCAACAACAACAATCCACTGCAGCAACAACAACAACACAGTCACACTTGTATACCTTATCAACATGTTTTTATTTTTAAAGATCGAATTGGATAGTTTAAGGGGAAGCTCTATGGTGAAAATTATTATTTTTCATATAATTTTTTTTCTGCTTATTTTTTTAACCCAGCTTGCTGACATTTTTACACAATGTTAACAAAAATAAAAAGGATTTTAGAAAATTGTAAAAACAAATTGTGTCCGCCAGGTGGCGACGAGGATGGCGTCCATCTTGTTTTTTTTTTACACAATCACCGGAATCACAATATCTAGATAATGGCTTGTCCAAATATACTGAAACTTTGCACATGTATTGCTTATATTAATATGAAGACTGATAGTTTTACTTTTTTTTTTAAATAGAAAATAATGAACGAGTCGCAATTGCCACCAAAGTCATCATACTATGAAATCTATATGCTTATTCTGAAATATGAAACTATCAAAGGATGACATATAATGTTGGGAAGAAATCCTGAAAATTTAACATGATTCCACTGATAAATGGTCGCTGCAGCAAAATGAAGAGAAGTCAAGTTGGTGAAAAACATGTTATTGAGAAAAACAACATCAAAGTTTCAGCAATGAATTTGACATGCAAAAGTTAGAGATACAGCTCTGAAATTTCACATGTATGTGTGCCAGCTATTCCTCTTTCTAATGGTATATAATATACAACCATTGGTTGAGGGAAAGTATGTAAAACAAAATTACAGACACCTCCAGGGTAACTAATATCAGTGCATCGTTGCAATGACCACATTTCAGCAAGGAACATTGCATACAATAAAATCATTATGGGTCTAAAATTACATGTTTCCCAGCTATTACTCTTTCTAATGATATATAATACGAAAGCCAATAATATGCCAACACTGGACAAAAAAAAACATACACCCAAACTAACAAATGTCCATCCATCATTGGAATTAGTAACGCACAAAATGTAAAACACAATGTTCCTCTACATTGTTCCAGACAGTTCCACAGTCTACACACATTCAGCAGCACAGTGTCAGTGGCCTAGAAGGCACCAGCAGCATAGTCGGCTGTTGATTCGGACTCAGCTGCCCGGGCAACTCGCCGAGCACGACGTGCTTCCTTTGTTGAGGCCTTGGTCTGTCGCTCGGCCTGTTGCAGTCTCCTCGCATCTGTCTTCTCAGCTGATGCCAGCAAATGCTCTCCAGGTGTGACGCCCATAACATCACACAGGTGTCGCATTGTAACCTCCACCCCACTGTTAAATTCTGCTACTGCAGCACATGTGGCAGCAAGAACTCTGTGCACACACACAAATCCCGTCTTTGGACATTTGGCCCAAATCTTGGAGTGGAGGCTCTCGTTCGGGTTCTGCGTCTCGCCTCGCAGGCACCAGGTCAGCAGGTCATCGTGAGACAGACGCGCATACACCTCCCTCACAGGCTTGGCGACTTCGGCTGATAGAGGAGTGCCCACGTTGGTCTTGTGTGGTCCAGGTTCCTGCCCGGTGGCGAGTGCCTTCTGGTAGAAGCACCAGCTGTCAGCTCCCACCGGGCAGCGGTCATGCTGGGGCTTCTTATCGGTGGACACGGCATGGTCGAAGGTGGCCCATACTGCATCGCGCATTGCTTCAAGGTCGTTCGGGTGGGCACGTATCGCCTTGCCATAGTAGGCGGTCAGCTTCACGATAGTAGCTTGCGTAAGCTTGCCGTGGCCCCGTCCTCCCAGTGTGACACCAGCCTTCTTTCCGGAGGACGCCAACTTCCTCATGGCGGTACCGAGTCGTTTGGCGACGTGGTTGATGCATTCTTCTTTCTTCAAAACCACGTCGCCATATATGCGTCGATCGCACAGGTGCTTGTATGTTTTGGCATCGCCGTCGGCAACGATCGTTGTATAGCGGAAGCCACGTTCAAGCGATCGCTCCCACATCTGCTCAGCGGCAGAAGCTTCCATGCCACCGGACGTTCCGTCAAAGTTCCGGTTGCACTCGTTCATGTGGGTCGCATACCAGGCTTTGAATTCATCTGTGTCCCTGCCGCCATATCGTCTCTGCGTAGGAACACCGCTGGCAGTACAGTGAAAAAATTGCCAAATCCACTGCCAGGCCTGTCACTGTGTCAATGACACAGCCAACGCCGTAGGATGACTTGTGTCCACGTGTCATCCACGACCCATCAAAACTTACTGTCAGGTCGATGACATCCTCTTCCGCGATTGATGAGTTGACTTGTCGGTATGCGTTCCGGGCAGTAGTGGCCGCACTGTCCAGCACACGAGTCACAACCTGCTTGTTAGCTTCAGTCACAGCTAGCATGTGCTTGATGTAGGAGGAGTGGTGCATCGGCACCATATCGAAGAAACGACACAGCTTGACTAGGCCTGCATGCCCCACTCCCATGTCCATCGTCGCAGCGACAGCCTGGCGAACTACAGTGAACGGGGCATTTCCTGCTGTAGCCTCGTCAAGTCTATCTGATGACAATGTCGAGTTCAGCACAGCGTTGCATTCAGTGCAGAACGTCTCGTAGGCGCAGACCAGGCCGAGGCGATGGTTGACGGCCCGAATCTTCAACGATGGCGAGCTGCACTGTAGACACAGCAGACCTTTCACTAGGGTTGACATCTTCCTACAGCGCGTGATGCATGTCTCAATGGCTTGGCGACGTTTGTTAGGATCACGTGCATCACCAAGTTCGAATGGTGTCCGGTACTGGAACTTGCGCTTCGTTGCCGAGGTGGCAGCGGTCGAAGTTGAAGGCTCCTGAGACTCCGTCTGTAATGGAAATAATGTTATTGTTTACTTTGATATACACAGACAATATTTCCCAATTAGTCAGCTCTTCAAACAATCAGACAAAGCAATTTTATTTTCAAAGTATTGCTATGGTGACCATATTATATAATGCCATGATCCATTGCCATTATTTACTAGCAAAAAATTAAAATACAATTTTTTTTTCTCATAAAACTCATGCTTCAACATGTATATGTATATATATATAATTATATGAATAATATATACCGGCTATAATAATGCCTATATATGCTATGATATAGGGCCTAGTCTATAAAAAAATACATTATGTCCAGGACCTGGGATGGGGTGATGGGTTAACTCAACATTACTACTATGTTTTTTGTCATAGAAAATAACAAATCATAGATACCATATACTAAAATATAAAATAAAACAATGCCAATGACTCACATCAACGGAAGGCTCTGTTGCCATTGCACCTGTTGTTGACGGCGCTTGCAACTCGGCAGCTTCGTCGCTTTCAACTCGATTTTTCGGATATTTACTGATCATGGATCGCGCTAGGCTTAGGTGGCGGCGTCGACTACCAGATTTCGTTCCAAACGCCCTCCTTGATTTCACATATTTCCCAGACATTTTACCAAAAACTGATAAAATAACAAGCAAGCGATAGATAAACAACAATGGCGACAGTTCAGGAAATTCCCTTTGTGCTGCGAAGTAGCGAATGAGCGTAGCTGGATCAGTCACATGCACTGCTCGGACCAATGACAACCGCAGAAAACTTGCTTGGGGGGCTCTCTTCTAGGCGAAAATACACGAAAGCTACCGAAGTTATCAGAAAAGCATGATGACCATCATGCAGTGCGAAAGTGAAGCTTTCTGGCAGTACCAAACACGTGGGTATGTTTACAAAAATGGCGGCTGCCATCGGCAGCCAAACTCGCTGTTGTTTTTCGATCGCAGTTGCGTAACTACGCAATATAAATAATTCTAAGACAATAGGTGGCCTGTATAGATACGTTTTTATTGCACATATTGAATGTATTTTTATGTGTAATGTGCATAAATTGATAGTTAGATAATCAGAGTACACGAATATAATGAAATCTTAAAATGACCAAAAAAAAAAAATTATATGAAAAATAATAATTTTCACCATCGAGCTTCCCCTTAAAAGGCACCGGTCCATCAGATGTTGCTCATGGCAATATTCTAGAGAGAGCTGTGTATCTAACATGACTTGCTTATCTATTTAATGAGATATTGCATTTATTTAATTACACGTTTTTACAGTGGTTGAAATTGAGCTCAGATGATGTGAAGGAGCAGATCTTCAAGTTGGCGAAGAAGGGCCTCACCCCTTCTCAAATTGGTAGGTTCTTTCGTGCTTGTCAGGCTGCTCTCCAGTAAAGTTTATTTGATCCTGCAACAGCCACACCATTTCTATATATGCTTGCTAAAACAAATAAACTTTTGTGTATGTGAAATATAGAAACATTTTCTCATATGACTCCAAAATATATAGGACTCCCTAATTTGTTTTTGGTGGATACATATAGCTGCATTATGATAAAACAGGTTTGATTATAATTTTTTGATGCACTTTGTTTGACACAGGTGTCATCTTGCGTGATTCCCATGGTGTTGCACAAGTCCGCTTTGTCACCGGCAACAAAATCCTACGTATCCTTAAGAAGAAGGGACTCGCTCCGTCCATCCCGGAGGATCTCTATCATCTGATCAAGAAGGCCGTTGCCATCCGCAAGCATCTGGAGAGGAACAGGAAGGTAAGGAGAATGTGTTTTCTGTGCATTAGGTATAAAGAAAATGTGTGTATGGAATATAGTCCATTGCTATTGGCAGAAACCAACTTGTAATCATTGTATCATCGATAATCCAGACATTTGTTGCTTACTATTTAGCATGACAGTAACATTATTTGTTGGTGAGATTTATGCAAACGTGATGAGTATCTTCAATTGTGTGATGTGATGACAAAGTTCAATCCATTCTCTGAGTTTTGTGCTGGCCACCAGATAGCAGCGCCTCTCGGTGTAGCGTGATGGCTGATCCCCTATTGTCCTAGTCAGGGTTTTCTTGGCTGGTCATTCAGTGGTCAGTGTGTCACCTGCTGGACGGTGGGCAGTGCAGGGGGACTCGTGTCTCTTGAGCCCAAAGACGAAATACTGATCTGATCACACACATGGCTTGAGTACATCTGTTGAGTGTTTTATAGTAACTGGATTCACTGGCAGTGTTCTTTCTCACACCCACAGCATATTATGCAGTGGGCGTTCCCATTATTAATTGTGAAACTCCCCAGTATTCCTCAAATGTTTGCTTACACAAGCGCATCTAGCTGAGGATGCCTGTAAATGCAACTGTAAAAAATATTTTTCACTAACCAAATCATTCATAAGGGTTTTAAAAATGTATATTTAGTGGGTTGATATGACATGTTTTAATATCGGTTTTGTTTGTTCTTGTATATTATCCTGTCTATATGTTGGTGAGATTTATGCAAACGTGATGAGTATCTTTGATTGTGTGATGTGATGACAAAGTTCAATCCATTCTCTGAGTTTTGTGCTGGTCACCAGATAGCAGCGCCTCTCGGTGTAGCGTGATGGCTGATCCCCTATTGTCCTAGTCAGGGTTTTCTTGGCTGGTCATTCAGTGGTCAGTGTGTCACCTGCTGGACGGTGGGCAGTGCAGGGGGACTCGTGTCTCTTGAGCCCAAAGACGAAATACTGATCTGATCACACACATGGCTTGAGTACATCTGTTGAGTGTTTTATAGTAACTGGATTCACTGGCAGTGTTCTTTCTCACACCCACAGCATATTATGCAGTGGGCGTTCCCATTATTAATTGTGAAACTCCCCAGTATTCCTCAAATGTTTGCTTACACAAGCGCATCTAGCTGAGGATGCCTGTAAATGCAACTGTAAAAAAATATTTTTCACTAACCAAATCATTCATAAGGGTTTTAAAAATGTATATTTAGTGGGTTGATATGACATGTTTTAATATCGGTTTTGTTTGTTCTTGTATATTATCCTGTCTATATGTTGGTGAGATTTATGCAAACGTGATGAGTATCTTTGATTGTGTGATGTGATGACAAAGTTCAATCCATTCTCTGAGTTTTGTGCTGGCCACCAGATAGCAGCGCCTCTCGGTGTAGCGTGATGGCTGATCCCCTATTGTCCTAGTCAGGGTTTTCTTGGCTGGTCATTCAGTGGTCAGTGTGTCACCTGCTGGACGGTGGGCAGTGCAGGGGGACTCGTGTCTCTTGAGCCCAAAGACGAAATACTGATCTGATCACACACATGGCTTGAGTACATCTGTTGAGTGTTTTATAGTAACTGGATTCACTGGCAGTGTTCTTTCTCACACCCACAGCATATTATGCAGTGGGCGTTCCCATTATTAATTGTGAAACTCCCCAGTATTCCTCAAATGTTTGCTTACACAAGCGCATCTAGCTGAGGATGCCTGTAAATGCAACTGTAAAAAAATATTTTTCACTAACCAAATCATTCATAAGGGTTTTAAAAATGTATATTTAGTGGGTTGATATGACATGTTTTAATATCGGTTTTGTTTGTTCTTGTATATTATCCTGTCTATATGTTGGTGAGATTTATGCAAACGTGATGAGTATCTTTGATTGTGTGATGTGATGACAAAGTTCAATCCATTCTCTGAGTTTTGTGCTGGCCACCAGATAGCAGCGCCTCTCGGTGTAGCGTGATGGCTGATCCCCTATTGTCCTAGTCAGGGTTTTCTTGGCTGGTCATTCAGTGGTCAGTGTGTCACCTGCTGGACGGTGGGCAGTGCAGGGGGACTCGTGTCTCTTGAGCCCAAAGACGAAATACTGATCTGATCACACACATGGCTTGAGTACATCTGTTGAGTGTTTTATAGTAACTGGATTCACTGGCAGTGTTCTTTCTCACACCCACAGCATATTATGCAGTGGGCGTTCCCATTATTAATTGTGAAACTCCCCAGTATTCCTCAAATGTTTGCTTACACAAGCGCATCTAGCTGAGGATGCCTGTAAATGCAACTGTAAAAAAATATTTTTCACTAACCAAATCATTCATAAGGGTTTTAAAAATGTATATTTAGTGGGTTGATATGACATGTTTTAATATCGGTTTTGTTTGTTCTTGTATATTATCCTGTCTATATGTTGGTGAGATTTATGCAAACGTGATGAGTATCTTTGATTGTGTGATGTGATGACAAAGTTCAATCCATTCTCTGAGTTTTGTGCTGGCCACCAGATAGCAGCGCCTCTCGGTGTAGCGTGATGGCTGATCCCCTATTGTCCTAGTCAGGGTTTTCTTGGCTGGTCATTCAGTGGTCAGTGTGTCACCTGCTGGACGGTGGGCAGTGCAGGGGGACTCGTGTCTCTTGAGCCCAAAGACGAAATACTGATCTGATCACACACATGGCTTGAGTACATCTGTTGAGTGTTTTATAGTAACTGGATTCACTGGCAGTGTTCTTTCTCACACCCACAGCATATTATGCAGTGGGCGTTCCCATTATTAATTGTGAAACTCCCCAGTATTCCTCAAATGTTTGCTTACACAAGCGCATCTAGCTGAGGATGCCTGTAAATGCAACTGTAAAAAAATATTTTTCACTAACCAAATCATTCATAAGGGTTTTAAAAATGTATATTTAGTGGGTTGATATGACATGTTTTAATATCGGTTTTGTTTGTTCTTGTATATTATCCTGTCTATTTGTTGGTGAGATTTATGCAAACGTGATGAGTATCTTTGATTGTGTGATGTGATGACAAAGTTCAATCCATTCTCTGAGTTTTGTGCTGGCCACCAGATAGCAGCGCCTCTCGGTGTAGCGTGACGGCTGATCCCCTATTGTCTTAGTCAGGGTTTTCTTGGCTGGTCATTCAGTGGTCAGTGTGTCACCTGCTGGACGGTGGGCAGTGCAGGGGGACTTGTGTCTCTTGAGCCCAAAGACGAAATACTGATCTGATCACACACATGGCTTGAGTACATCTGTTGAGTATTTTATAGTAACTGGATTCACTGGCAGTGTTCTTTCTCACACCCACAGCATATTATGCAGTGGGCGTTCCCATTATTAATTGTGAAACTCCCTAGTATTCCTCAAATGTTTGCTTACACAAGCGCATCTAGCTGAGGATGCCTGTAAATGCAACTGTAAAAAAATATTTTTCACTAACCAAATTATTCATAAGGGTTTTAAAAATGTATATTTAGTGGGTTGATATGACATGTTTTAATATCGGTTTTGTTTGTTCTTGTATATTATCCTGTCTACACAGTAGTCTGAAACTTTATTTATAACTGGTAAATGCTGATGTGCTTACAGGACAGGGATTCCAAGTTCCGCCTGATTCTCGTTGAGAGCAGGATCCACAGAATTGCCCGCTATTACAAGACCAGGCGTGTGCTGCCACCTAACTGGAAATAGTGAGTACTTATCTTCTGTTAACAATCGGTCACACATTTTGAGTAAGGTGGTAGAATTGTGGAAGAATTTGAGTTGTATTTCTGTTTTCCTTGCAGTTAGAATTAACCAAAATCCTGTATACGCTTGAAGTTAGAATACAGTCAATTGGCTGAACATTTCCGTATTATTGTGTGCTTTCCGGTGGTTGGGTATATATATATATATATATATATATATATATATATATATATATATATATATATATATACATATATATATATATTTGTAGTGCACAAGCACCAGTGAAAGTGGAAGCCAAAGAAACTTATCAGATTATGATGTATAGCCTCCAGAAAAAATCTAACTGATTGATATATGTATCACACATTAATAAACTGTAATTTTGAGACTCTACATAATGATTTCCAAAAAAGATTAATGCAACTTGGTCGATTCTGACTGCAAGCGAAATTGAAATGGGCATCAAGATTGTGTGACGTGATGACAAAGTTCAATCCATTCTCTGAGTTTTGTGCTGGCCACCAGATAGCAGCACCTCTTGGTGTAGCGTGACAGCTGATCCCTTGTTGTCCTAGTCTGGGTTTTCTTGGCTGGTCATTCAGTGGTCAATGTGTCACCTGCTGGACGGTGGGCAGTGCAGGGGGACTCGTGTCTCTTGAGACCAAAGACGAAGCACTCAACTGATCACACATATTTGACTAGATAAAATGCTAGTTCTTGTAACAGCTCATAAAAACTAGTTTAATCAGCACGTTAAGTGACGATGGAGCTATTGCCTGCTTTTTGTGTTGACTATATATATATATGATGAATCTTGTATAATAAACAGTGACAAACAACTAATGTCATTGTTTGTTGTTTTTCAGCGAGTCATCGACTGCCTCTGCTCTGGTTGCATAAAACATTTGAATTTGTGCTGTACAGAAGATATGGGAGAATAAAAATCTTTACAACGTATTTGCTACCGAGTTGTTTCTGTGTAAGCAAGTGGCTGACTTCCAACAGTTCTGTGCTGTGGGGCGTTCACAGTTATTGACATTTACCTATGCATATTAAGGGCAGAGGGGGTTCAAGGCCTGTGTACTAAGGACAGAGGGGGTTCAAGGCCTGCATACTAAGGACAGAGGGGGTTCCAGGCCTGCATACTATGGACAGAGGGGGTTCAAGGCCTGCATACTAAGGACAGAGGGGTTCAAGACCAGCATACCAATTTAGATTAATATTAGTCAAATGCGTAATATGACCACTGTTGCGTCATCAATCTGGAAAATAAATTGGGGGGAATGTCAGAGATTTTGTTCAAAATTAACAGGTGAGACAATTGTGAATGGCCACTGATATTAAGCTAAATTACTCAGGAAGAATTCTTGCCTGATATTGGCTTGATGCTCGAAGTAGATACGATTTTGTTTGGTGTATCCATGATGGAATCTGCTCTGCTGTCCCCTACCGAAGGCTGCAGGAAGCACATTTACAGCAATTAATTTTGCATGAGAAACTGATTTCCCATGGTCAAGAGTTTGGCTTCGTATGAAACATGAACGACATTGGTCCAATCACGCCTGGCAAGTTTACACTATTGCTATTGCGGTGTACAGTTTTTTGGTACCAAATTTGGTATTTTGGGTTATAAGTTTGAAGTTCTTATATACAATCCCTAGGCCAACCCAAAACCACAAATTAGGGGTAACGTATTTCGAAGGCATTCAGCCAGACTGCAATTATTGTATAAAGACATATATGCATATATATCCGGAATTAAGATAATTGTACTAGCTTTGAAACTACCACAAGAGGATTCAAACTCGCTGTCGATAGAAGTTCTAGCTACTGCACCTGGGCCAGTTAATTATGTTAGCTGAAAGAAACGAACCACGTGGTGTTTAGTGTTAACCCGTTCCTCAAGGGTCGCGCTACCTAACTGTCGTTACATCGCGACTGTCTACTCGTAGCCACATAGAACAGTGTTTCAACACGCTTTGCCAACGTGAGAACGCCGTCAGACTGTAGAACAGTTCGTGCAGCTAGGCATACACAATAATTGAAGCAGCGATATCAAGAACCACACAAGTCATATTTTTGACAAAATAGAGTTATTGCTACAAAGCTATGTCTAAAGACCTAACACAGTGTCTCACATCAAAAAGAACATTAGTCGCAACGCTTACTTAGTGTAACGCGATGATTAAATTTTTAGTTGCGTCTAAAACAACTCAAATACAAGACGTGTGTGGTTTTGACAACTCCACCAGATGTCATCACTCTCAGTTTAAAATACTAGCAAAAATGCACGTCCTAATGACGGAATAACTTGTAGTTCATAAGTGACAGTCATGATAGCAATGTTTACCAATATGCCATCAATACGCTCGAGATTGTTTAAGAGAACGTCGAACGTATTACCAGAAACAACCCCCGGGACGGGGGTACTGCCATACCAAAGCGGTGGGGGTGTGCCACCAGATCCCCATCCATGGAGCGCATGGAGAGGGAGAGAAATTTAGGGTCACCAAGAGAGAATTATTGAATAATTTATCTAATATAACTAAGTGTAACATAAGCCCGGGCGGAACGTTTTCACTGGGAAATTTTCTCTTCAACGAAAGAGAATTATCAGGTTTAATTGAGGCACAAAGAGAAAAAATTTAAATTTTTTCTACAGACAGAAAAAAATGGTCAAAAACAGGGGCATTTGCGCATGTATACCTCGGTATAGGGAGTACCTCCCCCTCCCCGGGGAACAAACGCGTCACGCACGTGATGCAATACTCGTTGCATGTTCAAAATGTTGAAGGTTGCGTGAATTTAAACCCATGGACACTTGTGTTGGTTGTAGAATAGTACAATATCTTTTTATTGCGTATTGGAAGCTGCGACCTCGGGCCAATATGTGGGTGCGTGCTTGTTTAAATTATGAATCACCGTAAACCGCCCACATAGTTAAATATTATGTGCCAGATGGCGCTACATACTCTCAAACGGTTTACGTACCGAAGTATAAGCCGCGCGTGGTTTCTGCGGTTGTTGGGAGATAACGTTTTACGTAGCAAATAATTGTTGATTTACCATAAACCCCTAAGAACCCTTGATATACGGGGTATTTAAAAACAAAAATAAAGGCGTTACGTTTCATTCGTGGGGTCGTAGATTAATCCCCGAAAGTTTGGCGCCCGCGGTCAAGGAGGAAAACGTTGACATACATATAAACATACACTTGCTCGATTATAGTTAGATGGCGGATGCCGTAGATTTCGTGCAAAACGAAATTTGCCCTAAAAGAAGACGAAATTAAACCAGTTGGAAAAATAACATTAAAAATAAGAAAGTTAAAGGAGAAGTGTGAGGAAAAGGTCAAGAATGGTTAAAAGGGTCTTTCAGAAATGATTACTTTCGACTTCATGCAAAATATACCATTTCCACATATTCCTATCTCTGATTTGTTTTATATCAGACAGATGTGGCTATATGTATTTGGTATTAAAGCATTCATGTATGAATATGATGAGATTACTGCAAAGAAAAAGGCGGGAGGGAGGGAGGGGGAAGGTAGGGAGGGGGATAGAGGAGAGGGAAATGGAGAGGGAGAGTTAGAGACTACGACATTGTGATTCTGTAATTCCAACACGCCGCCAACCCTGTCTATCACGACGACGTCGGCGCCTCGAAAATAGGCGGCTTCGACAACGGCGACAAGGTGGTCGTATGTTTGATGCGAGAGTTCATCGACGACAGCGAATTACATAGCGACGGCGCTCGGCAGCACCAAACCGATGCCCAAGTACATATTTGTCTTGTTTAACGTCATCCAATCTTCATCCATTCTCCGACGTCTACAGCAACAGCTCTTGAAAGACTCTGCCTCCATCCAGGTCGCTTGAAACACTGATGCACGACTCCGACGTCTCTTTGATGCGATACCATTGCTGGTTTCGCTCCAGGACACACGTTAGATTATGTAAACAGTATAACAAACAATCAATCATCTTTGATAGAGCATTCAACGCTCCCCCAACACGGACACCGCGTGCTACATAAGTGTTGACTTCGTACCAGGATACACGTGTGTAACAAACAGTGATACGCAGACACGCTCCCCGCCGACGTTTAATAATATCCAAATGACGTGATCTCAGCTGGTACGCTCATTGAGCTATACAGGCCTATGTTGGAACATTTGTTTTTGCGCGGTTTATTATTTTGCTCTTCGTACTAATAGTAGCAGTAAGATGCACGCATGAGTAAGCTACAGTGTGGTGTGAACAATTACCATATTAAGTTTTGCTAAACACGTGTACTTGTCTGCATTAACAAACACACGCCCTGTCTCCCTCCCGCGATGCCTCCTTTCCATCGCTCGCGTCTTCTCTGCCCCCTCCCCATCCCGCGTCTCCTTCTCTCCCATCGAATGGGGCGTGGTAGCGTTCCGGATAGAACGTCAGGCTCTCAGTCGTGAAAACCCTAGTTTGAACCCTCTTGCTGCCGTTTCGAAGCTTTGGCAATTTGTTTCACCAAGCGTTACCACAACTCATTCATTTGTATCAATGAATACTTGGCTATATGGGCGGTGAATATATGTAAGAGTGGTTTTCGTGCAGTAATTGCAGCATGGCTGAGTGCTTCCCAGAGAAGTCGAGATGGAGTTGGAATGGACAGGTGTGCTAGGGGGTGAAGTGTAAAACACTTTGAACAAAACAAATGACTGGATACAAAGAACATACTTTTCCTGTCTATCTGCCTGCCACCCTCCCTGTCTGCTTCCATCCCTGCCTACATCCCTCATGCGTGCGTGTGTGCGTGTGAATCATATGTAAGGAGCGGTCCTATTCTGTCCACATTGAAGTCACACGTACATTTACTGCAGAACACTTAATGCACACCAAATGATGTGTACTGTTGGTTTTTGTGTGTAAATATTTTGAGAAAATTGCTTTAAACAGAATGATTACGTATTCTCGACATAAAAATATGCATATGTCGATACAATTAGGATACCAGAATAATTGCTTCCCAGAGAAATTGAGGAGGATTTTGAACGAATATTTCTGCCACTTTGAACAATCCTAAGGACTGGATACCACGAAAGCATTGTTCCTGTCTGTCTACTTCCATCCCCGCCTCCCTCCCTCCCTCCATCCCTCCCTCCCTCATGCATGCGTGTGTGCGTGCTTGGGAGTCCAGTGTAAGGGGCTGTCCTTTTCTGCCCACATTGAAGTCACATTTACAGCAGAACACGGAACGCACACTAACTGATGCGTACTATTATTTTTGTGTGTAAACGTGTTGAGAAAATTGCTGTAAACAGAAAGATTACGTATCCGCAATATAACAACAGGCATGTGTCGATACAATTAGGATACCAGAATAATTGCGATATAGAAATTGCGCTTCTAAGTGAGGATTACAACGTCATTGACGGCGTTGACACGTGTCAAGGCGTGGTGCTGCTAAAGATTATCTGATGCAAACAGGACAACGCCGTCCGTGCGCATGGACAATGCCTGTCATGGTTCGTTGATTACCTTCGCCAGCACAGACAAAAGACTAAAAGTGTTAATTCCTGTCCACCAGCAAGCATGCAGGGAATTCTTGCATTTAGCGTGTCGTATATAACAATCCATGCGAAGTTGGTGCTTCTGCTAATGAAACGACAAATGGTATACTGTGTAGGGCCTATCATGTCTGAAGAACGACCAATTTAAGACATATGGAGGAGTGTGCAAGACAGCATTTCGTGTGCTATATCCGTGTTTACTTGCATGATATCTGTTTCAACATACGTTGTATGTCCATAGGACACACTGCGTGCTTCCTGTGGTGTTGTCTGTAAAAGCTGATATCAGCTAAATAGGTAGAAGTGCATTGAGTTGACAGCCAGTCGGACGAAATGGGTGAACAAAGAAATGCTTCGAGACTGCTACTATGAAAAGAAAAGGTGCATTATAGACAACGAATTTGTGACCTAACAGAATGCGGGTGGTTTATATATAAACGTCATTTGGTTTTGTAGATAAATAATATCTACACTACGGAGTACACATATTTGATATGGTGTTAATTTTGATACATATTTCGAGGATGGTTCTATGAACCTTTCTACTGGCATTCTGCATGCGATTGTACATTTCATATGGAGTTGTGATTAGTGTATAGGGACAGATTAATTGTTAGTGACAACTAACTTTTTCTGCTTCTGATGCAACTCGTGACTGTACATTAGCTGCATGAAAATGTGGCTAGTCTGTTGCTGGCAGGGAGACGAGACACTTTCTAAGCGTTTTGACTGACTGTTGGCTAACGTAACTGTTATGTGCATTTGTTCCACACACATTCACATATCACAATTGAATACACTATATTTTCGTGTGAAACAATAAACTGGAAGGTCTATAATGGTCTTACCCCTTCAGAGTTGTCGGACATCGCTAGTCTTGATGGCAGTGCCAGTGTAGTGGTGGAGGTCAATCAGGGTCTTCATGCTACTATATAAGCAGAAACCGACAGTCGTGTAAAATGTTGCAGATACGGTTAACATATGGGAGCAGGAAAATAACTCGTCCGTTCTGACCCGTACGTCACTAACCTTCAGATAGCGGGCGCCAATGTGACGTAACAGATACGCGACTAGATGCGTTATTTCTGGTGCAAAATCACCCCCACTGCAGTATGAAAATGGCGGCGATAATATGCCGATATCGAATTTGAGCAGAATAATAAACGCATACTGCGCTTCCGTAGGAATTTCATATTTGTTTTCTAACAGTCCATATGTCGAAACAAATAAAAATACGAAATCATAACCTGCGAATTTCGCAGTAACAATAAAAAAATTTAGCAATAACTTTCTTTACGCGTCTCCGCGTAACCGCGCGCGTGCACCTACCGAATAAATTGCGGTTCTTCTGAATTGTCCGCCAGGAGGGCCATCTTTACCGCCAGTGCCCTGTTAGAAGCCGGTCTCACCACGAAACACAACACATCAGCCACACAACGCATAGTTAAACGACTAAGTACCTCAACTAAAACTATGTCACACATGATTTGGCGCCGGATTAATTAAAAACATGGCACATTCTCAAATTGTCGAGGCCAGCAGTTTTGTCCTATTATTAAATTGTAGTAACAGAACAACTGCAGATTTTCCCTTGGTAGTCACGTTAACGTTTTGCATGATTAGTAGAAAACGTGACCATCAAAAATCCTACAACTTCATGACATTCACTGTTACTATGCTGCCAATGTGTGAACAAGTTAAGTTTCGTCAAAATCACATAACTCCAACAAATTGGGAGTTTTCGTAAAATATTAATATGCTGCTGGCACTGGTGTTTCGAGAACGTCACCACCAAAATAATAATAATAAAATATGATATCTACATAGCGCCATCATCACATAGTGCTCTATGGAGTGCCATAAAACTCTAACATTATATAGCCTTTTTGTTTTGGGAGTGACGAAGAGTGATATAATGAAAGCATTGAGTTACTAAAATGCAAGGAACGACATCAACATAATAATTTACATGTAATTGATTAAGGATTGACAAACGTTTGGTACGATGAAAGCATTGAGTTTCTAAAATGCAAGGAAGGACATCAACATAATAATTTACATGTAATTGATTAAGGATTGACAGACGTTTGGTACGATGACAATAAAACTGATGCCGATTGACCAACTAATGCGAATCGAGAATAATAAACTGAATCTGAATATGTAATGATCGATATTCTTTTGTTTAAGAGACCAATGACATGAGTGACACTTAGCCATTATCAGCCAATTGGTTGCACCTCCTATCGGTCGGTGGAGAGACCAATCCACAGTCACCGAGTCTCTTATAGTTGCGTATCGAGCAGCTCTCAGGGGAGAGATTTGCTGGCCCCCAGACCATTTTGTAGTCCTCCACCCACACTACTGACAATCCCTATGTGTTGAGCTAGCAACCTCTTATGACAACACGTCTACCCGTTTATATAGTTAGTACACCCTTCCGGCCGAATTTGTGGTGTGAACTCTTGAAACATGTTCATTTTACCTTTTTTCTGTTTTATAACATTTATATAAACAATTTATTCATTAGAATGTTTCTTATATGACCTAATTCAAGTTGTAATACAGCAAAATGTATAACATGCATCAGTAATATTACTAGTCTATGTTATTGATATTGAATTATGCAGATTCAGTGGTGGAAATTATGCGCATGCGCCGGAAGTGCTCAATCTAAGATGGCGCCTACAACAACTTCGGTCCGTTAACTATCATCAATAACCTGTACCTTGGGAATGCAACATAAGACAAGTGGAAAACGTTTATTATTTTGCCAAAAGTATCATCGAACAGTTGTACTAAATGGCATTGTCTGTTTATTATCTATGAATCTAGTCATTCCCATCGCCGTTACTTTGTGAAACAGCGGGCGGGCGGGCAATCACTACTTAGAATTGCTTTGACAATTCTCAAGAAACATTAGGTGAACAATGTCAATGAACGAGTATCAACGTGTTGTTTGTTTTGCGCTGCCGCCGACATCAATCGCTGTCGCTGGTTTCACTTCGACGGTTTGTAAATTGCAATCGAGATTCACAAATATGCCTCGCGTAAGAATCAGATCAACCGTTTTAAATGCATTTTACATGCAGTACCAATATAACACTTGGGTGAAATTACATGCTTCCGTTACATCGTAAATTTAATCGTTTTCGCGACGCGAAACCAACATGCCAAATTCCTAACCCAAGGCGCTACCGGTGGCGAAAATACGAATTCGTCATCCGCATATGAAATGATGAATCGATGTTAAGTGGTGCGTAATAAATTTATGCTTCGGTCGAGATCGGTTGAAAGACGAAGTGAAACAATTATTAATTCTACCTATTGTCTTTTTATGTGTTTTATCAGCTTGCATACTACGTTTGTCAAATCATATACGTTTTCGGCTGCTCAGGTCCAGGTTATTATTTTCGATTCGTAGGCCTGTTGGTCCAGTACATCATCATCGTAGTAGATCTATTCCATACGTACATGTGTTTTATTCAGTTCAAGAGTCAAGAGGGTGTGACATTTAAACATAATACACGTTGATGCTAGTATACACGTTTAATAAGTTCCATAAACTGCATATTGCCGTATAAGACAATGCTGCAAGCACACTGGGCTTCGACAGGGTTCATGGATTTCAGCGGGCAGCGGGCGGCGGTCGCTGTTATTTAGTAGCTCCCTGGTGGCAGATATGAGAACACCTAACGCGCCTCGCTTACAACGCGGTCCGAAGTAGTGGACCCCGACTACCGCGTTATAACGAGGCGCGACTGTATATGAAATAACAAATTATACAATAGATTGCAAGGTAACCATATAGAGTGTAATACAAAGCCCTATTTCAACTGAGATGGTGGCCTAGTGCACCAACTAGGTAAGTAAATACACTACTAAGACCTACTTATATGTTTTTAACACGAGACCCTAAATAACCATTTATCCACCCACGAGATGACCCTATTAATGAATAATGTGAACCACCCAGACCATGAATTTGGTGGTGGCTAATTTACGGGCACCAAAATCACACTAATGAATATTCTTGATATGCAATGAATATTCCTAACATGCAATGATTGAACAATTGAAGTGAGACTTTCAAGTGGTATTAAATATAAATTGTTAAAATTTCTATGCCATTTAATAATTTCGGTCATGAGAGTGTACATGGTTGCATCTTATGAATATTGAACAATCAGCTTCCTGTGTCCCTAAACAAATCACAATCCATATTTACATTTATTGCCCACTGTTGTAAGAAAGCCCAGAAAGCTTCAATAATCAAGTTCTGACCTACTTTTTGTTCCCAGAGTTTAAACAAAGATTGTAACCAGGGATTTCTCGGTTGCTGCACCAACTCTTTGGAATTCACTCTGTTAGTGTTAGGTCAGTAGGAAACATCTGAAGACTTACCCTTTCAACCACGTTTAGTTCCTTAGCTCCTAGCATATATTCATCCATATGTTTACCACTTTAAAACTGTATATGACTTTGAAGATTGCCTAGCCCTTTTGTTTTGATGCACCTTTGAGCTTGGGTTTCAGAAGATTTCAGCGCAATAGAAGTTATTGTATTTTATTATGATGTATTCTGAATAAATTGAATTCTGCTGTGAATGAGTGAAAGAAACTGTGTGAGTGAAAGAAACTGTGTGGCACTGAGCAATATACATACTCCTCTTCCCATGCTAGTGCTAGCTCCCAGGTTGTGTGTTCTCCACTGTGGGACTCAGCTGTTTCCTCTGAGCGAGTCATGTACCAGACAGGTGAGCTTGGAGTCTCTGTAGGAAAGGTGGCATCCCTTCTTGGCCTTACCCCCCAGTCAAAGTGGCTGCCATATTAGCGATCAAGTTTTGTTTAGTAGCAATCTCCCTGACCCATTGAAATAACTTAGAAGTTGGTGAATGTATAAATGCCAACAATTAAACTTTTTCAATTACAATGAATTAATTAATGTCATGTTTATTTTACATACAACATAAGAATTATATTTGTAATTTATGTCTAAAAATTGTTTTTTGAATGCTAACTGTGACTGTGTTATGCTGTTTTTTCGTGAAATACACACTTCCAATCCAGCATCAAGCATGTCCGAGACTAGCATGTTATATCAACTGACCAGTCCACAGTTGATAGAGATGCCCTACTTGGTGCATTTACCTGTCGCTCCAGTGCACTTCAGTCGCTCTGAGCAAGCAAGGTCAATGAAGTTGAACTTGGCAGCCAGAGTCTCAAAGTCAGTGAACATCTCTGTTGTGTGCTGTTCCTTCCTGTCGTCTGGCATCTGTGAGCAAACAGGGAGGAAACTGAGAGTCAGTCACTCATGTTTCACTAAACCTTTGCAGTTGCTATGGTAAACAAACATTTATGATAACTTTGGAGCTGTCGAAAAGTAATGCAATTACGCATACTCGTGCAAAATATTTACTAAATGTATGCTTAAAACTATGCTATTCACAGTACCTGCCTTGACTTTTGTGTTGTTGTGGAGTTTGGGGGAAATACCTACAAAACAAATATTGACTGCATTTATTTGTTATGAAAGCAGTTAGCAAGGATTATCAGCAATGTACACTATTACCATCATACAAATGAATTATCTTGTGAACTGCATAAATAAATTAATTATTGATAATATTATTACATAATCTGATTTTGTAAAACTAAAAACTCCCATCATGTGTGAAGCAAACAAAACGTTGTTACCAAATAATCTGCTGGGAGGAGACTATAGATGTCTCATTATGGTACTAGACATGACTGGAGCAATATCCAATCATGCATGCATTTACTGCAGAGTCCATTCAAATGACTGAGGGGATGTGACTAAATATGAAGACTTATTGCGGTGAAGATGTGGTAAGGCCAATACATGACATTTCTGAACATGCACGTAGTAGTTCGTATGGATGTAGGTCTGTACCATTTGTGAGTCTTCCCTTCACTCATGGAGTCATGGATGAACTGCATATGATGCTTTGAGTTACTGACAGACATATAGCTAATCTCATAGAAGATGTCACTGATTATGCTAAGGAAAGAATGGCATTTTCTCAAAATCCAATGTTGTACACCTCATTGAATTGCTTAAGTGCATCAAATTGTGTGGTGTCAGTTTTAGAACATAGGAAACAAGAGATGTATCTGGGAATGGGATGGATAGACTTTAATTCATAAGTTTGATGGGGAAGAGAAGAAAAAACTTCTCAAACACCTACCTTCATGCCTAGCAGAAAGGGATGCATTACATCCCAACTCAAAATACAGTTGTTGAATTTTGGGAGAAATGTCAAGAATTGTATGCAGCTATCAACCTTGAATACAGCAATGTAGGTGCTGTTGAATCAGCTAGTATATTCATGTTATATAAAACCCTTAAAGGAAGGAGAAAAGGGTATGAAACTAAAAGGGTCACTCCACATATGCATTGTGTTGTTTACCGTATTCCTAGGAACAGCTTGAAAATAAAAAGTTCAGTGCTCATGGGATGGAAAAATTTCAGTTAATTTAATTAATAAAAATTAAGTATATGCATAAACAACACTAAAATAAAATTGAAGCATGTTCAAGTATTCTAAAGGTATCTTTGAAGCAACTGCACTTCCATAGTTTTAGATACGGTACTGTATTACTATTCAGATGAAAATTTTCTCAGTGCCTCATAATATTTTATTAATGTTATAAATGATAATTTGACAGTATGGTAGAAGCAAATCGTGTATATACTCTTTTGGTGAATATGTGATGGTGTTAATTGATCTGGTCGGTTCTGATACAATGTTCTTTAAGTATTATTATGTTATTATGTTATTTAACTTGAGTTCCCTCAACATAAAACTTGAATTACATCTGTCATCATCATTCCTGCTGTAACCAACAATATTCATATTCTGAACTGTGATCAAAATCAGCACCCTTCTGAACTGTGATCAAAGTCAGCACCCTTCTGAACTTTGAACAAAGTCAGCACTCTTATGAACAGTAGTCAGTCAGCAGCCTTATGAACTGTGATCATGCCCTCAAAGTCAGCACCCTTATGACCCGTGATTATGCCCTCGAGGTCAGCACCCTTATGACCTGTGATCATGCCCTCGAGGTCAGCAACCTTATGACCTGTGATCATGCCCTCGAGGTCAGCACCCTTATGACCTATGATCATGCCCTCAAAGTCAGCACCTTTATGACCTGTAATCATGCCCACGAAGTCAGCACCCTTATGACCTGTGATCATGCCCTCGAGGTCAGCACCCCTATGACCTGTGATTATGCTCTCGAGGTCAGCACCCATATGACCTGTGATCTTGCCCTCGAGATCAGCACCCTTATGACCTGTGATTAAACATGTTTCTTTTCAAAATAATTTGATGTGTGACACTAAAAGAAACAGCCGCTATCCCCTCTCCTCCAATTCTGATTTTAATCAAATTTGACCATTAGTAAGGTCATTGCATCAACAAGTTCCATTAAAAAATTAGAATGGGTCCATTGTAAGTTCTTGAGATACAACAACTTGAAGTTAGGATGGTGGCAATGTTACAATTTTGCTAACAGGTTACCATTCCTATCAGACTAGCTGGCATCATATTGCAGCCCAGACTAGCTGGCATCATATTGCAGCCAGCCTGGGAGGGTTTCACATTACAGCCCACTTGGAGGCATTCTGTTTATCTTTGTGACAGTGAAAGTGTCAGGGGTAATACACTGCACAGGGCCCAAGGATCTGGTAACAGGTATCATATTAGCCCAATGGATCTGACAGGGGACTGATGCTCAGCTGTGTGCATTACAATAGGATTTACAATCCCACAGGGTTGATTGTATATAAAACCCTGGGCTTAGGTGTTAGCCTGGCTCTGGTGATGGCTCCAAAGAAAACATCTGTGCCTAATCCTGAGTGTTGCAATCCATTTTAGAATCATGAAAGGAGGGTTAAGGGGGTTCGTTAAGGGTGTGCAACTGATATCTAGACAATTGTCGGAAAGGGATCCTAGCCTTTGTACCCCATCCAGAACAACTCTCTCTCGTTATAATGGAGAAAAATTTAAAGGCTTGGGACGGAATTACACGAATGAATACATTTTGTGCACTGGTTGAGGCATTGCTGAATACTTCCCAATGAAGTCAAATTAATTGGTGTTTCAGCGAACAAATCTAGGAGTTTGTAGCAAACAGAATGTCACTAGCCCCAGGAATGCAACACTGTGCTGTTTTTAATTATATGAATTTGCTTTATAACAAACACATGTATTCTGGAAGCACACTTTTTTAGGAGTGGAAATATTAGGAACTCTCCAGTACAAAAATAATAACCATCAGTAATGTACATTGTTTTCAATTATATTAGAATATTCATACAATTGATTATTTATTCTAAAAATGTTTGTTCATATTCCCCAATTATGTTTCTCTGTCCAGTACACATGCTATAAGTCATATCTTCATTTGATAATAACTTGGTAACTCACAAAACTATAATTGACTCTCAGGACTAACGGCTATCTTAGTGTACGTGGTCGAAAAATGGTGGTCTATTGGCAGCTCACCAGGTGGCACTGATGTGCAGCCCTTTGTCAACATTGGAGCCGAATTATTTGTGAGCAACACTTCGCTAGAAAGCTTGCTGTTTGACAAAAACACCTACTATGTGACGTTGGTGTGTGTCAACGATGCTGGACTAAATACAACCAACTCATCACAAAGTCAGACTCACATCATTACTCTTTAATATGTTCCAGTTGTTTATGGAAGTGTGGTTTTCTTCAGCACTCCCAACTGTCAGAAGGTACTAGAAACAGAGGTCGCCCCAAACTTATATTCAAAGACATAGTAAAGGGAAACTTGCAGAAAAAAGCAGTTGTTCTTAGTTGCCGATGAAAGACCAATCTGGAGAGGACTTATTGTGACCTAAGTGAGCAGTCATAGTCGCACCCACAGCTGACAGCGAGAGAGAGGCAATATGTATTCTACTACATTTAACTGCCAGTGCATCCTTTCGCCGTTCTCTGAAATCTGTCAGGAAAATACTTCAAAGTTAACCTGCCAGTTCAACCATTCTCAGTTCTTTGAGACAAATGGTTGTTTATAACTTCTAAATGAACTGCCAAAGCATCGTTCTCTGTTCTGGAAAACATATTGTCTTAAACGGTGAGAAAATTCTTTTTTTTATTGACAGAAAGCTGTTTGATAAATCAAGTTATTTTGTAATTTCTGTCAAATATTACAATGACCAAATGTAGACAACATGACTACATCAATGGACGACACAGAGCCATTCGTCGGTGTCACCTGGGACACACCACCCAAGGATGAGAACATCGACAGCATGTGTAAGTTCTTGGCTCATGCTGATTATTGCACTCATAGCCCAGTCAGTCTTTACACAGACATTACAGCTTACTTGAAGTGTAAAGTGATTGTTGTACTCACAGCCCAGTCAGTCTTTACACAGACATTACAGCTTACTTGAAGTGTAAAATGATTGTTGTACTCACAGCCCAGTCAGCTTTTACATAGACATTACAGCTTACTTGAAGTGTAAAGTGATTGTTGTACTCACAGCCCAGTCAGTCTTTACACAGTCATTACAGTTTACTTGAAGTGTAGAGTGATTGTTGTACTCACAGCCCAGTCAGTCTTTACACATACATTACAGTTTACTTGAAATGTAGAGTGATTGTTGTACTCACAGCCCAGTCAGTCTTTACACAGACATTACAGCTTACTTGAAGTGTAGAGTGATTGTTGTACTCACAGCCCAGTCAGTCTTTACACAGACATTACAGCTTACTTGAAGGATAAAGTGATTCTTGCTCTAACAGCCCAGACCAGTGACAAGATGCTGACCATGGGTTTTCTGTCAGCTGATGACTTGACTGCCCAGTACCTGTGAGGGGCATCGGACACATTCAAGTCATTCATTGTCGCCCCAAGTCAACCAGGGACAAAACAGACAGATACTTGAGGAACAGGTGGGAGATTGGCTTGTAAAAGGTCACTTAGTATATTGCTCTTGTAGGCTCCTTTTACTAAAAGAACAGGTGGGAGATTGGGTTGTAAAAGGTCACTTAGTATAAGTACTTTTGTGTTTTAGTTCGCAGTGTTATTAAAAAGTGATGTTCATATTTATAATGTTGGTATTTCAATGTTATTTCAATAACATTTTGTTTAAATTTACTATGTTACCAATACAGCATAACTTGATGTCTTCATAAATAACATAATTCTCATTCACCACACCGTGAGATCCCTGTGTTCACTGTAGTTGACACTGTACAACGTACAGTGTCCTTGACTGTCTCCAGGATACAACGATGGGACGGAACAACTGTGTGTCGACCGTCCCAGATCAGATGGTCAACAAGCCACTCAGCATCACTATGCCATTTGACAAAACTCAGCTGGAAGACTTCATGCAAGACATTCACCCATGGATATTGCGCTGGTGTGCAGGTTAGTGACTGTCTTGTCATCTCCTGTCTCATAATGACAGGTTAGTGTCTGTCTTGTCATCTCCTGTTTCATAGTGACAGGTTTTTGTATGTCTTGTCATCACCTGTTTCATAGTGACATTTTAGTCTCTGTCTTGTCATCTCCTGTCTCATAGTGACAGGTATGCATGGGGCAATTAATTGAAAAGTTAATTAATTAAATTACAATTAACTCAGAAATGTTCCCATTAAATTAAATTAACCTCACACATTGATCAGGTCAATTAAATTAAATCTAAACTCACAAGTATGTTAGTAAATGCTACTGTCACGAGAGCCACACAAGAAAATTTGTAAATCAAGAAATGTTTTCTTAAATTTAATATGAATATTTTTCTTGTAGTCATTTTGGATGTTTCACATTAGTAAGAATATTTTTCTGAAAACAGGAAAAACTTTCTGAAAGGCTTTTTCTTGGAATAAGGAACATTTTCTTATTTAAATATTTTTCTTATAAAAAGAAAAACTATTGATCACTGATATTTTAACATTATAAAACATTTTAGATGGCAGATTTTCTACAGATGTCACTGCATAAAGGAGCAAGTGACAATGGAATAGTGTTTTATTATGAGAAAAGGGAGTAAGTGTGTGACCAATAGTATCACGTGTTATCGTGACAGCCATGCAATCAGTTTGCAACTCTCATACCCAGTAAGGTCATTCCTTGTCAAATCAACCAATTTTCAGGAAATTAAAAAAGATGATGTCTCAGAATGTCCTAACATTTTAACCAATTAGCAAATGGTTATATCTAAGCAACTTTGCAGAAAAACTAAGCTAAAGGGTAAACACACTTGTTATATTTCAGGTGCCTCTAACTACAGAGCTTAAATTTGCTGAATGTCTAGATATATTCTTATAGATGTGCATCACAAAATGAAAGAATGATAACGAGAAGGATAATGTATGTACAGAGTGTACAAACATTACATTTGTTATTTTATTTTTATTTCTGAGAGTGATTTTAGCAGTCTGTATTTCAAATTGTTATTTTATAGGACAAATTCCAAAGTGCTACTGTATACTGTCAGGGATACTTGTAATGACTTCTTAGTTCCATAGGAATGTAGTTACTATATCTTCAGAAAAATTCAGCCTTAAACTCGATATTTTACGAATTTAAACTTTCAGAATGAGAATGTGCGACAAGTCTTATGATTACCGTATTTGCACTGTGCACAATCCTTTACATACTGCAGCTGAAATATCACTATTCTGTCTAATTATCTTTTCTCTCAAATTGGCGAGTGACAAAATTATGAAACTATTACAAATTACTGCACAACAACAAATAGCAACGGCTATACCTTATTGACACAAAAACTGGAAAAGGTCGCATGCTCGAACTTTGAGCAATGCCTCATTGTTTCTTAAGGGGAGTTATTCAAGGGTGATTTGATTGCACTTGCTGCTCTGTCACAACATTTTTCTGTGTCAACTTAATTTATAAAATGACAAAAGGGAGCAAGTGACACTAAGTCACCAAATAACCATGTCACAAAAAATATTAATAATTTTTATAAATACACTTAGTCAAATAGTCCAAAGAATAGTGTACAATTACTGTGCTGTAATATGCACAAGAGATCAAACCAAAATATGTTTTGTCCGACATTTAAAAAACCATCGTCTTGCTCACTTTTGTAATTTCACTGCAATATATTGTAAAATGCAAGATCACAGATTTAAACACCAAACGCACACAAACACACACATTACAGCCCTTGTACCTCTACAGAACGGGTGACCTTATAAGACTGGCACAGTAAAGTACAAACATATGTAAAAAGATCCCAAACTGAAGCTATTTTACTTTTCTCTGCATGTTATATGTACCATTGCAGACATACATAAAAACATAATAGATACATAGTATAATGCACAGGTCTAATGCATAGGTCCACTTGGCTAAATGTTACCAGCCAAATATGTTTGTCATCAACTTATCACACTAAAAGAGGACATTGTATTGCCTATGCCTTCCCTCCAGTTGGTACAGACAGTATTAAGGCTCTGTGATGTTCTCCCTCCCATTCATACATGTCTTAACCTTATCTCTGTCAGGCTAATCACTGGAATAGTGACTGCAGGCCTTTTGGAAATGCCTGAGTAACATGGGTGTGAACTATTCAGTAATACCAATTGTTAATTGAGCACTTAATTGAGAGTTAATTGGGAATTTGTCAATTAAATTTAATTAAATGACCCCCTTTGGGTGAATTTAATTAATTTAATTTAATTAATCTAGCCTTTCTGGTCAAGTTAATTAATTTAATTTAATTAATTGAGTTAATTAAATTAACAAATTAACAATTGAAATTATCTCCTGTCTCATAGTGATAGATTAGTGTCTGTCTTGTCATCTACTCTCTCATAGTGACAGGTTAGTGTCTGTCTTGTCATCTCCTGTCTTGTAGTGACAGGTTAGTGTCTGTCTTGTCATCTCCTGTCTCATAGTGACAGGTTAGTGACTGTCTTGTTATCTCCAGTCTCATAGTGACAGGTTAGTGTCTGTGTTGTCATCTCCTGTCTCATACGTGGCAGGTTAGTGTCTGTCTTGTCATCTCCCCTCTCATAGCAATAGGTTAGTATCTGTATTGTCATCGCCTGTCTCATATGTGGCAGGTTAGTGTTGTGTTGTAATCTCCCCTCTCATAGCGACAGGTTAGTGTCTGTATTGTCATCGCCTGTCTCATAAGTTACTGGTTAGTGATTGTCTTGTCATAATCACCCCTTTCATAGTGACAGGTTAGTGACGGTCTTGTCATCTCCCCTCTCATAGTGACAGGTTAGTGTTGTGTTGTCATCTCCCCTCTCATAGTGACAGGTTAGTGTCTGTATTGTCATCTCCTGCCTCATGTATTGCACAACGCACGTTTTTTTAAATTAAATTGTAAGCTTTCCAATTTGTATAGGCATAAATATTTTAAGTTTTTATTGATTTACTAAAAATTACTAAATGGTGACTTGTGTGTTTTTTATCTTGCTGCTTCAATTATGGCCCAGTTTTATTGATTGAAGGAATGCCTGTCATTACCTCAACTACTCATATATCATATTTCACATCGTGGCGCCACAATCTGCTCTGCCCACATTTTGTATCCTAGGTACTATTTTTTTTACAACAGGAAAAGGCATATTATGGTGTATGGGGATGACCCGTTTATTGTCATGAAAGGAGATAAAAAAGTGGCGTCGATCATTACAGAACTGTATAGAAATGACCCGTCCCTCATACTAGGGTTCAATGATATCGCGCCTCTCAAGAATGTGTGTGCGTGCGTGCGTGCGTGCGTGCGTGCGTGCGTGCGTGCGTGCGTGCGTGCGTGCGTGCGTGCGTGCGTGCGTGCGTGCGTGCGTGCGTGCGTGCGTGCGTGCGTGCGTGCGTGCGTGCGTGCGTGCGTGCGTGCGTGTCAAATGTGAACGAAATGTGTGTGTAAGAATTTGTGGGAGGTTGGCCCCATAAACAGGTGGGAGTTCGGAGCTTGAGAGTGATTCGCCACGCCCATCACGAATGTCCACCAACACTCAAGAGCAAAGAACAAATATCTGTTATATTAACTATATTACAAAGGTAATCAAGTACGACCAGCAGTAAGTAGGTTTATTAAGAACTATTCAACAATAACAAACGTTCACCTGACATACAAATTAACACCAATTTGCGCGATCAAGCCTGCCTATTCTTCTTGCGTATTCTCTTTGTTTCTTGTGGTTTAATTCATGCAGAAGTCTTCCGGGTGCGTCGGTCGCCAACATCGTAGGCCTTTCGCAATTGTTATGCATGGTCCGCTTGTAGCAACTCTTGTAGAATGCAAAGCCGTCACCGTTTCAAGCCAACGAATGTTGTATCGTCTCTCGGCTGTTCTGACGAGAACAGACATGGTGGTCAGTGGTCACCATGTGGTCGTCCTAGGTTCGTGTACATCTGTGTACATCGTTGCACCAATGTCGGCCATCATGCATTTTCGAGCTTTTCGTTGTCATCTCCTAGTATGCTCATGGCAACCGGAAGGAATCCGGACACCAGAAATTGACACGTGACCAAGATGGCGACTCCACTGACGACGCGGTGGAAAGTCTTTATTCTGAATCAGACAAAAATGAAATTAGCACACAAGCGTAAGGGATTATGGTCTGTTTAAAACGTTTACAACGTGAGGACATTTCAGCAATTACTATGGATGCTAGAAACAACTTAAATTCTTACTACACTAATTGTGAATGTCTGAAAATTTTACCGAAAATATGTAATTTTTCTTCTGGATTGGACAAGCTATCAAAATAGGCAAAACCGGTTATGAAATCGACGTCGTATGGACTTATGTAGTGATCTAATCGTTTATTTTGTAGTACAGGACACATACGCGTTTCATCCTAATTGTGGTATCAGGCTTCTTAGAGAGCATAGGACATTAGAACAAACCCGGGATTGGAACAAGCTTAACTTTCGCCAATGCATTAGTATACACGTGACGTTATTTAGCAGCAGTAACACCCGTCTACCTTTGCAGTGCTCTTTTCGCCTTGGGCATGTCTGACAGGTCTTCCTTGAGCGCAAACAGCTTGGTTCCTAGACAGTAGTTCTCCAAGTACGACGGCCAGTCTATCTCGGTCGCATCGAAGTTGAACGTCTGAAACGGTACGCAGTCATGTTCTGAATTTAAAGTGGCAACGCTTGCGTTATTGCGTCCAATGTTCGTTTCCAACACAACTTTGCCCAATATATACTTTTATCTTTATGAATATAAATGAGAATGTGTTTTCTGTACGGAGTGTTTTTATATTATTGCCGTGAAATGTGAGAATTTGTATATTCTCATGTAAACAGCTGCAGTGAAAACTCATCTAACAAACAAATTGCTTTCTTCGTCCCTGCCACCTCAGTAACAGCCGATTCCCATTATGTATCGTAATTGTTATGCATAAAATGTTCATTGTTATTTCATTATGTCGTTACTATATCTGAATTGATGCTATATATATATATATATATATATATATATATATATATATATATATATATATATATATATATATATATATATATATATTGTATGGCTGGAATGCTACGTGCTCTGTGAAACAGAACACATGTGTCACCTTGCTGTCCTCCGGGTCGAGCCTGCCAAGAAGCGCCAGGACATTGTCGTTGGCGAACGTCCATTGGTGGAGTGTAAAGAATCCGAGCGAAGACACTGATTTTTCAACGCGATCTTGGATCTTCATGAATCTGGATGACAAATTAGAAAAAGTACGGTTCATTACAAATACATATGTAAACACGAGCAGTGTCACTAATGTGTTTGACCGCATAGCATGGGAACATTCAATTAAGAAGAATACAATGAAAAGCTAGCAACACTTTTTTTTAAATGGCTCATGACATGGTAGACTGGTCGATATGCAGTAGCAATACCATCGCTCAAACACACCGACACCGGTACTGGATACTTGTTTCTGATTTAGTTTCTTTTTTCACAGAAAATACAAATACATGTTTTCTTTGAACCGTGTACTAATTTCACGTTTGTACAGTACACCCGCGCTACACTACAGGCGGAAGTTAAAACTAGTCTTACCAACTTAGCGAGGAAATTACGCGAAGATACAAACGCAACATTAATATGGTTGGATTATTGTTAAGCTAATGTCCAAATGCCACGTGGAGTATGATGCTTTGGGTAATCTTGTTGAAACTTAAAACGGTGTAACTTTGGGTGATAATCTTGTTTAAAGCTTAATACGGTGTAACCATGCAACACCCTGATAACCATGCAACACCCTGATAACCATATCGTCTGTTTCGTTGTACACCAAAGAGTAATTACTTATAGTATTAGGCGAACAAGACATGTGTTACTACTGCTGTTCCGATGTTCCGATTAAACGATTTCATCGATGATTGGTTGGATCATGTTTCTGATCAAGGAATCGATCACAATCTTGTATGCTCGGTCGTTTTGGATTATTGATTCTGAACGAAATAGCGAGTACGAAAGAATTGGCCGCGAGTCTGCTCGACGCAGTGCCACTGCCAATCGGCTGGGTCCGAAGAGCGAGCAAACCGTGCATGTCTGCGTACATGTCTGCGTACATGTCTGCGTACATGTCTGCGTACATGTCTGCGTACATGTCTGCGTACATGTCTGCGAACATGTCTGCGTACATGTCTGCGTACATGTCTGCGTACATGTCTGCGTACATGTCTGCGTACATGTGTGCGTACATGTGTGCGTACATGTGTGCGTACATGTGTGCGTACATGTTGTACGTACATGTTGTACGTACATGTTGTACGTACATGTTGTACGTACATGTTGTACGTACATGTTGTACGTACATGTTGTACGTACATGTTGTACATACCTCGACATGTTGACTAAGCCTCCCGACATTGCGAAATTAAATCAAAACCCAACACACCGTTTTGTTTCTGTTTCATCGATATATATTATTTCAGAAACACAAATAGAAACAGTGATATCTTTCAAATATATTGATTAACTTATATGATTGATCGGTCGTCGATCGAATGATCCATCATGAAAACCTATTCCCAACACTAGATGTTACTCACATGGGTGACTTGCCGGTGACCTGACGGTACACGTCGAGTGCTCCCGCCGGCAGTGTCTGACTGAACCAGTTGTTGACGGCGTGCCAGTAACTACAACCAAAGCACAAGTCCGTCACCAGTGTGCTGCCTCGTCAGTGGCTTAATTAGGGGGTGGGGCATTGGGCCATTGCCGCCCCCTTGGCTAAATGTTTGACTTTTTAACTGTATTTTTTCGTTGCGCCGCTACATTGTAGCAAGGGTTATTATGCTTGGCCTGTCTCTTTGCAAGATCCTAGATACTCCACTCATCCAGGATCTAGCTTTTAACAGGTCCGTGTGGACACGTAGCCAATGAAAGATTCTCACAGCGTGATTTCTTTTAACACGTGTACACAGGCCCAATGCTTAGAGGTCTAACATGCGGGGTTCGATATGAATAGGATGTTAAGGCATCGGATTTATTTTATTGTGCAAACAACATATCGAATTGTTGCATATAAAAAACATTTGAAATTGTTAGAAACCACAAGGAACATAATCAGACGAATTATTGAAAACATCAACACCTCAGGTTGGTATATTAGCATACGATTTCAGTTGATTTGACGTAAACGTGTCAGATAACCATATAAGTGGTTTGTATGGCGTGCACAACCTACCTGTTTTTTGTTAACGTTGCGTGTGGAATGCGTATGACGTCATCCATGGGGTTCTTGGTGAAGGCGTTCGACGAAAACAAACCTGGAGCAAATAAATGAAGCAACATTTCACAAGACCGGGTGGATAAAGCAACAACAGCCAGATTATATGTGAGCAATGACGCTATTGGCTTCTCCGGAGAGTCCAACAATTGGTCATCTATGTGTAGCCAAACGCCCCTGTCAAATTACATAGTCGGTAGATGTGTCTGTTCCACGTCCGTTCCATTCCGTTTATCGATACCTGCGAAAATTATTACTTATTAGATCCTATATCCAATTTACGCGAAGCAGGAAGAGTTGAACAATGATGACTTGGTATTAATACGGGCATCTTATGTTTTAAAGACATTGGACTATAGGGATGGATGGATTATGATAATGACGATGACTTGGCTTTGGTATAAGGACATCTTATGTTCTAATGACATTGGATTATAGGGAATCAGGAATGTATGGATTATGATAATGACGATGACTTGGCTTTAGTATAATGGCATCTTATGTTCTAAAGAGATTGGACTACAAGGGATGTATGACGATGACAAGGGATGTATGACAATGACGATGATGTGCTTTGATAAAGAAATTTTTTTCTAAAGAATTTTGACTAGGAAGAGTTGTATGATGACAATGATGATGACGTGATTAGATAAGGATTTGTGATCATAATTATTAAGGACGACATGTCTCACCCACCGATGATATAAGGACATATCTTATGTTCTGAAGACATTGAACTATGGGAAGGGTTGGATGATGACGATGACGACGACGTCCTATATTCTAAATACACTGTACTACAAATGGATGGTGACAGTGATGACGTGCTCTAACAAGGACATGTCATCATACTAAGGACGTCGTACCGAGTTCGCCCCAGGTCACCTTGTTTAGCTGACCCGTCGTGCAGTTGTACACCGGCATTTTGTCAGGTCTACAAACAGAGGACATAGTTGATGCTTCAATCAGGCATGCAATTACTCCCAGTTTCAGCCCAAGAAATACGACCCAAATATTCTATTTACGTCTTCATGCATGACTGATAACGTTACTCGCAATACAATGGACCCCGTTTAACAGAACCACATCGGGCCTCAGAAATGTGATTCGATTAAATGGTTGATTCACTTAAGCCGTGCCTTTTATTACAGCAGCAAAGGGAATGATTCCGTCACAGCCATTATTTTATTATACTAAGCGGACGATTATGCTATCCGTGATTCTACTAAGAGGAGTCCACTCTATTTAGAATGTATACGCCGTTGAGAAGACATCCGTGGCCGACGTTTGCTTGGGAGATAGTGTAGAAGAACGTCGACGGTTAATGCTACCGAGGTTCATAGGTCAACATTGATAACTGGTATTCTTGCAATCGGTGGTAGACTCAACAGTCGCAGTTCAACGAAGCTGGTGTGGTGGGTGTATGTGCAACTCTTGCCTCTCGCAATGTTTAAACGAAACCCAATTTATTCGTGTGTCATATAAACATTCATGTTCATATTCACACTACTAGCATTAACATCACTTGTTAATAATACTATTATTATATTCCTCCTCGCGTCAGTCGTCCCTGTTTCATCCGGCCTACCTCTCTGTGGCGGTGTGCCACGCGGCGGCGATCATCGTGTTGATAGCGAGATCCACAGGGACGATGTCTGCGATGCCGAACGAGTCGCCCAACATGATTCGAAGAAGACCTTTGCCAATCTAGAAACGGCACAATAAGCGTTATGACCACATATCATTAGCACACGTGGCGTTCCTTTTCACTTGTGCCAGTATGAACGTAACTACATATTACGTGGATTTAGAAAAAAATATTTGGAAATAAAATTAAATTATGAACTCACCGCAACCAACAGACCCGTGGGACCGTTAAAGTTGTCCACCCAGCCCTGAAACGTAAAATGATAATCAAATTGTGCACAACACGCTGAACTTGTATTATTTAATGCCACATATAACGTAGCCTAAATAGTATAACAAAGACACGCATGTTTATACGCGGACTATATGAATATTTAGTATGACTATTATTATTATATAACCTTGATGGGTTCCCGCCAGATGGCGCCGACGATTGAGGGCCTGACGATGCAGCACGGGAGGTTTTCTGCCGCCTCGAAAACCACGTGTTCGGCGAGAGCTTTCGTAAATGTGTACGTGTTGGGACGGGGATGAATGAGTTTGGGGGTCATCACGTCCACAAGGTCATCATCCATCCATCTACAGACAGGGCAGTGAGCGAAGACAGGTCAGATGTTAGAACATGAACTTTTCGGAACATGTCAAGAGAATCAATGAAGACGCACACGGGACTTAGACAATGGGCTGTCACTCGTGGCTCGCGGTATAATGGAGTCGAGATTGTTGCTCATTGTTTTGATGATGTCCACTTTATAACTAGCCGGGATAACTTGTTTGGATGTTCGGGTTTTTATATAAAGCTGTTTAGCCTTGTAATACCCTCTAATGTGCCGTTTATTGTTGCCAGAATGTGGCTTGTGTGTACGTTTACTCAAACTGCAGACCGACCTTCCTTGAAGGCACAGCGCTAAAACTATTCACCCCTGTATTATGTTACAAAACTTATTTTCATATAATGGACCGTTATCTTTAATGTTGAATGTTTCGACTCGAAATCATGTTTACGTTGCATGCTGATCGACAAGATCGATATTCAAGGGATATTCAATGATTATGTGGATGACAGGCTATCTAGATGCGACCGTTTACTAGTTTGTGGGGATTTCGCCCGCGTCCGGCAATATTGTGTACTGAGACGGGACAAATCTCCACACCACTGTGTGCGCCCGACCACAGTAAAGCCGACTTACTCCATGGACTCGAGTAGTTTATCTGGCAGGACTGGAGGGTCGTAGACTGTCTCGGCGATGTAGCGTCGGTCGCAGTAGGCGTAGGCCGTCGACACGTGGACAACGGCCTGCAACAGGCAGCACAGGCGACAGTTAGGAAGTCAGGTAGGGAAGGGACATTTTTCAGATGCGGCTTGTGGACCGAACAATTTATGAGGTTCATAACGAATTACACTATGATATCGTAAAACAATTAATTTAAGGGCACATGGGAAGGCAGTGTTACTTGAGCCACTGGGTTAGTTGAGCCACCCATGTTTCCCAGGAAACTACAGCAGCGACAGTTACTTGGTACCACCCAGTGATTGAACATGTTATTAGAACACGATTGACGTACGGTAAGTGCCATTTGTCACAACGATAAGAAAATGCGAGTTAAAAGTTTTTAAATATTTTTTCTCGAAACTTTTGGTGATTGTGATTAATGTCTGCTGGTGTGTTCATCTTTATTGTCTGTGCACTTACAAGTGGTTTACCTATGCACAGAAAGACGATTATTTGCATCACTTCGTGCATCAATGAGAAGTTAATTAAAAAAGTTTAATTGCCGAAACGGGGCTAGTTGAACCACCCAAGGCCCAACGGAAAGTCAGTTGAGCAGAGGTTAAAGAACAAAGACGAGTGTTCTTTACCCAAAAATACATCAAGGAATTACTTTTTCCGAGCAAATTGGGACATCCGATAGCCACAAGACAACATATTAGCAGTTAGTTACATTGGTTGTGTTGGCCTATAAGTCTGCATACATTAAGGTAGTAGACTTGTCAGAGATGTGTTGTACTCATTGGGTGGATGTGCTGGCTGAGTTGTTATGAATATTTAGTACAAGGCCTACGTAAATTATACAAATAAAGCATTTACACAACTTAAGCAAAATGTGGCTCAACTTATCCAAGTGTTAGTTGAACCAGCTTACCAACCCTATTTGAATCTGCTACATATCATTATCTATGCATACTATATTACATTATCTTGGTATAAATGATTAAGTAATAGTCAATTGTTTATGCGAGTAAAAAGAATTTTAACTTATTAATATGATTGTGCCCTAAATATAAAAAATAATGGAAATTGGCTCAACAAACACCGAATTAATCTCTACGCTAATCACGCAAATGAAAATCAGTCATAGAACTTTTGCCAAATTTTATTATTTCATTCAGAACATTTGGAGGAGTAAATTAATAAAGGTACCTCTAACTTGGGTAGTCTGTGACAGAGCTGCATGATCATCTGGACGGCCACCACGTTCATTCTCATTGCCACTCTGGATACACAAACATAACGACCACGTTCATTCTCATTGCCACACTAGATACAAAAACACAACGACCACGTTCATTCTCATTGCCACTCTGGATATACAAACATAACGACCACGTTCATTCTCATTGCCACTCTAGATACAAAAACATAACGACCACGTTCATTCTCATTGCCACTCTAGATACAAAAACATAACGACCACGTTCATTCTCATTGCCACTCTGGATGCACAAACACAACGACCACGTTCATTCTCATTGCCACACTGGATACAAAAACATAACGACCACGTTCATTCTCATTGCCACTCTAGATACAAAAAACATAATGACCACGTTCATTCTCATTGCCGCTCTAGTTACAAGAACATACCGATCACATTAATTCTCATTGCCATATACAGGGACATACTGGTCACCTGTTGATTGAATTCGCGATTTGGTACAACTAAATCACAATTTCGTAAACTAAGTCGACAAGTCAATACCGATAATACCGACTAATACGTCGATTGCTGATGATTGGTCAGTACTGTTTTGTTACCTGTTGCATTTTCCATCGTGACGAAGTCCGGGTAACCAACGAAATTGACTCTTCAGCTAGCTCAACAAATACGAGTATTTTTCAGTTTGTTTATACTGATACAAGTCACATAATAAAATAAAACAGATGTAATATTTAGCACCGTATTCGCGACAAACAGGTATTGGCACAGGCACTCGTCGTGACATCTCATCAGCTATTTGCGCGAGTCGAAACTCGTGCCTCGCATTTCATTGTCGGGATTGGCGCGACTCAACTTAGTCACACATCGCATGGTTTTATTTATTTAATCCTCTTTGCTCAAAGTAGAACATATGACCGCACTATTGTTGGCTTCTTCCCAGGTGGTTCCGTGCTTCGTCGTTTCCGCTGACTTCCTCCAACTATTTGTTGTCCTGCCTTGTTTTCTTTTTCCATGGTGGTTTCTTTCTTTCTTTTGGGGTGTGTTCTATCCGTGTCCCCTCCCCTTTTCAATGTCTTACCTGATGCCGTGTTGGTCTGTCCTCCTAATGAGTTCTTTGTTTGTGATCTTTCTTGCCATTTAATTTTGAGAGTATATGTGCTAAAAATACTTTAATTGCGCTTTGTCGTGCGACACGGTGCATGTCGCCCGATCAATCGGACAATTAATCTTTCGTGTAAACGGGTCTTCACTGAACCAGTCACCTGAGTGTTTCGTCGAAGCGGACGGTGGCGGCCGAGTGGAAGACGATGGAGACGGTGTCCGCCAGGCGGACGCGGTCCTCCTCACTGATGCCGAGGTCCGGTTCCATGAGGTCGCCGGCGATCATCTTCACCTTCTCGCCGATATCTGGGTGCTTCTCTCGCACCAGTTCGAACAGCTGCGGGTGAGAGGAACGCACACACGTACGAGACGGCCACCACATAAAGGTAAAAAAAAAAGGTAAAGTCATCCCCCAGGCATTACGCCTTAGGAAGCCATGAAGGCTTATATGGCTAGTGCTTAAACCTGGTTTCTGTAGTGCGAAGCAACTTAGAGTGCAGTTATACTGACTCTCCTGGACGGGACACTAGTCCATCGCAGGTGCCTTCCAAACAGTGTTTGTACTCATTTGCAGCTGAGTAGACTGAGGCAAAGTAGGGTAAACGAAATTGCCTAAGCTTCGAAAACGAACCGTGCCCAGTGTGGGTCTTGAACTCACAACCCTCGAATTTAGAGTCCAACACCTTAACCACTAGGCCACGGCTACCCTCCACCACATAAAGGACTGTCCGCATACTCATTTGGATCAATATGTTCTTATTAACGTTTCCTCCACAGTCTGTGGACATCTACAGACTGATCATTAGATATTGCAAGAAGTCACAAAAACTGCACATTGCACACCATGTGTAAATGACACGATGGCGTAATAACCGTACATCGGAGAAACCAGTAGAAAATGCGAGACAAGAAAAAACGAACGCCGTAAATATGTATAGACAATCTGCAGCATAGTTTACAATACACACCAGAGTTACTCAAAAGACACCCCTCACATAATTCCACAAGTGACGAGGGACACCATTGATGCATGTCTATGCTATTCTATCTGATGATCAATCTGGAGATGTCCACAAACTGTACGAAACTCAATACAAGTAAAAACGACATTGTGTGCGTGCTGCATACTGCATATTTATATATTATTTACACCACACGCCATGCAGCAATAAATACGCAGTTGCTAACTACCGCTATAAAAAAATAGTACAAGTATCCCACGTCATGACAGAGTCCATCCGTGTTATCTGTTAGATGTGGAGCACGATGTGCTGTTCAAATTACGCATGAGCCGGTGACGACGATAAGACTGGATGACGATTTTAACAAAATACGGTCATGGTATCTTCTCCCTGTCGTAATGTAATCGTCATCCACTAACCTGGTCTCTGATCACTTCATCTCTTCTCAACACGGGCCTTCTCTGTCAAAGAGGCTGGCTGGTTTGGGGGTGTTTCTTACACTCGATGCAGCTCATCCCTGCTTTTCCTTAAAGTTATCCATCCTTTTCACATGTATGGATTATTTATATTATATAATATATAAGGCTATCCATCTTCTTCACCTGTATTTAATATTTATATTATATAAAATTAAGTTGATTATCACGATAATTAAGTTGTTATATGCCATTGTTAGGGACAACGACATTATTCTCTCCACTTCCACCAATAAACGAAACAATAGCCCACCTTGCTGGCGAGCAGCTTGTCGACCCGGGCTTTGGGGTCGTCGCCCTTCTTGGGCCGGACGAGCATGTAGATGGTGGCGATGTCGGGACAGGACCTGAGCATTTTCTCAAGCAGGACCTTGCCCATGAAGCCTGTGCCTCCGGTCACAAACACGCTGCGCCCGGCGTAGAACTCGGCGATGGTTGGCGGCATGTTGACGTGTCTGGTGACCTGCCTGAACGCCTGCTCTGACGAGTTTAACTGGAACGTCCCACGATATTGGAAATACATTATCAGACACAACTTTTATCAAACACAACTTTAAATGAATCAACTACTATTTATTTATCTATACCTAAAGCAGCAATTTTTATGCTTTCGCTTACGGTCCCTAGCTTGACTTTTCTGAGCCCATGTTTCCGACCAGTAGGCCCCCATATGAACAAATTACAAACGTGGCAAATCTACGATCTCGTCCAATAAATCTACGGTCCCGATTCGACTGTAGATTACCTTAAGAAAATCGCCTAAAGAGTAAAGGATTTAAATTAATTCACTGACGTTTAGTTATTTAAAAAACTAAGCTAATTCATTACTGTTTATTTATTTAAAGGAATTAAGCTAATTAACCTTTTGTTTTTGGGTTCGCTTGCTCACCATAGTATAATGTATCACCAATCGTATCGTAAACACTTTCTTTTACTTTCACAAAGTACAAGTGTATTTTCATTTATCTGTTGAACGACTACGTATGTGATGTGTACACAACCACAAAAACTGACTGGAGGGCGTAATCTCGCCCTAGACTTTGTGTTTATTTATTCAGAAGACGGTGGTTGTGCGTGTTAATTCTAGCATGTTTATGTCACACGTGGATTCATTTTAAACTGCCTTGGGGATTGCCTCTTTGTTTACGTTCTCATTCACTTGATCCATCGGCGCTGGACACACATGAGCACGCCAGCCGAATACGATAGCATTCAGGGATAGGATAGCATTCAGGGATAGGATAGGATTCAGGGATATGATAGCATTCAGGGATATGATAGCATTCAGGGATAGGATAGCATTCAGGGATAGGATGCCATCCAGGGATAGGATGACATTCATGGATAGGATGCCATCCAGGGATAGGATGACATTCATGGATAGGATGATATTGAGGGGTAGGACGATATCCAGGCATAGGATGACATTCAGGGATAGGATGACATTCAGGGATAGGATGGCATTGGGGGTAGGGTGACACCCAGGGATAGGATTACATTGAGGGGTGGGATGGTTTTGAGGGGTAGGATGACATCCAGGGATAGGATGACATTGAGGGGTAGGATGACATCCAGAGATAGGATGGCATTGAGGGGTAGGATGACATCCAGGGATAGGATGGCATTCAGGGATATGATATAATTACTGGAACACAGGGGTTGGGTACTGAAGAAATGCTTGGTATTTTGATATAATTACAGGGTTCTAGCGACTGTTCTTAACCACACTTTAGAATGTTTTATTTTAAAATTATCTAATAATTAAAATTGGACTCGCAAAGTTACCTCATTTCATTGTATAAACCAACTTTCCGCTTACTAGCACGAAAATAGTTGCGAATTAGGCACATTTAACATTACAGAATGTTTCTTTAACGGGGTAGTTCACCTATTTTTATTGGCTACTAATACAGAGCTTGTTCGCAACAAAAAGCTCGTTTCGTGACAGCTATAGCCATACCAATAATTAAATCAACCAATGGAAATCGCCGACTCTCCCTTTAACTGGCATAACATGAACTACGGTCGACGTTTTGGCACCAGTTGCAGTCTGGGTGGGTGAACTGCCGGGGGTGATTAACTGCCGGGGGTGATTGATGGGTGATTCCGGGAGAGTCACGGGACGACCAGCAGGTCAGTGACAAGTCGTCCCAGCCGTGGCAGCAAAGGTCGTTGCACTCTGACGCAACAAATTCGTTGTCCACTGGAATGTGTCGTCAATAACAGGTCCATTGTGAACCGGCCAGTCTGGCCTAGAAAGTTCTTGGTCTGGCTAATCTAGTATCGTGGAAGGGTGGCGTAACTGCGGGGATGCACCCGGGGGGGGGCACTCAATACGTTGCCAGTGCAACACACTTGATAATTTATCTAGCTTACCTCCCCTAAACACGTTTTAAACATCTGTCAAAATTAGACCATTTTCAAGTTGGAATACAATCAAACATACCCTTTAACGTGCAATGTTTGCGATGTTCTGTGATATATGAAATATATTAATTTACTAACATTTTATTCATAGATTAGTGTTACATAATTACATAAAGTTGCCCTGAAATGAAATCACAACTCCTGTTCTAAATATATGCCAATAAAACGTGGAATTTGTCTCAAGGGTGGTATACTGGCGACCTATTTAGCCCCCCCCCTCCCCGTGGGAAGCACCGACAAATTTGCCACTGACCATAGGTTGTAATATCGGCCTGCCAGCAGAGAGGTTGAGAGAAATATACTTGCTCGTTTGCACCATTTTTCTGAAATGTCGGAACGAATGTAGCCCTACTAATTTTAAATAAGCATATACTTTGATAAACCTCAAAAATAACAATTTATTTAATTTACCCTCTACATTCCTTCACGTCAGAAATATCGTATTTTTAGATTCTGGTCTGACCAAAAATGATGATTATTTTATGACTGATAATGTATCGTCGGTAGTCACTAAGAAGAAGTGACGTATGCACCGACTGGACGAATTTCTCAACGAGAAAAACGGTGTTAATAACATTTAGGTGGAAAAGATTGCTAAGGTTATGCCAGTTGATTGAATCAACCGAAATTGTCATTAAGGAATTTGCCTAAAAATAAAACATCATCAAAAAAGAGCAACGTTTCAGCATCACAACTGAGTCAATACCAGTATTTCTGGTAAATGAGACTTTCATACAAATATACTTAATTCAAAAGTGCAATCGTGGCTACTGACTGTGCTCCGTTAACCCCGCAAGCATACATGTAGTTGACATGCACCGTTAACATGTGAGTAATTATAATGGAATATCTCGACGTCTGATAATTGTAGACTGTACAGAGTTTGTTAAAGGTTGCACGCATGTTAACCGTTGTTTTTAAGTTATTGCTACCTAACACTATCTAGTGTTTGTGTAAAGGTACATACATGGGTGTGGCCTTAAACCTATAAACCCACCCTTGCGAGCCGGCGGCTGTTTTACTACTACCACTTTCGCAGGCAAAAGACTCCTTAGAAACAGCATATAAGTTGAGTAGATAGAAAATAAATAACCTAGCTATTGACACATGTTAAGAAATTGTTTTTGCTAAAAGTAAATCAGGGGCAGTATTTTAGAGTAACGATTAGTCCCAGAAACTTGGACTTGGTACAGATTGACGTATTTATTTTGGTGTATCAAACTATCGTTTATATTGTTGAATATATACGAGATAAAGTTATACATTTACATAAATTACATACATAAGGTAATATCTGACAATGAATTAACAGCAGGATTTTAGCGCAAGTTGGTATACACGGAGTCTTATTGTTTTGTTTACATTGTGTTCTGCGTATTCGCTAGGTGGAAGGCTTTCATGGGCTCATGCGAGCTTAGTACATAGAACATAGTTAGCAAGAACATTATTGCCAAAATTAAACTAAAACCTAAATAATCCAGCCTAAAGTGTTCTTTTGAACACATAAAACAGCATAACCTAAAATAAACTATGAGCAAAAATTAGCATGCAACATAAAAAATGACACCAAGAGTTGTTGTGCATATGTCAGGAGTAAACCAGGTTTTTGTACTTTGCCAGACGCCTGATTCGCACCCGCGCCCAAACTTCACATAGCGTTTCGAGGAAATTCCTATCATTACCCGACGGGTCTACTGCCAATTAAAGTTAAGTTCCCGTATGTGAGCCCTGTCGATTCCAGTGAGCAGTATTACTGGTTAACAAAGCTACTGAAAAGGTTTCAACAGGTCGATCTGCCAGGTGTACTGATACCGATATAATCAGAACCCCCTGGTGGCGAGGATACATAAGTAACGTATTAACTTATTAACGTACTAGTCTATGTTAAGGCTAACTTACCAACGTATTTTAACAATACAAGATGCACTATCTCAAACATGCGCCTGTATGACAATGTATTTCGCGGCAGCCGTCACGTCAATATCTTAATGTAGTTCTACACATATCCATGTATCGTTGAGGTGTCAAATTACGCCATGCAAGTGTACATCATAACATTATGGTGGGCAAATCTTGTTGGCTACGCCCAATCCTGTTTAACCATCTCCTAAGCAAATGAGTTTATGGCGACGAGGTAGTCGTCACTAAGCAACAGATCGATATGCCGTACGTAGCATGCCGAGAATCGACACCCGAGGCAATCACGGCAGCCTTCTAGAAATGACAGGTTAGAAGACACAGCAATGCGGACTCCACACGATATGATGGTGGCGAAGACGCCATTGCAATATGTCTAACTGGACTAGACAAGGCATTGCCGTCACCTACCTACACTCCTGTTGGGATTGTGGCTGACTCTGGATGGTTTGCGAGGCACCAAGCGGCGCGCCCCTTCACATTTATATGTCCCGCCTGCAATTACGCAATTCGGACTTGGACGGAACCACTTGCAGGGGGTGATAGGTTGTGAAATATTGCGCAGTTTCTGTCGGTGGTCGTATCCTAGCCGTTGGTCAACGCAACTTGCATACGTGGCTATATGTGTGCATGTCGACACGACCAACATGTAATGTTAATATAATTTGTTATAATATAATTACGGTTATTAGGTTATAGGTTTTCATATATTTTATGCATGACATATGCACCATCTGGCGTGTATGATATGGTGCAAAGTGTCATCTTGCACTGTGGTAAAGATGACATAGTGGTGCATAGTGTCATCTTGCACTGTGGTAAAGATGACATAGTGGTGCATAGTGTCAACTTGCACTGTGGTAAAGATGACATAATGGTGCATATTGTCATCTTGCACTGTGGTAAAGATGACGTAATGGTGCATAATGTCATCTTGGGCGATTACAGTTGTGCACGCGGTACCATTGATTCAAGGGTATGTGGGGAGACCGGGGTTAGTTGCAACAGTGGTCAGTTGTATCGTCCGCTACGTTTTAGAGATCGACAGATGGCACAGAGCATTTATTCAATTCAATTCAATTATTTAATTCAGACACAAATACACATATAATGATACATATATAGGTCCATATACTCATACACAACAGTTCACAAAATAGTGTAAAAAAGCCAAAAAAACAGGTAAAACATAAAACATACATACAGTATGATTATACAAGGTCATTATGTAAATAAAGTTACTTTACCCATTGTCTCCTTATCCTTGATTTCCATCTAATGTCAGTACCAAGTACTGCAATTATCAGTGTGTTTCTAGATTTATCTAAACGTGACAGGAATTTATACACAAAGTGTCGTATGACTGCTTGACAGTCAGGAGTCAGCCTCTCTGCAAACATACCTGACGCACTACAGTATTTGGGTAGTCTGAGTAATCGTCTAAACACATTATTGTAACATACATGTAATCTGTGGATGCTATATACAGTATGATCCCACTACAGTTGAGCTGTATACATGGATGAGCAAAATGTACAAAAAAGTTTGCTCTTGACATCATCTGTGCACAGATAAAAGCAGTACATTACCACGGGCATACAATTTACGACACTGACGCATTATATCTTTGTAATCCGAGTCACTGCATATAATATTACCCAGGTATTTTACACTATTCACTTCTTTAATATCCTCGTTTTCATATACTTTCTTCTACTCATGAGTATTGTAAATTTACATGTACTTTACTTTAGATCCCTTCTTAGGTGTGTTTTTCGGGGCACATTGACTAGAAAGTCTTCAAGAAATATAACATAATTCAACGTGCCCAAAGAGTCTAAACACTCGTGCTAGAGTCATGCACAATTGCAGGTTTACTGGGTGCGCACATAGGCCCGACATTTGGTCATATATCTTCTTGGCTGAAGATACATGACCCAATACTCTCGTAAGGTATAATGTCCATCTTTTTATCAAGCACCAAATTAATAAATGACTGTGAAGATTTGACTTATATTTTAACAATATTAAACGAGATTTGCATTGAAATCAGCCAGGATAACGCGGTGTTCATGTAACGACGCTAATTTCTCGTGGAGGGGCAAACAGTGTATATAGACCTTTGTCCCGCCGTTGCCAGATACTTGTCAATTATAGCTTTAACATAATAATGATTATTCACGCTGCTATCATTTACACAGTCTATGGGTAATTTTTCAATTATTTTTTTTGTATTCTGTGTTATTGAGTAATAGGCTATACTCGATCTTCACTGTCTGTTAGTGAAACGTCAGGCACCACGATTTATTTTCGGGGGTCTGGTATTTAAGATCCCAGTATAGCACTAGTGGCAACACCTGGGACGAGAGGACGCTGGGGAAATCTCCTTTGATGGGTGTTATCCGTGGCGTTATCTCAACCTGGAGTGAAAAGTTCAACCCGCGTCCAATCCGCTGACCAGTCCAGTGGACTCCGGTCCTGCCCTCGAGTTCACAACGGCGAATTACGTTTATTTGATGGGTCCAGCAAACACTTCCGAATGCGGGTAACGGCTCGCCTACGTCCCCTGCCACGCAGGTCGTTGGGACTGTTTACTCGACCGAACGAACTATGCGACTACACTATGCGACTGGAGTTTGCGACTGATCAGGTTGTATTCAATGAAGACGAAAATGTGCAGTGTTTTCCGATGGTATTAAATCATGTCAGTGCATTGCTTACGTATCCTGTTCGCAGTTGGTGCGTACGGCAAAACATTTCAGTCCACCAGGCCTACTGGCTATGTTCGGTTTGGTGCCGAACTTTAAGGAAAATGTACGGCTACTAAGTATATATATATATATATATATATATATATATATATATATATATATATATATATATATATATATATATATATATATATATATATATATATATATATATATATATAAATATATATATATATATATATATATATATATATATATATATATATATATATATATATATATATAAACTTATATTGTGCTCATTTGTTTATTATAACCAGACATGTTGACTCGAGTTGTTGAGGCTGACTGAGTCACACTCAAGCAGCCCATTTTCACGACGTGCTACTTGACTTATAATGCAAAACGAGCCCTTATTGTTGTGGCAGGCTGCGCCCTAGTTATTGTTATTGACTATGTGGTTTAACAACTCTAGAGACAAGGAGGTTGAAGTTTTTAAGATATTGAATGGGTATGAAAATATCGATAGAAATGTGTTTTTCTCTCTCAAGAAAGATAGCAGAACTAGAGGAAATGAGGTTAGCAAAGGATCAGTGTACATTGGATATCAGGAAGTACTCATTCTCACAGAGGTAGGTAGGTAAAGTCATCTCTCCGGCATTACGCCTTAGGAAGCCATGAAGGCTTATATGGCCAGTGCTTAAACCTGGTTTCTGTAGTGCAAAGCAACTTAGAGTGCAGTTATACTGACTCTCCTGGACGGGACACTAGTCCATCGCAGGTACCTTCCAAACAGTGTTTGTACTCATTTACAGCTGAGTAGACTGAGGCAAAGTAGGGTAAACGAAATTGCCTAAGCTTCGAAAACAAACCATTGTCTTGAACTCACAACCCTCGAATTTAGAGTCCAACACCTTAACCACTAGGCCACGGCTGTCCCCCCCATTCTCACAGAGGACAGTAAATGAATGGAACAAATTGTCTACGGATTGTGTAACTGCTAGCAGCGTGAATATGTTTAAAAACAAGTTGGACACATATCTCAGGAGGGCGGGTTACACGTAGACGAACACTGATGGACTCTCGATAAGCCAATGGCTTCCTTGTCCACTTGCCATCTGGGCCTTTGGCTTGGATGGTAAGTCTTGTTAAATATTGACTAATGTTGTGGCTTGCAGCACCCATCTAGATTTATCGCTACAAATTACAGCAGACAAAGCACAGAAAACATGGCGATTGGTGAACCTTGGTGACTTGGCTGGATTTGGCATGGAATTCAGAGAGATGACCTGAGACTTGACTTGACAGTTTGTGACTCGCCAACAAGTTTGATTATAACGGAGTGACACCATGACAGCGATGACACCAATATTGACAAGTCAATGATCACTCGATTAATTGACATCCCACTGTGCGTCCTGCTCATTTACTTTATAGCGACACTAGCCTCGGATACAGTAAACATTGGTACAACTGGACGATCCAACAAAGCCCTCGTCTAATAGGGAGTAACCATTATTGTGGTTAATTTGACGTCCGATTGAGACGTTTAAAACTGGGGAAACATTGTCTCTGCCTGACCCGGTGTTAGACCACTGCGAGTCTGCAGCGGGAGGAACGAAAAAGGCAGACCAATCATTAACATAAGTAGACGTGTAGAAGTCTTCGCTGTCGGGAGAACTGCACACCATTGTAGTTGAACTAACGTGGACGCGATAAGCCAACGACTTCCGTGCGTGTTGCGTTGAATGGCAATCTCGTTGAAACATAAGACGGTGGACCGTGACGAGCTAGTGTCGAGCTAGAAAGATTGCACTGCACGCCAATTGCGCAATGTCTATTACGCCTGTATGGCAGGCCAGCGGAAACTAAACGTTTCAACAAACCGTCCACGCGACACAGGACTACTGCCGTAAGAACCTACACAATCGCCTGCATCTTTGACGACAGATATAACAGCAACGATGTTGACACATACCTTTGTCGCATCACACAATCAAACCCGCATTTAACAAACAAGTCGGCTGACATAAACTATCACGATGTCAGCGCCAACTGTACGGAAGATGTATTATTGTCTGAGCAACATTAATGTTAACACCACATCACCGATGAAGCGTCACATTCAAGTGCAAGCTAGGAAACGGATACGTTTGACCTGACTCACCACCGCCAGTGTGAAGTAAAATGATACGCTGTTGACACGTATAGTTTATAAAAAAATGTGTTATATTTGCAGAACTGTGACGCATGCTTACTGCGATCCAATCACATCCACTGCGCTCAATCTAAACGTATCCGAATAGCACCTCCACCTGTTTTATTCCACGCGATATTCCAACATCAAGCACATTTGTTGGTGACTGACATCACATACGTTGTCCCATAGTTTCCTGACGTCAAGTACGTTGTCCCACGGTTTCCCGACATCAAGTACGTCGACCCATAGCTTCCTGACGTCAAGTACGTCGACCCATAGCTTCCTGACGTCAAGTACGTCGACCCATAGCTTCCTGACGTCAAGTACGTCGACCCATAGCTTCCTGACGTCAAGTACGTCGACCCATAGCTTCCTGACGTCAAGTACGTCGACCCATAGCTTCCTGACGTCAAGTACGTCGACCCATAGCTTCCTGACGTCAAGTACGTCGACCCATAGCTTCCTGACGTCAAGTACGTCGACCCATAGCTTCCTGACGTCAAGTACGTCGACCCATAGCTTCCTGACGTCAAGTACGTCGACCCATAGCTTCCTGACGTCAAGTACATTGTCCCATAATCATTTTTCAGTCGAATAGGCCTACAATATTGTGACTGGATTCGTCCTTCTTTGTTAACACTGTATATGATACATCCTACGCGCGATCAGTAATGGCGACGTTGCGTGCAGTTATTTTGTCGTTCAACCAGGTTACTAAAGCCCGCCATACACATACCGACGTTTAGTCGCAAACAGTCTGTCTGCCAACTTCCCATCGACCGACCGTCGGCCGACCGATTTTTCAGTTGCCAGATGTCCACAGAAAGTGTTGCCAACTGTCGACTACATTGAGCTGCCAATTGTTGGTGGAGAACATACACGTGACGACTACATTGAGCTGCCAACTGTTGGTGGAGAACATAAACATGACGACTACATTGAGCTGCCAACTGTTGGTGGAGAACATACACGTGACGACTACATTGAGCTGCCAACTGTTGGTGGAGAACATAAACATGACGACTACATTGAGCTGCCAACTGTTGGTGGAGAACATACTCATGACGACTACATTGAGCTGCCAACTGTTGGTGGAGAACATACTCATGACGACTACATTGAGCTGCCAACTGTTGGTGGAGAACATACTCATGACGACTACATTGAGCTGCCAACTGTTGGTGGAGAACATACTCATGACGACTACATTGAGCTGCCAACTGTTGGTGGAGAACATACTCATGACGACTACATTGAGCTGCCAACTGTTGGTGGAGAACATACTCATGACGACTACGTTGAGTTGCCAACTGAAAAAGATTGCCAACGTGTTGGCAACTGAAGAATCAGTATGTGTAAGACGGGCTTAAACAGCTGGCGACAGACCACAGCGACTACAGCGGGCGACTATAAATTAATGTTGTTGACATTCGCGACATGTGGACTACGGGACGGAAAACGGACTCAGATTAACCGATAGCGCATCAGGCGCTGACATCATAGATCCGGGTCTACCAACGATGGCGTTACACTTTCTAACCTAACCAGGAAAACGGCCAATTCGTGCCACCACACATCTCTTTCACAGCCTGTCAATTCGTAACGTGTTTTATAATGGCATACTAAATAAAATGTGTTCCATGTATACAACCCTGGAAACGTTTGGCGACGAAAGGTGGCCGTTTTCAGGGTTGTGTCAAAAAGTGTAACATTCAACATTGCGTTCAGTAGGGCCAACTGTGATAACACATGCAAATGTTGCGAAGTAGACCTACAACATAATAATTTAGGCCCTACCAGCCACTATACCTATTTGGTACTTTAACAAGTAGATTGTGTAGGATAACAAAATATTCACCTGAGTACGAGTATCGAAAACGTATTTGGTTCGATTGACGGCAGCTTTCCGAAACGCGACACTCTCGGGTCCGCTAGTACTGGATGTGTCCTCGGCAGTTGTACGGTAACTTCGACATCCCTGTTACCTTGGTAGCAGGAAGCAAAGGCGCACGAACTCAACGGTCACGCGATAGGCAAACACATCAGACTGATGTGTGGTGCATCCTATAATTGTTTGCTTTCATAACGAACTGTTCAAAGTCTTGTGAAAATCGGAGGGTGTCTATTCTTATTGACAACGTCTGGGTGTTAAGGGTTAGTACAATGAACAATATTCGTATATTGAGAAAATAGTTCCGATACGCTTCTATCGTAACTTGCCTTGGGTGCAAAGGGTCTCTGGACACCATGCAGGGCCCGGGGTCGTGTGGACACCCATACAGCTTACTGAAATAGCAGCGTATCCATCGAAAGTTACAGACTTGTTTTCTTTGTATTTTGCTACTTACGTGGGACATATCGTCCATGAAAAGTCAAAAACAACGAATGCTCATTCTGAAAAAAAGTATTTTAGGACTTACCATAACTCAAACCACCAAATCAACTTATCACCATGTTCGCAATTGTGTCCGATGGCGAACTTATGAAAGCATATCTATCTCCAGGAGTTTTGGAAAGAAGACACTACTTCTCGATTTTCAAGAAAGAAAAATCCTTTTTGAACATTCCTTCGTATACGGATCGGCGTGAAGCTTGGTGATGGAACTCCGTCATACGGATCGGCGTGAAGCTTGGTGATGGAACTCCGTCATACGGATCGGCGTGAAGCTTGGTGATGGAACTCCGTCATACGGATCGGCGTGAAGCTTGGTGATGGAACTCCGTCATACGGATCGGCGTGAAGCTTGGTGATGGAACTCCGTCATGCATCTTCATCGCACACGCTGAAAGAATATGATTATGTGTGATTTTAAACGTTCGTGTCCTTGCCAATGTCATATTTTTAACACAATACAAAATAGAAATACATAAAACATACCACCAGCAGTATCTCCGTATATGTTTTGTGCAACATCCCTAACAGATACTGTTCGTATTCTAGGCGTCGTCTTTGACAGTGACTTCAACTTCCGCCAGCATATTACTCAAATGTGCAAATCTTGTTTCTACCACAGACGTGATCTCCGTCGAATTCGGTGTCACATATTTTATCTACTGCTGAAACAATATCAACATCACAAATTATTATTAGTCGCCTTAACTATAACAATTCACTACTATACAACATTGCTAAAAGAGACTTAGCTAAGCTCCAACAATTACAATTCACTACTAAACAACATTGCTAAAAGAGATTAAGCTAAGCTCCAACACGTACTATTAACTACTAAACAACATTGCTAAAATAGACTTAGCTAAGCTCCAACAAGTACGATCAATTACTAAACAACATTGCTAAAAGATACTTAGCTAAGCTCCAACACGTACAATTACCTACTAAACAACATTGCTAAGAGACTTAGCTAAGCTCCAACACGCACAAAATTGTTTTGTTTTTCACCATCACTGCCACTGCTTAAACAGTTACACTGGCTTCCTGTTACTTATCGAATCAAATGTAAAGCTTCCACTCTTGCATATCGTGCTCTGTCTACATAACAACCACATTACATGGCTAGTCTTCTGCATCTTTTGAATATTCCTAGGCAGCTCTCATCATCCATTTCACAACTTATTTTTCCTAAAATTAAGCTTAACTTGGGCAAGTGTGCTTTCTCTGTCGCTACGCTTAAGGTCTGGAATGAACTCCCCATCACTTTGAAAACATCTGAAACTATAGCTACCTTCCGAAAAAACTTACGATATAATTATTTATTCCTAATTGCATTTCTACCTTAAGTCTGAGCTTAAGTTCCAGAGGATATCGGTGCTATAGAAGCTTCATATTATTATTATTATTTAAAAAGTGGCTTTGCCTATAAATAAAACACACTGTGCAGTGACACTAGGCCGCATGTGATCAACGGACCGTATAAAGAGATTCAAAGTGGTTGCCGTGATGCCAGGTTTACGTTAATACAATTTCAATAAAACAATTGTATTGCGCTAAGATAACCGGGAAACCCAAGCTCAACAGAGCATCAAAACAAAATGGTTAGGCAGTTTCTAGTCGGTTTAACAATCCCAGTAAACAGTTGGACCGGTATGCCGAGGAGCTGTGGGGGATAACGAATTTAAACAAGTCGGTTTATTGTTGACGGTAAAATGTTACTACCGACTTAACGCTAATAGGGAGTAGGTTCAATAGTGCGAAACGTTTGTCTTAACAGTGGGAACGAAAAATGGATTGAAAAACCACAAATCGTCAATATTTCATGTACTACCACATGTAAGACTGCGAAAATTCGATAAAACCGCGTGTTTTGGCGTCAATGATTCCAGTACAGACACCTCCGAAAGGCACATTCAGACGAATAGTATGATCATCTAACCAAATATCAAAAACTGCTGATCAGTATGGCAAACGATGAAGATTTCCGATCCAATGAATACCTTTCCTCAAAAAGCGGTGAACTGTATCTCACATAGCTGGGACCGTCGCAGGAAGTCTTGCGGAAACATAACAACATAACGATTAATTACTCTCTGTAAATAAATGCTTTGTTTATTTTGCATTTCTTAGTTGTGTTGCTTTGATGGGTTCGAAGGGGTGGAGCGATCGGTCGCGCATGTGCGAAGCGACTAGATGCGAGGTAGTCTTACTTATCGAACTCTCGTTCGGCTTCGTGAATCCGCCGAGAAGAGAGTCTGGGACTGCCAGCTCCGCGTTATGCGCGAACGAGTTCGATTTTGTGCCCGTCGCGGACACATTGAGTTGTTTACTTCCGGCGTCGCCGGTTGAATGTAAATGGCGTTCGAGTTGCACAGATCAAAATGTCAAAAAGCGTTGGCAGCAACTGCTGCATGCCATAGTCGATTGCGCTTGCACAAGTGCAAAATGCAGAGGATTGTCTACCGAAGGGAACCGAATGGAGAGCCCGTTTGCTGCATGCCATCATTGGCACCAATAAGAGTGGACAGCAGCTTCGATGCTGACAATGCCAAGATCTGCTCCAGGCATTTCACAGATGATTGTTTCCAACATGGTAAGTTTCTTGGTATTGTAATTAATTGGTTAATAACTGCTCAGTGATGTTGCAGATTTACATATATACCGGTTAAAGAGCCTGAATCAGTGAGTAACTGTGTCACTGTGTGTAAAGTTCTGTAAAGACTAAAGGCTAAGCCTAAGGCTAAGCTAAAGCTAAAGTAGGCCCAACAACATGTATGTCTGTTTTATAGGTATAATAATATCAAAAAGTGTCTGTCTTCGCTTACTCTAGCTGCAGATAACTATATGAAATTATTTTCATAATCACGATTCTTCACAGGCACAGTTTTGGGGGTGGGGTGGGGGGGGGTAGTAGCTCTTATATAGGCGTTCCAGTGAAGCGCCAGCAGCCAATCAACGTCATTATCGAAGTGCTACACCATTGTTTTGCTTGATTTAACTTTTCAGTCGGACAGCTGTGTCAATATCATTAAATTTTAAAGTTAATTCGATTTGTTAGATGCGAGGCAGCCGAGGCTGCGCGGGGCGGCGTCGAGTGGCTAATAATCCCAGTCATTTTGTAATCTGTACTGCAGATGGCAGCACACAACTAACGTCAACGAAGATGATACACATACTTCTTCGGGCGGTGCCTCGGCGTCAGTTTCGACCGTGGAACTGCTTGCGACACGTGCATACGTTTGATGTTTTGTATCCAGTCCTGTAATGATGATGTCATCAATGTGGGAGTACTGTTCGAGATCGTCTACTCGCGTTTCCAGTGCACGGATGACTTTGTCTTTCTCTTCATTTGCGACTTCAGTCAGTAGGGAGGCGATCTCTTTTTGGTATTTCGATATTCCTTCTTCTTCTTCTTCCTGTGAAGGACTGGGCTCCTTAGGAGCGTCTTAAGTCCTGCGGCGTCTGTGTCCGTTGGTAGTTCCGATCAGGGCCAATTAAAAGACATTGCACCGCTATTGGGGCAACAATGGGTGTTTTTAGGTTAAAAACTATATTAAAATCTATATACACAATTTATGGAGTGGTGAGGACTGGCTGCAGTTTGTGGAGACTGCAGCCTAGTCGACTCTGGAAGGACTCCAGTGAAGGGGCTGAGGAGATAGAGGTTGGGAGGTGGTTCCACTCAGATACTGTACGAGGGAAGAAAGAGTGAAAGAGGGCAGGGTGTTGGATTTGTTCCTGATGCAGGCGTTGTGCTCCTCTAGTCCTTCGGTCAGCATGGTGGAAGAAATTTGCTGGGTTGATGTCTACGAGGCCTTTGTTGATTTTGTAGAGCATCCCCAGGCGGATCTGTCGTCTTCGATGTTCCAGACTTGTCCATTTTAGATTTTCGAGTATAGATGTTACACAGCCTGGTGATCTGTCTTTGTAGTTGTTGTTCACATATCTGGCTGCTCGGCGTTGGACGTTTTCAAGGAGTTGGGCATCCTTTTGCTTGTAGGGATCCCAGACAGCTGAGGCGTATTCCAAAGTGGGGCGTACCAATGTGATGTAGGTTGCCGTCTTGACTTTAGGGGTACACTCTCTGAAGTTCCTTCGCAGGAACCCCATTGTCCTGTTTCCCCTTGCTGCTACATCCTCTACATGGTTGGACCAGGAGAGATCACTGCTGATGTTGATGCCCAAGTATTTGTTGGTATTTTTCGTTTCCAGTGTTTGACCATGGAGAGAATAGTTGGATGTTAGGGTTTCCCTTCGCTTGTTGGGCATGATCCGGATGACGTTGCATTTGCTCGTGTTGAAGTTCATTTGCCAGGTGTGTTCACACTCTTCCAGGGAGTCAAGGTCTTGTTGAAGTAGGGCCTGGTCTTGGTGGTCCTTAATTCTTCTGTAGAGGAGGCTGTCATCTGCGAAGAGTCTGGCACTGGAATGATGGACTGCATCAGGTAAGTCGTTGATATAAGTCAGAAAGAGAAGGGGGCCTAGGACAGTGCCTTGTGGTACTCCAGATAGGACAGGTGCAGGGGACGAGAGGGTGCCTTCTAGGGCAACTTGCTGTGTTCTGTTGGTCAGGAAGGATTGTATCCAGCTCAGGGTCTTGTCACGTACTCCATAGTATTGCAGCTTGTGCAGTAGACGTTGGTGGGGAACTTTATCAAAGGCCTTGGAGAAGTCAAGTAGAATTACATCTACCTGATCCCCCAATGCCAAGTTTTTGGCGATGTTGTGTACTGTGACTAGGAGTTGAGTTTCACATGAGTGCTTCTTCCTGAATCCGTGTTGGGCATCAGTTAGGATGTGATGGCGATCTAGGTGTTTCATCACACTGCTGTGGATGATGTGTTCCAGGACCTTGCAAGTGATTGAAGTCAGTGAGATTGGTCGGTAGTTTGCAGGCTGGTGTTTATCTCCTTTCTTAAAGATTGGGACCACCATTGCTTCCTTCCAATCTGATGGTACCTGACCAGCATCTAGGGACCACTGAAAGATTTTTGTCAATATTGGAGATAGTTCCTTTGCACCAATTTGCTGGTATTGAGTCTGGTCCAGTGGCTTTGTTTTGCCGGAGGAAGAAGCTTGAGGACTCCTTTTTCGCTGACCTCTATGTTATTCATGTTGGGGTATGGGCTCTCGCCTTTGTGAGGCAGGTTGCTCAGGTCCTCCCCAGTAAAGACAGACTTGAATTGGGTGTTTAGTATTTCTGCTTTGCTGGTACTATCGCTTTTGAGGAAGCCGTCCTGGCTTTTCAGTGGAGAGACGCCTGTTGATTCTTGGTGCTTGCTCTTGATGTACGACCAGAATTTCTTCGCATCGGAGTTAAAGTCTTCACTGATTATGTTTTCCTGCAATGTCCCTTTGTATCTCACTTAACTGTTGTTTTATTTCAGTGATTTCTGTAGCATTCTCGTCTTTTCTGCGTGGCATCGTGAATGATCGACCTCAGCTTGCCAACGATGTAAACCAAGATGGCGACACGCATCCATCCTGGCCTAGGACGTGACCATTCTTACATGTCTACATAGCAATAACCGGTGAGCCCAACCTCACCGATACGGGACTGCCGAGTACAACAGTACCCCTGGCAGACAACCCCTTTGAAACGTGGAACTTGGTGTTGCTGTGTTATCCAATGGGCTACGTCCCTACGATTTTCGGGCATTTGAGATGTGGTCAATCGTGGATGATGTTACATGTACTGTTCGGGAAATAACTTAGCGATGATTAGCCTCGATTAAACGACGATGGGCTAGTCTGTCCTGGGACGTGACGGTTTACAAGTTTCACAAAAGTGAACGATTTGCAGTGTTAAAAATAGGCAAAATTTATCTATCAATTTGTTATATATAAATGTTCGCAGTACGCGTACGTGGATCCATTAATAGGACGTATATATAAACGCTTTCATTCTGATTGTGGTCTTGTTATACCCCAATCGACCACGTGGTTTCTGATAGTAGCACATCCCATCCGCTTAGGGTAACTAATTATACTACGTATGTTCTATGTACACCAGTGTACGTGTTAGAAGCCGTCGCAAATGAAAGCCGCGTACATCAGAACATTCTTACATTTTTAACAAGGTTTTATTGCATTACGCTGCAACCCAGCGGACGTAGATAGTTATACGGGTTCGTTTGCGATCTCACGGATTTCTGTTACTCTCACAGGTGAGCACCACTCAAGGTGGACTGTAAGTTTGCGTAGCACATATGAAAGACTCACAACACACTGGGTGTATTCAATACGAGACATTTTATTCAATTGAACCTCAATGTTATTGTATTAATCTAAATTGGAGAAAAGTGCTATGGTGATCTTGTTCAGTCAAATACGATCTTTGATTGTATAAGGTCCAAGGTATGACCAACACATCATGCGTGCTTCGTAATTTAACTCAGTTACATCACAGTAGAAACATGCTATTTAATGTACACAAACCAATGTCTACAAAACGTATAACTTTTTTTATGCAGAACAAACACCATGACCCATTAAGGACATTATCAGTAAGCCCTGGCAATGGAGCTTACCGTTTCAATGTAAGAATAATCCCATTTGTTACATTTCATTTTGGAATGAAGAACAACATCGAACATTTGACACGGCAGTGTAGAATTCAATGCCATTCCTGAATAGTGTCTGACAGCTAGCACACATACAATATTTAATTTCCATATTTATTTATCACTACCTGAGTGTCTGGGAGACATAGTGAAACAACAATCCAAAATAATGCCCACAAAAGTATTAGAACTCAGTTGTTCAGAGCAGATTAGTTCAACTGCGACAATACATCGTGAACAGAAACAATGTGCAAGGCAACAGCGCATAGAACTTTACAAAGCAACATCACACACAAATTTTACACATCTTAAAATCGGTCTGCAGTGTAGTCCAAGAGGTCCAACTCAACTCAGCATTCATAGTCACTTGGAGAGAGAAAATGTTGACTCTTGCAAAGGCACCGAACCTGCTTAAAATTCCTACCCACAGTAGCATGCGCTTTTTACTTTATTCTCTTCTTTCAAGATAAGTTGCAATTATTCAGAGATGAGTTACAATTATTCGTGCAAGCTGGTGTAGCCTGATATACGTTGGTGGGTGTACATAGATCCACACATTACATGTATGATGGTGTAGCGTGATACACATTAATGGGTGTACATAGATCAACACACCACATGTAGCCAAACGGACAAAGGGTGTAGACGAAATAGCACTAGCACAAAATAGCTCACAAGATGGCACCACCCGTATGAGATGCCATCCAAATAAAGCTCCATTTAGTGGTGCATTTAATTTCACTTTCAGTTCCACGATTACCTAAACAATTCTGCTGTAAATTTAACTAATTGTTGAACTTGGAAACTGGCCAGCACAGGCATTCATATAACAATCTCATATACACATACCCAATCATGGAGGTCAAACCATTTACAATATCTCAGAAATTAACCTTTCATGTTCCCACCATTCTGACCAGGTCCAATTTTACAGCAATGATAATCTATATCTCTCCATATTGTTATATACTAACATTTTGACCGTTTTCGCAGTCAAGTTTACCACTGTTCATTGTGACGTTTTGATAGCTTTCAGCTGACACCTGCACATGATGACTACCGTGGCGCCATCAAGCAGTAGTCTATCTGGTGAAGGAACCTGAAAGCTGTAGAAATGTCACAACGAACAAAGGCAAAATTGACTGTAAAAATTGACTGTGAAAATGATTAAAATATTAATAGATTACAATCGACGTTCTGATGAATCTCTTCAGAACCATCCCCGCCAATGCCACTGCTGACAGTGAACTATAAAGACTCATGCAGAACTAATCTGTGTGCATGGAATGATCACCGCGTGTGCGAGAGTTCGAGGTACCAACCATGAAACTGGCTCCAGCTTCATCGCACGGGTCACCAGCATACTGGAACCAGTTTGAACCGCCTCCTCTGCTTATCGTACAATCACACAGTTCTCTGTCGCGTGCCGTCATTCTAGCCGATTGTGCTGGTTATGCGGAAGAATTGCACGAACTTGTAGACGAGCCCCATCATGAAGAACCAACAGTTGCGAGCCATCTGAGAACGGGCGATGAGCACGCGCCAGAATAGGATCAGCATGATTGTGTTGAACGTGTAGCGGATGTTGCGCAGCCTGAAAACAATGGTTTGATCACTAGTCTTGTCGTTTGGCGAACACTCTGTGCTCAATGCAGCAAACATCCAGTCATCATGTTTATAAATTACAAAGCTTTAGACTTCCTTCAGTTGAACTGCAAATTTCCATCAAAGACTGCAAACTATGACAGCTACCTAGATATTATGCAAAATACAAAAACATCAAGACAACATTTAAATGAACTCGCACAATGGTGAGAAAACACATTTTGATGAGATGCTTCCCTGACAAGTTTCATTATATGAAATAAAACATGACGACCAACATGAAAGTAGTGGTATTCTAAAACATAAACAAGGACAACGACAGTGGCTGACTTCCAACAAGTTATGATGAACATTTTGATTAAACTGAAACTTGTGCAATAAACAAGACGTTTAGTTACAAGACTTGACCACACATGGTCAACCGACTCACTTCTTGACATGAGCCCTCGCGGCAGGCAAGCCTGACGGGTCTTCCTTCAACACAAACTTCTTTGTACCATTGCAATAGTTCTCAAGATACGTCGGCCAGTGCATGCCTCGTGGGTCAAAGTAGAATTTCTGCAAGCAAAGGGCATGTCTACTATAAAATAGTGTGTGGTTGTGTCTGTCTGTCTGTTCCTTCATATCTCTGTCATTTTCGCATATATGGGGCTAAAATTGTGTAGGCGTGCCTGGGGGCCCAAGGGGATGGTTCGTACATTAAAACAATTTCGAAATTCCCCTGGGGGTGTAAATATTATGAAGAAACCTAGAACTCGGAACAATAGGAGTTTGTAGTTTACTTGTGTCGAGACCGAATGCCCCAAGAGGGATGCTCCTTTTAATTGGTCAGCTTTCCTTTCCCCAGGCCCCCTGCAGTGATGCTCCTTTGGTAGCCTCCCCAAGATGCATTGGTCAGTTGTTCCATCATAAACCACGCCCAGTGATAACACTATGCTTCAATATATAAAAAAAATTAATATGTCGATTTTTTTTATAGATCTACGTTTTTTAATATATAATTTTTGTTTAATATATCTTAATTTTTTAAATATATCTATATATAATATAATTTTTTATATGACTTTTTTTATATATCCATTTGTTTTACTTTTTTAATATATCCATTTTTTTCTTGTCCCTATTTTGAGAAAATATGTCACCTGATCTTGATCACTGCAACCTAGCATTCAAATAGGGTAATTCAAATGATTGGGGTGTTTGACTTTTGGGCAAATCACAAAATGTCCCCCACCTATCGGTTACTTGAGCTGTTAAGTCCTAGAAGTGTGTCACACTTGACCCTTTATTATGCAAGTGGTCCTGTATAACTGTCCTAAATGGCCCACTAAAAAATCAGTTGACAGAGGACTATAACTTCATAAGTGGGCAAATCATAAAACTATTGAAATCTGCAATACTTCTTTGAGTACAGTATTTTGAATAACAAGGGTAATTTTCTGTAAGGAACTCTGTTATATTATTAAAAACTGTTTTATACTGTGATTTTGCACATTAATAAACATGCCTCTACGGTATTGAAGCAAAACAGTTTAAACTACAACAGTTCCACATGTAAGAAAGTTTGTAATCCATGAAATGACAGTCATAATTCTCTGCAACATTACCGACTTCTATTATACAGCTGTAAAAAGAATTGCGCAATGTTCCACTGCTGCACTGATGCCCTCAGACTTGCTTATCGCTGCACTTTACATGATGCATATTTCTCAGCTATGCTTGCTTCAAGTCCCTTTGCGGAGCTATGTTCACCGAAATATTGCACTGTTGTTTCTCCTATAGATGCCAACTCTTACGGTTTACCTGGATTTTCCAAAACTTTACGATCTTTAAATAGAAGGCATTCCTTCCGGTTTTGAACACGTTTTTTTGTATTATGTGATATGACCCATAATCAGTTCAGTTCAAAGAGCGACTTACATGAACATTTTAGCTGTGCGCAGTCAGCTGCAAGAAAGTGTCACATGACCAAATCAATATATTTATCGCAAGTTCCTTTTGAGCATGTGCAGCAAACCAGGACATAGATAATATTATGGGTTTGTTTGCGATCTTATGGATTTCTGTTTTACTCTGTGCACCATTCAGGATTGGCACAAATGCAATATAGAATTTGGCAGCATTCCCCTATACAATATATTGCACCATCCTTTCACCCACATTAGTGCCCTGCAGGGGCCGGGCCTCTACTAAATTTCTTGAGCCAGGCCGGGCCTGGGCCTACATTTTGCAGGCCTGAGCCGGGCCTGAAAAAATATTAAACACATCTAGCTTGGGGCGGGCCTTGGCCTAGTGTGAGTGGGTCTGGCAGGGCCTGGACCTAATAAAAATATAAAAAAAGAACCCATGCATATTAATACAAAATACAGATGTTACAGATGCATATTTTTGGCATGAATGTAGCCTTTTGCATTGATCTAATGGCCTCATAAGTTCCCTTGGCTGGAAGTAGCCAGCCCCAAATGTTTACTTTAGACATATTTGCAGAGTCAATCAAGCCATGATTAACCATCAACTTATCACCCTTTGACCCTACCAGTGGACATTCTATTATTTAGGTCTTCCATCAAAATCTAAGGGGGAGACTGTTCAAAACTCAGATTAACAACCCAACTCTCCAGGGCTGTCCAAAATGTCTGGTTAGCAAAAATCCAGGAGAGGTGTCACAGCAGAAAGTACATATTAGTGCCCTGCATGGGCCAGGCTTTGGGTCCAAGCCTGGGCCGAAAAAAATATTAAACACATCGGCCTTGGGCCGGGCGTGGACCTAATAAAATATTAATACAAAAACCAGATTTTTTATTTTAATATTAATAAAAACTGATTATAAATTGTATTTCCGGTTAATGAATGTTTAAAATTATTTCTTTAGTATTACATAGTTGCAAATTAAGACCTTGCATGGAATTATGAATGTTTTATATATTGGAATGTAGTTTAACCTCTTTTCAACAATGGGACTTCCAATGGTATAATTTTAATAATGCGCTTTCTTTTAATAGAGACATTTCATATAATAGCAATGCATAGTATTGCTTACACAGTACACACATTACACAGTACACATTACTACTACATAGTACATACAGAATACAGATGTTGCAGATGCATATTTGTCTATGAATGTAACCTTTTGGATAGATCTAATGGCCCCATACGTTCACTTGGCTGGAAGTAGCCAGCCCCAAATGTTTACTTTAGATATATTATTTGCAGAGGCAATCAAGCCATGATAAACCATCAATGCATCACCCTTTGACCCTACCAGTGGACATTCTATTGTCTTCCCTCCAAATCTTTCCTGTCTGAATAACCTGCCCACCCCAGTTGGTAGTTGGTATTTTTCAGTTGTGTTAACTAGTGTCTACTGCTTAGCATCTACAATTTCCCCAGTACTGATTCATTCACACATGTCTAAACCTGATCTGTCTCTCAGGTTAGTGACTGCAGGCCTGCTGGAAATGTCACTGGGTGTCAGTGCCAGTGGGTGACATGGAATTGAGATATCAATATTAATGTTTTTTAATGTTATTTAATAAAACTATACATATGTATTAGTTTATTTGTGTTTCGTTTTTATTATAAGATAATAGGTTTATCTTTTCTAAATTTAGCGGGCTGCAGGTTTGCGGGCCGTAGGCTTACTCGTCTTTGGTGAGCAGGTATGGGCCGGGCCTGGAATGTGCTGGCCGGGCCTGGATTATAACTGCTAATGGCGGGCCGGGCTTGGGCTCAAATTATAGGCTCGTGCAGGGCACTACCCCACATACCTTCTGGTCTTCGGCTGACATCTGCCCCTTCAGGAGGTCCATGTTGGTGTGGGTCCACTCCCACTCTCGCACCGTGAAGTACTCCAGAGTACTAAGGGCCTTATGCAGCTTCTTGTAGATCGTCACCAACCTACAACGTGAGTTACCGGTCAGCGTCAGACTGGTGGTCAGTAATAAAAGTGATAAAAATACAGAAGTTTGGTATTACATAATACGTTGATTTATAAACCATATAGAAAATGTTCGGAAAACATTATTTGTGTGAACCGTTTTTGTAAATTTGAGTCGACCCTTTGGTTCACCTTTTGTGGAACTGCCTATCATAACTGTGGTGCCTGTGATGATCGTTTAGATTCCTTCTGTGAAAACATTTAACACCAACTACAAGTATCATTTATTAACATGTCCGGTTTACAGGCACGCACACACACACAGACATACACACACGAGCACAGACACGTGCACACACACACATGGACATGCATGCACACAGACACGCACAAACACACATGGACACGCGCACACACACACACGCTGACATGCACACACACGCACGGACACGCACACAGACATGCAGACACACGCAGACAATTAAGCACACACGCGCACGCACACACACCAGACTGGGCAGACTGGGGGCAAGCCTTTGACCACTGATACTGACCTGGGCTTCTGTCCCACTAGTCTGTAGCCCATGTCCACTATGTAGGCAGGGATCATATGACACACCAGGATCCAATAGTCGTGTAGCACCCTAAAACAAGGGTCATCACATCAGACATCGACTTTTTCCCATTAACAATTTGGTATCACCTTTTAACTAATCAATGGCATATTTTAATAAATCACTACACACAAGCATGTCAGTAATATATTTCACCTTTATCTGAATGTAACATTAAACAACAGCGCAAGTAGCAGGACGAATGAACTTCAGGCCATATATTTGATAGTTTCTCTGTGCGTTTTAGTTTATCTAGTTAAAATTTGTTTAGCCAAGTCTTAGTACTTTTAGTTTTGTAAACACTCTTACTCTGGATATGAGTGACTAAGTAACTTTATTATTTTTATTGTTGCATGTGTTCATACAGTGATTGGCATACCTGCTTTTCGTGAGGTTGCACTTTGGTCGTCTGAAGCATGCCTCCAGAGGGTTCCTCTTGAAGTAGTTCATCACAATTCCCTCTGAAAGAAGCCATTGTAACATCAGACCCCGTTGCATAGTACAGTTAATCTTAACATGATGGTATAAATATCTTTTGACCAGGTGGCTGAAAGGTACAGCAATAAACATAATCTTTGTACATTTGTGGGGCAGAGTAGCATAGTGGTTGGTGATCAGTTCACTCCAGAGTCACACTTGTATAAATTAGTACTGGTTATAGACAGTGGGATATATATGCACAAAATTTAAGTCTTCGCGCAGAAATCAGTGTTGGACAAAACCATAAACGGGAGTGCCAGTAAACTCACCCATCTCGCCCCATGTGAAGGGGTTGAGGCCCCCGGTCGTGATGTGGTAGATCTTGGCATTCTGCTTGGGCTTGTGGACGGCCGTGTACCAGGCGACTGCGACCATCATGTTGACAGGCAGGTCCACGGGGATGAAGTCAGCAACGACCTGCGAGTCCGCTTTGATGGAGCGCAGCAAACCCTTGCCGGCCTGCACACACAACATTGGCATAACAAGATCTATGGAGCACAACACATACTCTCCACTGTAGAAACACAACACTGGCATAACAAGATCTATGGAGCACAACACATACTCTCCACTGTAGAAACACAACACTGGCATAACAAGATCTATGGAGCACAACACATACTCTCCACTGTAGAAACACAACATTGGCATAACAAGATCTGTCGGTGGAGCACAACGCATACTCCCCACTTTAGAAACACAACATTGGCATAACAAGATCTGTCGGTGGAGCACAACGCATACTCCCCACTTTAGAAACACAACACTGGCATAACAAGATCTGTTGGTGGAGCACAACGCATACTCCCCACTTTAGAAACACAACATTGGCATAAACAAGATCTGTCGGTGGAGCACAACGCATACTCCCCACTTTAGAAACACAACATTGGCATAACAAGATCTGTCGGTGGAGCACAACGCATACTCCCCACTTTAGAAACACAACATTGGCATAACAAGATCTGTCGGTGGAGCACAACGCATACTCCCCACTTTAGAAACACAACATTGGCATAACAATAATCCCTTCCCACTTCAGAAACACAACATTGTGGACAACACAGGGAAATAAGTGATAAGTGTGGACATGTGATTACAACATTGTTACAGTGGTGTGACTGCCAACCCACTGGTATTGATTTAGAGACAGGAATATCAGTTCATAAGTGTGGTGCTACAAAGAGCGTATTTTTCAGAATAATATAGGTTAAAGTATTTTAATAGTTATTTATCACAACACATTTTAATAAAATTATTTCTTTGCCATTTCATTTAGTGTCCACTCAAAAAAAGTGTCTTAATTCAGCATTTCATTTCAAATTATGCATAAAGCTGTAAACCCATTGTTTTTATCAGTACCTTACATCTCTGTATCAGTGTATTGGCATTAAATTATAAAAGAAAACTGTTGGTTTTTCATTACTGAAATTTTTTAATACAAATTAGAGTTAAAGATTAATCGTTTCCTTAAACTTTGACCAGTTTCATAATTATCCAAAGTGATTACTGTCCATAAATGATGCCATCCTCCATAAACAGGCTGAGCCATGTGTAGATATACTGAGGTAAAAGCTAAATAAAAAAAAAAAAATTTAAATGACATAAATATTAATAAATAAACTGAACTTGATGCATGTGTGGTCCTACACTATGTACAAACAGACCAAGATAAAACCAACACAACACAACAGAAGATTGCTGTGAAACAGCAGGTCTATGCTGTATAATCACTGCTCATGAGCGTGGCCAGTTGCACTAGGTACTTACAGCTATGTACAGTCCACTTGGTCCGTTGAAGTTGTCTATCCAGCCCTGCATACAAACATAAGCTTTGTCATGTATGTATAACAATGTCAATGCAAACACGTACCTCAATACAAACACGTACCCATTAGTAACAATGGAAACAGCAGTGGTTGTCAATGTAAAGATACGATGCTGTCAAGGATGGGTAGATTACTTATAGCTGTATTAGCATCTGTCTCACTTGGGTGTGCTTGCATAAAATAATACTATAGAAAATTATAATAGTTTGTTTCAACCAGACACAAATAATATACTTGTATGTTAGGTAAATTAATAATACCAATTTTATCTATTTCCAGGTTCATTTGCTAATAATTTAACATTAATTAATAATGTATAATTTAACATTAATTAATAATATGTGACAAAAACACTGCTTTCAGCATTCAATGACAACATTTGAAAGAACAATGGGAAAGGAGGCTAAGATTTGTTGGACACTGCTACAGATGCTACGGTGAAATGGCATCAAAGACAATGCTGTGGTAACCAGCACATCACTGTTGGAGAGTCAAAACAATGGATGTTCTGCACCATGTGGGTGGTTGGATATGCATCTATTAGACTAACTTCTAGCAGTGGGGCGCGATAGCATACTGGTTAGAATGCCAGACTCTCAATCGAGACAACCCGATGTTGCTTCGAACCTTTGGCAAGTTTGATCACCCCACATTGCCACAGTTCACTCAACTGTATAAATGAGTACCTGGCAATACAGACAGTGGTGGATATGTGAACAAATAGTCTTTGCATAGTAACTGCAGCATGGCTGAATTCTTCCCAGAGAAGTTGAAATGGCCTTGGAATGAACAGGTGTGCCAGGGGGTGAAGTGTAAAGCACTTTGAACAGTTCTAAGGACTGGATACTGTGCTATATAAGAACTTACATTTATAACACGAAAATGGATTTTCACTGTCTTGGTTCCTCAACAGATCTATGTTGTTGAAAAATCAAAACAATGAAAGTCCATTTTCATGTGTTAGAAGTTAGTGTAATAGACCATATCCAACCAACCACACGGTGTCAATCAAAATGGACTTCCATAAAGTTCGAATTTGTTTTACTCTTCAACAGCAACATGGGAGAAGAAGCCAAGGCAGACCAGCTCTAGGATTTATCGAATGTCTAAGGGAAGATGTGGGACTGGAGTCAGGGAGCTGAAAATGGCAATGAGGGATAGAGATATTTGGCAACAGATGGTTGGAGCCAGCAGAGTTCAACCCCAGTGGCCAACGTGAGGGAGAGTGATTGAATAATGCATGATTTGACAAGCTGCAGTCTGAGCACAATGCACCCAGCAGACGTACACATTCAGAGACTGTCATATATCGTGATACAGCCCACTCACAATACATCCGTGGTTACAGGCTCACAGCATTTATATACTTTAATGGCAGAAACATTTGGCAGTTTTGAAATGAATTTTTTTACATTTTTGTGAACATTTTCATCAAGTTGGTAGTGAATAATAAAGTAAAGATTTTTTCTAAACACAAATATTGAGATTTACTTGAGCCTGCTTACTACGCCAACTGGTGAGAAGAAAGACAACTAGTCATCCAAGAAATCAGTTCCTCAATCTCAACAGTTGTGATGAGAAGAACATTTTTACTTCATTTTTTATTAATATTACTAAAATTTGTAAAGTGTATATCTGTTGCCAGTCAGTTCCTAGACATGAACGGTCATTGTAAAAACACATATGCAATTATAATTATTTAGAGTGAAAAAATATGTTAAAATAAATAAATAAAGCATAAGATAAAGAAACTAGTTATTACAGTATATAACTTAAATACACATTCATAAAAAGTGCCATCATTTAATTAAACAAGAGTGCTGTTGAGACTCACTGGCAGAGGTTCCTGCCATGCTGCTGTCACAATGGACGGTCGGACGATTGCGAGCGGGATGTCCGCGCCCTCTGATACTAGCATGCTCTCGGCCAGCTGCTTCGTGAAGGTGTACGTGTTAGGCTTGTGTCCGATGAGTCTGGGAGTGATCAAACTTATCATCTCGTCATCCATCCACCTGAAGAAGTCATGCAGAGTTTCACATCTGTCTTCCACAGCTATGTGGCAGCATAAAATCGGGATTTGCCCTTTTGCAAGAACTTTATAATACATGTTGTCTTAAAGTCCAAATTCATATTGTGAAAAATCAAACCTATCTAGTATTGACTATGACATGCTAGCTCGTTTGTTATATGTTGTACGAAATCATCAGACAAACTATTAAATAATTCTTGACCGAGTTTAGTCCTAATTCAGCAAAATAGGTCAAAAGTGGTCGGGTGTATATACTACTAGCTAAGTTACCCAGATTTGGACAGGGAGGAAAGGCAGTCATAAGTCTTTTCTAGTTAATGCAGCATCTATGGACAGATACAATGTTACTATAATGTGGCAAGTCTAGGTGGGCTTTAATAGACCAGGGCTATGGATAGCTACCATAATGTAGCTGTAGCTGTTATGCTACTCCTAGACGCTTTTTCATCCTTAAACACCTTTGTGGGGATACAGACAAACTGTGATAACTTGAAAAGTATTAAAAATTTCTTCATCGAGTGACAACTGTGCAGGCATAATTATTATCTTTACAATAACATAGAAAACAAAATAATTCCATCTTGCAACTTCTGCTACAGCCTTTTTGAAATTTTGACCCCTACACTTGGGAGCCCATGGGGATGGTTCCACATCTGACCCCACCGTGTCCGTCAGTAGGGCCCCCTGCATCACCTTGCAATGTTTCGTCCGGATCGGCCCACAGACTGACAGACCAACATACAGACACTTTGCTTTATAGATTATATGAGATGGGGTAATTCACATATTCACAAGTTACCTGATTTATTATAAAACTATGAATCCACCATTGACAAAGATTAATACACCTCAAGTAAACATTGCTGACATTATTTTTAATTAAAAATATTTGAATTAAAAATCTGGGATGTATTTTGTTACTCACTCGATTGCGTCAATGATCTTCTGCGGTTCCATGGCTGGTGGATAGACGACCTCGTCAATGTACTTGCGCTCACAGTTGGCATACGCCGTCGAAACGTGTACGAATACCTGCAGGTTCTTAAAGCAACGGCACACCTGCAGCATGCGACGTACGCCAAGCATGTTCAACTGCACGGCCAAACTGAAACACACAAACACAAGTTGCTGTATTACTGTACTGGTTTCATTGAATGACTTGTAGAACAGTTGGTCTGGAACGCGTGAGCCTGCGAGGCACGAAGGAAAGAGAATATGATGTGATGGAACACCATTCACCGACTTTAACAGAACATTTTTCATTTGTGGCCTGGTAATCTGTTTTTTAAAATGAAAACTGATCAAATTAAATTATACCAAATAAAGTAAAGCAGCACACATATCATAACACTAATCATAATTACGACAAATATATCCCTACTTATTTCACCAGTTCGTATCTCTGTTCCACACTGACACACAAGCTTACATTATCATCATTGTGCACCAATGTGTGGGGCGCGATAGCATACCGGTTAGAAGGCCGGACTCTCAATTGAGAGAACCCGGTTTCAAATCCCACTGCGGTCGCTTCGAACCTTTGGCAAGTTTGATCACCCCACGTTGCCACAGTTCACTCGGCTGTATAAATGAGTACCTGGCAATACAGACAGTGGTGGATATGTGAACGAGTAGCCTTCGCGCAGCAATTGCAGCATGGCTGAATACTTCCCAAAGAAGTTGAGATGGCCTTGGAATGAACAGGTCTGCCAGGGGGTGAAGTGTAAAGCGCTTTGAGCAGTCCTATGGACCGGATACCGCGCTATATAAGAACATACCTTTTACCTTTTTCACCAATGCTGGGACGAGAATGTAGTTTGTAAAAGAACACTGAAAATTTGCCACGGGTCTAACCAGGTCCCGTGGTCAGGGCTGGTGCCCCTAGGTCATTTTGATTCGTTTAAAAGCCCAGCAGAGTAGTGTTTTACACTTTAGCAGAATCTACACTTACAGTAATAAGACATGCATGTATGCTTAAAGCCACACACTCACTGGTAATTCCTAACTGTCAACCAGTAGGAAATAAGTATCCTGTTGTTCGTAAGTCATAAAAGAAAAACGTTGTCCTCATGACACTTCGTGTACTTCTGAATATTTAATCCAAAGCATTAAACCGACTAAATATTTGTCACTGTTTACTCAAAATTATTCTCAGGTTACATATACATGTACAGGTCCACAACGGTCACTCCAAAACTGCATGCATTACAATTATGCATCTCAATGCAGCTGCATGTGACTCTATTTTAGTTCCTCTTCCTCTTCTTCTTCTTCTTCATGTTCACTTCTGCAGCCATTGCAGATAATTTCTGTCTTCTTTTCAAGTTTTTTGCATGGACCAGTCTGGCTTTTTTCTCAGCTTCCTCTAGAATCATCTTTGCTGTCTTCTTGCTCTGAAGCTTTTCATTCTAACTTCAGTCTTTCTTGCCTCAAAAGTACAGACTAACTGTTTCAGAAGAGGCAACACGGCACAGTAGAAATGTGCTACGAGAAGTGTTTTCTTCTTGTCATAGAAGACATGGCAAATTATTCTCTCCTTCCTCCTTGGTATTGCCATCATCTGTCATCTGCTTCAGAAACACAAGTTGCTGGATTTCTCGAATCTTTGTCCCTGCTTCTGGGCTCACTTTCCTTGTATATGGCAACCACATTTGCCAAGTAGATAGTATTGTCTTTCGCTGGCAGATTCGACTACCCAGTCCATTCTGATAGGACTACCCAGTCTGTTCACCCAATCAACAGTTTTAACACAGCGAGATTCAGGAACAGTCTGAGGTTAATTCAACTAGCCAGTCCAAGTTGTACAACTGAAAATGATGGCAGATATACAAGTTTTTATTTATTGCCACTATCACAATTTCCACACAGATTGACTTCTACCCCCATACATTAAAAAAATTCTCAACGAATTTGTACTGATCTCAAAAATTTTATATTTGACAAATAAAAACATGGAATTCTGTGTTTCCGCAGAAAATTCTCATCCCTGCCAACGATATGATTCCAAGTGATATATCACCCGATATCATTACAGTGTAAATGTAGGCAATTTATATGCTGGTAGATATAATTAGTGTTGGGTAGTGTGTGAAAATAAAACACAACTTTAAGGAAGATGTAATGTATGAGAACATTAGTCCACTGAAGCAAGTTACATGACCCACTTTCTAGCCTAATTAGTTCTACAACACACATTTTATATAAATAATAATATGGTAAACATGCTTTTTCTTGTATTGAATGGATTATCAATGTATGAAGATGCTTGTGTGTTGATCAGGAAGGGTCTTCTTCGTCTTTGTTAGGCAGCCACCATCCATTAAGCAGAATCTGCTTGGAGATTTTTTTTTGGAGGTTTTTTAAGAGAGTCCTTCTGTACAGTTAGTGAGTCCATCACAGGTTTTTTTCATTTCCCTGCATAGACACCAGATAGAAGAGACCAACGGCTTTCACTGTCTCTTCCAAAAAATACAGGCAAAGTGGGTGAACGAAATTGCTCAAGCTTCAATACGACGGAGGTGGTTTTGAACCCCGGTCCCTTCGACTGAAAGCCCGACGCTCTACCACACGACCACCGCGCTCCACAAAATATCCCAATTCAGCAACAAGGTTAGCATCTAGCCTGCAGATGATGCTCTTCAAATTAATTGTTTCAGGTTTGTTAATTGATGAGAATGAAGATAGACAAGTTCAGCTTTGGAACACTGATGTATGAATTAGATTAGGATATAATGGCAGATGCCCCTCGAGTAAGAGCATCATGTAATAACTACATGCTCAAACATGACAGGTGGGCCCAGGGCTGGGTGCAATTATTATTAAATTTTTTTATTATTTTATTTATTAATTGCAATTTGTAATTGTTATTTATTGCAGGTAAAATGCAGTATTTGTAACTAATCATAATCCTAGTCATCATCACATCATCAACTTTACCTTTGAACAAACCTATCAACAGTGCTGTCTCACAAATGTTTATCAACTGAATTCAAAATATCCCAATTCAGCAATACACAATCCATATAATTAACAAATACTGAATAATTTTTTTGGAATAAACAGTTGGTCCTGCATAATGTAATACTGGTAATTATATTTGTAATTTAAAAGATGTAATTGTATTGACTATTTTAGGAGTGTAATTGTAAATGAAATGAAAACTAATTACAATTAATTAATTAAATTTAAGTTGTCCTGTGTATAACCACATCAAACCACCTGAGATATGTCAATTACGATTGTCTCACCGAAGTGGCTCATTGAATCTGATGGTAGCCGCTGAATGGAAGACAATGTGGATGTTCTCCTCGAGAGTGGCGCGGTCCTTGTCACTGATGCCGAGATTGTCCTCCATGATGTCTCCGTTGACAAGGCGAACCTTGTCCATGAAGTCTGGTTGTGCTGTCCGCAGCTTGTCATATAACTGAACAACATAACAATAAAACTTCTGTAGCATCTAAATCCTTGGGAACTAAAGCTAAGAGATGCAAAAAACAGAATCGCTAAGCATGATATCACAAACACACAAGTCATCATCGGAGTGAGGCACCTTCAAGGATTTGGGGACGAAATGAAATTTCAAAAAGATGTCTAGATTTTTGCAGAAGGTAGCTTTAGATACAGATGATTCTAAGGCATTGGGGAGTTCATTCCCGATTTTGGGCGCAGCTACATAGAAACAAGATTACAACACTTGGTTAGAAGAACATAAAGTAATTTTTGAAAAAACACCAAGCACTATGTGTGACAAAAGGAAATATACCAGATATATCAATGCAACGATATCAATGGAAGCATATAAAACAGATTAATTCCTGTTTCACTGACGATGACTATACATACACAGCTAGTCACTGACCCTCTGTTCGAAGAGTTTCTTGAGCCTCTCTTTCGGCGTGAGTCCTTTCTTCGGCCGCACGAGGCAGTAGATGGCCTTGATGTCAGGACAGCTGCGCAGTAACTTCTCTAGCAGCACCTTGCCTATGAAGCCGGTGCCGCCTGTTACAAACAGGTTCTTGCCTGCATAGAACTCGGCAACATTCATCATGGATGATGCTGATGACAGAAACAAAACAAAATGTTACATTGTTAGTATTTTCAGCATGGCTAGCAGGAAGAGAACTGGGCATGACAGTGTTTTCACCAGTTTTAGGTAAAGTTGTTTGATTTAAATCGTTTGATTTAAATCACTCAAAAAAAAAAAATATTATTTTGATTTTTTTTATTGTTTGATTTATATGAGTTTACCACAAATAAAAGTTCTTACAAGCATCTCAACAAAGCTATGTAAGTTTTCTAATACAAAATCATAATGTGCAATTCTTAGCACACACTTATTATTATCAGCATTTATAGTAACATATTGTATGACGTTATGTATGTTTGAGTGGTTCCCTTTCTGGTCATGAAACCTTCACATATGGATTGGAATTTGTTGAATTTCTTGTGATGCGGTTTCATTCTAATTTGGCATTTACACTTGGTTTTACACTTTTCTGCATACTAAATGCAGTGAAGCCACAAACACTTTAGGAATCATCTCATTGACACCAGAAAGTGTGGTCAATGTCGATGACTCCAGAATCATATAACCCAGATGCACTGGCTCTGACTAACTGTGGGCGTATTTGTCTCTTATCCATGTTAAAGTTGCACCAGTTGGCAAACAATGAAGTTGATTATAGTTAGCCCGATGCACAACTGCCAGGTGTTTAAATAAGTTTAGATAAGCTGACTTCAATGAAACTACTAGTGTCATAGTAAAAGTAATTGACTCATTACTGAATAGACCATTGATTAATTGTGTTTAAAATACAAGCAGATTTCTGTTTCTGACTATACAATAATTATAATGACTTTGTTTTTCTGGTAGGACAGAATAATCAACATATTCTGACATTTTTATCAGAAACCTGCCAATCCTAAGTTCAATGCATTTTGGCATTTGCTTCCAAAGTATGGCTCTGATTAATGATAATAATAAATAATCACAATACATGGTTCTTCTTAGTACATATTCTAGGCTACCACAAGGTGTATTCTAGGCTACCACAAGGTGTATTCTAGGCTACCACAAGGTGTATTCTAGGCTACCACAAGGTGTATTCACAACTTCACAAGCACCAAATTCTAACGCAGTGCACCACCCTCCATTCATATTCCAGACCATGACAAATTACTCATATTATTTATCTTCAAGATATTCACTAAGAGAAAAACTATGCTTTCCCACCAACAAAGATATGGTTGTTGACTTTGCTTGACACTATAAATACATATTCCTGTTCCTACAGTATCTGACATTTTATTTACACTTTGTACCTACAACGTGCGTTTAGTGAAACTGACACCACCTAATGAGACAGATACAAACCTGTTAACAAAATACTACGAGATGGTATGTTTATTAAATTACACAGATTATCTTATGGATAATAACAACTACACCTGCATAGTGCCACATATCTGGACAAATAAATATTAATAAATTAGTTATTACAGTACATGACGCATATAAATACTACTCACTACTCATTGTATGCCTTATGAAAAAGATGTGTCTTTATTTAAAAGTCTCTTACAAGATACATTAAGGTTTGTCCCCAAGGGAGGGCAGAACCTGCATGTGAACCTGACTGACTTACTACCTACCGTACAGGGTTTCGATTTTCAGACAATGAATTTATACACATTGGACAGAACACAGATAAAACCCTGTCGTATTGATTGATTACATCACTAGATGCAATGTTTCAACACTGTGTACACTCATATATACCATGTAGCTGTTCACATGAGAGCTGAATAAATGATGACTTACATCTTCGCTTACACTAATTTAAGCTGGCTTAAGAAAATACAGTGAGGCTCCAGGGCATGATCTCAAATACCGAAATATCAGTTGACTGACAACCTATACTACATTAATATTATAATACTAATATACAACATCTATTATTTATAGTAGTGCTTAAATAATTCAGTACATCAATTACCATAACCATTAGAATGCAAATCAAGCAACAAATAATCAAGCTAGGATGTGTAATGTTGGTCTGCAGTAAGTGACACTGGCCTGACACAAAGCGTGATTTGCTTTAAGATTTTAATGTTCAACTGAACATTGTTGCATGTTTCATCCAATTAAATTAAGACTGGGCAACATGACAAATGACCTCAATTGTTCAAGCCAGCTGTTATGGTTCATGGACTAGATTTCTATGTGTTGACTCTGGTGCCATGACGACCAGGGCAACAATACCTAACACTGGTGCTTGCATACATTACAACCTGTAATTCCATTTACAGGCACCACCACATTAAGACAACAATGAAAATAACACCAATGTGGACCTGACTCAGTGGTCATTCAGCAGTCCACAAAGTGCACCAAGTAACAGGAACATTGTGACCGAGACAAGGTCTACAATAAAGGGACGTAGCAATTTGAACAATTCCTGTATACTTATATGTCTGTCAGGCAGGCATCTCTACAAAGGATTAATTACAACATTTAAATGTAGCAGTCATGTGTACAATGCAATGCAACCAGCAGCGCATTCGGTTATTTTTTACACCACCTTGAAGTAATATTATCCAATGTATCTCAAGAAATTAACTTTGTTCGTTCAACCATATCCTCTTGTGAGGTAGTTATCATTGTTGGCTTCTGCCACACCTCATGAGCTCAAGGATTACACACAGAAGGGTACACATCTAACGGCACCCTGTGTGTAATCTTTTACTTCCACTGACTAACGGACAACAGGAAGATGGGACCAACTGCTTTAGCATTTCTTCCCAACAAACAGGCAAAGAGGGGTTAACAAAACTGCCCACGTTTTGAAACAATAGCAGGCGGTTTTGAACCCGGGTCCCCTTGACTGACAGTCCCATGTTCTACCACACCACCACATGGCCCCACACAAGAAATTAACTATAGCCATAACAAACTGCAACCATGTACCAAGTCGGCCTACTTCCCAAATGACCTGCAGAAACTTACTATCAAGCTGACCTGCCTCCCATTTGACCGGCAACCTGCAACAACCAAGTTGAAATGCTTTCCTACTGACCTTTGCACAAGAAAGTGCCTCCTAAATCTTAACTGACCCACAACCAGATTGGCCAACATTTTGCTTGCATCGCCACTAATAAACTACTCAAAGTCAAACCAACTACCTGCCTACTTCACGTGTTCACTCTGTGCACTCCAAACAAACTAGTTCATAGGTTCAAGTTGATAGCTATAAATTTCCATATGATTTTTTTGCACGTGCACATGCCTGAAAAGAAAACCGACCTCCAACCAGGATATTCACTTTACTTGCCTGTGGAGTGGTCAGTTACCAAGAACAGATAATATCACCACTCCAGAGTATATATGGAACAGGGTTGGGGTCAAACACATATTTGAAATTTACATATGCTCATTTAGTGTATCTGTAATTGGATTTGATGTTCATAATTGATGCATTGTCTTAATTTTGGTCAAATACATGTCAGATAAAAAATTTATTTGACCTGCTTGAACATGGACATTTTAGGATCTTAAATGTTGGTAAATGTATGATATACCTACCTAACCTACTTCTCTACCATTTTAAATTATGTACATTGTGCATGCCAAAACTACAAACAACACTTCCAACATATACACCAATAATAGCTTAGTAAATATAAAATATCAAAATAATAGAATGTCCATCTTTGATAGATAGGACTGCATACTTGGAAATTGTATCTGGCATTTCTGCAGCCAGATACAATGTTCCTGACAGTGCAAAGAGCAGCCTTTGTGTGTACTGATTCTGTGTGTGCTTACTGATTACCTCCCTTTATCCTGAGCAATGAATTACCTTGTTATGCAAGAAGCCAACAGAAGGAGTACTAAATAACTTCCTACATGCCAGTGGAGGAAGGTAACATTTCTATGCTGGAACTATGTTTATCACTGCTGTACACCTGGTAACAATGCTAAAACGAACGAGAAAAACTGTCGACTGGTAGCTGCTTAGGAGCTCCTGCACACCTGCCATGGAGTATTACATATGGTACATAAGCAACTGTGATAGCTACATAAGCATGCCAAAAACTGTCCATCACATTAACTCATGGTATACAAATCACATGGGGAGCAGGTCACAATGAAAACTTTGCTTCATAAATTATTTAATACCACTGTATATTAGTACTATTACAACCGTTGTACATACCAGCCTGTCGTTGTAACATCAAAACTGCTTTGCCTTTACAGCAAAGGACACACTGCCAGTGCCCGGCACAGGACTAACATTACAATTTTACACCACTACTTCATGTGCATATATATACATATCATCAGATGATGATACCCGACCTCATTTGATTTTACCTGGTTTAATGTTGCTATAACATGCTTGTTAATGTTTCTATGTAAAATGTCTGCTCTGCTTATCAATACTAAATTATTGATAATAACATCATCAACAGGATAGTGGCTCAGATAATCAATGTTGTTGCATCAGACCAAGATTCATCAATGAAATGTTAATGAGATAGTGTAGTGCTTCATTGCCAACTGTGCATGTCTGGTTAACTCTACCAAATGATTATGTATGTACATGTATATGTTAAGTAAATGAGATATCTTTGCATTAAATTGGTCATACTTGGATGTACACCTCCTTCCAATCCTAAAAGTATAAATCAGTGAAATATTGGTTGGTAAAACTACAATAGTTCTCTCATCTTCCTAATGAATGAAATGTTGTAACTAAAATATTTTGAGGCAAGTTTCATTGACTTACAATAATACATACATATGCATTAAAATTGCAGCTGTCTACCTTACAAGCCAATCTAACTATCTCATGGTGCATATTTCATTCTTGAGGATGTCTAATGCCAGAAAAACAACTGTATAAAAAATAGATGTACATTGTGTTTAAGTACTACATACAGTGTAGTAAATGTCTGTGTGTGCGTGCGTGCGTGTAATGTGCAATTGTCACTCTTTCTACCCACACATGGTCGTCTACCATTATTCTTTTGAATGCTTACCAGGGTACTTGCCCTTTTCTGGGACACCATGTGTGCTTTGTAGCATTTGTCATGGGACATGTCTTCTAAAATATTTAATTATTGAATAAACACAAACATTGAAACATGACAAATATCGAGTAAATTGCACCAGTATTTTGCCAATTGGCAAAATACTGGTGTAAATTACTCGCAGTGTGTAATTATGCCAACTACAAGCCCAGACACAGAGCACTACAGATTTGATTCAAAGAGATCTTCATTGCATAATAAGCCATTCATTGCCCAGAATTTTGTGAATTAATCAAATAGCCTCTCCGGGATTACCTCAAAACATCAATGTTTGGCAGCATACGAGGGGGTGGCAGTGCTATTTTTGACAGTGTACAAAACCAATGTAACTTAACCTCAGATCCCGCTTCCTGTCTGCTACGTGAAATTTTGAATTACATTGATCCGTAAAAATGCCCTAGTCATTCATGCTTTAACCACCACATACTGCCATAGTGCAAAATTGCATGCATGTATGCACTCACAAGCCAGTTCCCTTACAAAATAGATTTTTTTTTTAAATACATCTACATGCAAGACTAAATGAAAGAACTACACATTCTTCCTCACACTGAAACCAAATTTGTGAAGCATTATACACTGGTCAATATTTTAAGACATCCTTTAATAAATCAGATAAAAATAAATTGGCAGCTAAGCACAAATTTATCAACTTTACACGCATAATTTGTTATTCGAATATGTCAACCAACACAGGATAACAGTTGAAGTGAAGCTATACCCGATTCAACAATGTACATACAATTTTTTTAATTATTTTACACAATATAATACATGCAGGGAAAAGAACTCATAAAACCACACTTTCTGATTATAAATCAGCTGACAATGAACCAGCTACATTCATTAGTCCTCTTCAGTATCACCCCTGCCAGTTTCCATCAATAAGGAAATAAGGTTATGCTAAAACACATTAAATCATTTATGCCCCATGCACTAAAAACACTTATTAGACTAAAAACTTACAAACTCTCTTGAACAGGAAAACATATATTGGTCAGTATTTCATATTCCAACATGCTAAACCTATAAAGTGTAAACAAAATGTTATCTGAGTCATAAGTTGACACATTTGGTGACACCAAGTTTACCTTCTGCTGTTAACAGCACACACTGATATTTGTCTTCAAGATACTACTGACTTGCAGCAGTTTTCTTCAAATCATACAATTTTCAAGAAAATCAACATGCTCAGATTATGTAGAACAGGTACAAGGATTCCTACACACGTACATGCTGCCAACTAGCAGGTAGACATATAGTTGTACACATGTAACATTACATGACATTGCAGTCTCCATACATGCCCATGTCTTATGTTGGGTGAAAGCAGGGAAGCTTTTATGGTAGTCTAGTGAACTATAGTTATAGATAACACCAGCTCTCGTGAGTCCATAACATATACTTCATGTGAGGAATCTTTTACTTTCCCTGGAAGGAGGTATCTATAGCTACGGCTTTTAGCGTCTCATCCGAAAGACACATGTATATTTCCAACTTCCTATATATCCACATTCATGAGTTCAATAATATGATTTTATGAAACGACTGGATGAGCTAAGGTCTGGGGTTCAAACCCATTATTGGGTGCGCATATTTTCACAATTACACGTAGGTATGTTTTGGTCTCATGGAATGATGACTGACTGATGACCGGCAGTCATGTTTTGGCTGTTTCGTCTATAAAAAAACATGGCCGCCAGCCATCAATCAGTCATCATGCCGTGAACCTAAAACACAAACCTTAATCAACATATGTAATGGTTCCCCATTTGATAAAAAGTTGCAATATACCATTATTTATCTACAAATGCCAGTGACATCCCACTCCATGCTATTTGTTGGTACATCCTGTTCCGGAAAACGTGCCTGCCCCCCATTAATATTTAGGCCTTCATAATATTTATCTCTCTATGATTTTTAGTGTACAAAAGTCAAGAGATCACAAGGTAAGTGTACCATCTCAAATTCACCCAGAATTTACTTGACATGAGTTTTCGTCGGCATGAACGCAGAAGTAAAATAATGATCTGTCCCCTGTGCAGCCTCAGAGAGTTGGGTCGTGGATGGTTCGGCCTAGTCATTTTGGCCTACTTCGCTGAAAACCACGTTGCTACCGATTTCAGCTATGGTCGATTCGGCCCACGCTAGTAGTGGAATTCTAAGCGACGGAATTCTAACAATAGTTGTTTCGACCCACAACCCAATTTGAAAAAAAATGTAATGATAACTACGCACAAAAACATACACAGACACTAATATAGTAATATATAATTATTGTAGAGCACTATCCATATGATAAGATAAGATATGACATAATAAATGTAAGGTTATCTACCGACCAGCCACTATCGTCAAAGTTGGGAAATTGTAATAACTTGATTAGGCATCTGACAATTCTACGACCATTGAATGTTTATATCATAGTGATATTATATGTTGCATGTTTTATTTATTACAGATAATATATATTAACATATCTGAAAGAATAATATTAATTTACTTTTAAATATTCAAGGTTATCAACCGAACAGCTAATACCATCAGATGTTAAACTTGTTTTTGTATATATGTTTATACTTTGGTATATTTGGCATTATCTATGTATTAAAATGCTTTTATTGGCTACCGGTTTAATTTGATGATTAAACCAACTGACTGCATGCCCAATGCCAAGTTTTACACTTGTCTTGCATTGTCATCTGTATATATGTTTATGTTTAATAAAAAACAATTACATTTTTAACGCATTTGTGCATTTTTCAAGATTCTAAAACGCTAATAATTTAGCATATCACATCACATTTCCCAGTTACAACACGCAAGTCGCAAAAAGTCAAGTCAAAAATAAAGAACCTAATAAAGTTAGTTATATAAAAAAAATTCAAATCAATCAGATGCTCATTTAAATGGTTCCACAGACCCCACTTGCAGTTAGAATATGATAGTCGTTTTTGCACACAGAGTCGGCTTGCACCAGTTGCATACACGGTTGATTTGGCCCATGCGAGCGAAAACACCTGCCGGTTCACTGGTTGGGAAAACGGTTGGTTCGGCCCATGGGCCGAACTGGTTATGGGCCAAAACATCCGACAGTCAACCGCCCACGGACCCTCCCCCAAGAATTTCATCGGATCAACGCTGACCCTGCTCAGGCATGTTCATGCAACTTTGTTTGGCATTCGCCTTTGGGTCAAATGCGTAAACGAAATTAGTAAGAAAAGTGTTCTTAGATACAACACACAGAAAAGCCGGCAATTTTCGTTAATTTAAATGGCCGATCCCGAAAAATTGACGGTCGAGAAGTTTCCGATATATAATTTCGGTTAAACTTAATTTTTTACGCTAAAACCAACATACTTACTTTATTCAACTGGCGTGTAGTAGAGTCGAATGTTCATAAAGTATAGTGTTCAACGCAACAGCGCCCAAAATAAATATGACAATTTTTACCAACACCAACACGATCAAACGTCACTCCCGTTCTACGGGGTTAAAGGCCAATTTTCAGGTGCAAATGCACCCAGTTAATGGTATTGGGTAACAGAAGATCACGTCATTTATCTTGTATAGAAGATATGTTTTGTCATATCACGATTGTTATTGTTTTTACAATACGTTACACAATTGTTTTGCATATTCGTTTGTTTGTTATTAAAAAAATTTGCAGTAGCATTTCCTCCGAGATGCAATATTCCAAGATGGCGTTTGCTGAAAGGCGAAAATAGGGGAATCCCTTAATTAAATGCCGTTCCTGTATGTACTGTTGTTGCTAAATCTATTACGCAATACAGTTTAGTAGTTGGAAGACATGGTAAATATATAACGTTATATTTTCTCAATTATGTTATACCACCAGTAATTGCAAAAATATGTTTGACAAAGCCTAAACAGGCAGCACCAGTACGGCAGTAGACTCGGTCTCGGTCGCAGACCATCTAGATCTACGATTACAACAATACAGACTATACTACACTTGCGCCAATTCTATAAGATCTTGAAACAAAGTTAATTTCCCATTGGTGATCATTTTCATATTTTTTTTAATTGGCACGAATCCGTGCCCACCTCAATTTCTCCATTGACATTGCCATTCTCGAACGGACACATCTACAGTAGTCATTACAGCCACAGGCTACACTCCTTGTTAAAGAAAGTTCTTCCCATCATCAATCCGACTCTGGGACAGTCAGTGTACCTGTAAATGCATCATCAGCTACTTCCCTACCCTCATTCAGGTTTTCATTGAACGGATGGATGGGGCACCACATATAATCATCAAATAGATCATTGACGTTGTGTTTTATCGATTAACTTTTTATTTTGTTTTTAACTTTTAACGTAACTTTTATACTGCTGCCTTTTAATGACTCTGCATGCTATTCCCCACGTACAGTTTATTCCTTGTTACTCGGGACGTCTAAAAGGACAAGAGGCCTCTAGTACACACAAACCAGTAACAGAATATCCCAAAAACATTTCTGAAGCTTGGTATAAATGTGTTTGTTTAAATGCAACGAGCATAGTAAATAAGAAAAACGAATTCAACATTATGGTAGAAGATATTAACCCTCACATAATTGGTATAACCGAATCATGGGCCAACAAAGATATATTAGATGCTGAATTAGAACTCAAGTCTCAAGTAGTTATACTCCAAACAGCCCAATCTTGAGCTAACGTAGGAGTTTGGACCAACGGCTTTTAGTGTTTCTTCCGAAAGACACAGGCGAAGTGGGGTGAACGAAATTGCCCAAGCTTCGAAACGGCGAAGGTGGAAGAACTGACAGGATACACAAGGTTTAGGAGAGATCGAATAGGAAGAAGTGGAGGGGGAGTCATTTTCTATATTAAAGAATCTATTCAGGCTTACGAAATAAATTAGAAAGGGAAGCAAATTGCAATGAAGCTGTTTGGTGCAATATAGTTACAGGAAATTTGACATTAACTATTGGATTAGTATACCGAAGTCCAAACATAAACAAAGAAGATAACAGACAATTACAAAATGCTATAAAGGAAGTGAGTAAAGGGGAATGTATCATAATGGGAGATTTCAACCATGGACACATACAATGGAAATCTCTAGAGAGTACAGGGGGTGACGACCAACAATTTCTATTTTTAATTCAGGAGAGCTTCCTTACTCAGCACGTGCTAGAACTAACCAGGGGAGAAAATGTATTAGATATAGTTTTATCATCACAAAAAGAATTAGTCGACAATGTAAAAATTCATGAACCATTGGGTAACAGTGACCACAATCAAATACATTTTGACATCAACGTAAAATCAGAAAGTAAAAATAATAAACGTATAGGAGAAACTTCCACAAAGGTAACTATAAAGATATGAGAAAATACTTAGCAAAGCTAGATTGGAATAACATGCTGATGAATAAGACCACAATTGAATGTTGGAATATTCTAAAATATGAAATTGAGAATATCATCGATAAATTTGTTCCCTTGAAAAAACAAGGAAAACGGTCTAGAAAGAAACGCTTGTCAAAAGAAGCTATTAAAAAAATAGTGTTTAAGCAAACTATGTGGAGGGTTTATAGGCGTACCAGAAAGGATGAAGACTATGCAAATTACAAAGAGGCACTTAACCTAGCTACAACTGAAATTAGAAAATCTAAAAGAACCTTTGAAAAAAATTGGCAGGTAATATAAAGAATGACAGCAAGAACTTCTATGCTTATGTAAGGAGTAAACAGAACGTTTGAGATAAGGTCGGACCACTGGAAAACAACGGGAAACATAATTTCAGAGGGGTTTCAAATGGCAGAGGTCCTGAATGAGTATTTCAGCTCAGTATTTACCACAGAAGATATCAGCTCACTTCCAGTTCCATCTACTAAATTTGATGGAAATAAATCAGAACATTTAGGGCAGTTATTTGTAACTCCTGTAATGATAGCAAACAAAATTAAGAAGATGAAAGATAATAAATCACCTGGAGTTGATGGGATACCACCAAAACTGCTTAAGGAAATTGTTGAGCAAATTAGTACACCACTTGCAAAATTGTTTAACTTGTCACTAGAAGAAGGAATAGTTCCATCAAAATGGAAAGAAGCAAACATTACACCACTATTTAAGAAGGGATCGAGGAACAACCCAGAAAATTACAGACCAGTGAGTTTAACATCAGTTGTATGTAAATTACTCGAAACATTAATTAGAGACCACATGGTGGAATTCCTTGTAAAACATAATTTAATAAATACATCTCAGCATGGGTTCCTAAAAGCAAGGTCATGTCTAACCAATCTCTTGTGTTTTTTTGAAGAAATTACAAAGTGGGTAGATGACGGGTCACCAGTGGATGTTGTCTACTTAGATTTTCAGAAAGCTTTCGATAAAGTGCCACACCAAAGATTGATACTTAAACTAAAAGCCCATGGTATAGGTAATGATGTAATCAACTGGATAGAAAAGTGGCTTACACACAGAAGACAGAGAGTAATAGCAGACAGTGAGATTTCAAACTGGAAATCGGTTTTGAGTGGGGTACCACAGGGATCAGTATTAGGCCCTATACTGTTTTTAATATATATAAATGATCTAGAAGATGACATATCTAACAAAGTACTCAAATTTGCAGATGACACAAAAGTATTCAGAAAGGTTACAAATGATACAGATAAACAAAGTTTACAGGATGATCTAGATAAATTAGTTAAATGGTCAGAAAAATGGCAAATGTTATTCAATTTTGGGAAGTGCAAATGTATACACATAGGGCATGGAAACATGGACGAAGAATATAAAATGGGGGATGCTGTACTAGGTAGAACCACACAGGAAAAGGACTTAGGAGTAACATTTAGTGCTGACATGAAAGTTTCAGAGCAATGTGGGATTGCTGCTTCAAAAGGAAATCAAATTCTAGGGCTAATTAGGAGAGCTATCATGTATAAGGAGAAACAGGTAATTGTACCCCTGTACAAAGCAATAGTTAGACCACATTTGGAATATTGCATTCAAGCATGGAGGCTGTATCGTAAAAAGGACATAGACAAGCTAGAAAGAATACAACGAAGAGCAACCAAAATTATCCCAGAATTGAGAGACCTTAGTTACGAAAGTCGCTTATTGCAATGTGGTTTGACAACACTAGAGACCAGGAGACTAAGAGGAGACCAAATAGAAGTGTTTAAAATTGTGAACGGTTATGAGGATGTTGATAGGAATATGTTCTTCAAACTTGAAGAAGGCAGTTGAACCAGAGGACACAATGCAGCATTAGTTAAGGAGCAGTGTAGGTTGGACATGAGAAAGTACTCTATCACAGAGGGTGATAAATGAATGGAACAAACTGCCAAATGATTGTGTTATTGCTAGTAGTGTGAATATGTTTAAAAATAGAATTGACAGATATCTGATAAGGGCAGGCTACACATAGATGAGAAAATTGTTGGACTCTCGATAAGCCAATGGCTTCCTTGTCCACTTGCCATCTGGAACTTGTTGTTCGAGATGACAATCTTGTTAAATCTTGTTAAATCTAGTTAAATGATTCCCAGGCATATAGATATAGTCAAATGCCAGGTAATGGGGTAGTTCGAAGCTATATGTAAAACTAAATCATGTATTTTGCACTTGCGACCCTGATCAGTGTCAGAACTAATAACTTAAAATTTAAAACTGACACACACCGTTTTACCTGTGTATTCCACATCATACCACGGATCTGCACCTTGTCATTGACATCAAGAATTAGAAGAAATATGCTCCAAATAATTCATTATGATATGAGTAAGTTTAATACTGAACCATACTGTCTGAAATCAACAAGCGCACAGCGTCACCTAATGTATAATAATGATTATATACATTAAATACACGTTTATTGCATTTTAATAATGTTCCAAATAGCCTAGATGAGTTTAGTTTTCGGTGGCATAGATCCTTGCCTTTCATTAACTGGAAAGGCAAGCCTCTTGCCTAACTGCTACCATGCACAATGCATAGTTAACTGTTGAAAGTGTAAATTATTAAACGTTCTGCATTACATATAAAAAGCACATTTTGTCACCTTTTCTAATGATTGAATGTGCAGATTGCTATGTGTGAGCAATGGTATTTCTTGAGCGATATTAGATAAATAAGTAACATTTGTAAATTTACTGTTTCAAGTGTTTGATGCCTATTATATTTTTTAATCTGGCTTTAAAAATTGCTTTGAAACTGAGTGTTAGTAATTTTGTAGGTGATATGTTATTTCATCATAACAACACAAAGAGTGAAAGATGGCACTTGAAATGAGTCAAATTGGCACATTCAAGCATCAGAAACAGTGATAAAATGTGTTTTTTTTTACACAAAATGTTGAATAATTTACACATTCCACAGATAACCATGCACTGACGGTTGTGCATTATTGTTGTACATATTGTGTTTATGCAATGCCAATGGCGAAATTGAGGTGGGCTCAGATTCTAGACAAGTACTGCTGGGATTACTGTGCACATTCAATGATGATATGCATTCAATGATAATATTGCATGATGTGTGTGTGTGCGTGCGTGCGGGCGGGCGTGCGTGCGTGCGTGCGTGCGTGCGTGCGTGCGTGCATGTGTGTGCTAATATTGCTCATTCTCTGGATTTGTTGTAGGCCGAAGCTGATGATGAATTTGAAGACTTTGGTGGCTTTGAGGTATAGGAATCTGAAGATAGAAATGTAACATAGCACTTTATCAAGACTTGTAAAGAAATGTGACATTATCTTGTTGTAAAGCATATTCATGTTCATTTGAACTGCTGATTTCAATTTCACATAATTGCGGTTATATATTCTACAGATATTAACATGCTCAGTGAGCAAGCATTCCAGTAAGCACAGAATAAGCTTTGATGTAAATACAACATTGAATAGCAAATTTTATATAAATAGAATCGTAACCATCTATGTTTATGTTACATTAGTAAATAGTATTTTCAACACATTAAGACTCAAATAAGCTAGAAAGCAGGCTGGCATGTAGGGTAAATTATATTGTGTGATGTATTTTTTTTTCTATCAAAATTTTTATTATATTTAATAATAGTTTTGTGAGTTTAATAATGCACAGGTGAGTTTAATAATGCACAATGGTGCATTAAGATGGGTGGAGATGTAAATGTTGTAGGCTGCAGAGCCTGTCGTACCAGATGAAGTGCAGCCAGTAGCTCATGGGCTGGAAGCTGGACCTTCACCATGGGCCATTCTGTCAGGTATGCACTTTCTATGCTTCAAACAATTAGCTAAAATGTCTATAGCCTTGTGTATAAATATGTCTGGGTGTCTGGTAGCAATTGCACTGCACTGCCATATGCCTGACATTCCACATAAACATTTTAAACTAAGCACCTTTTGAGAAAAAGGCAGAATCCAAATAAATGTCAACAAATAATTGTGTCTCTAAACCAAAATACAATAAAATACATAATTTGCCATCATTCAACTGCAGATTTTTTAAAAAGACATTTCTCATGGTGTCGTTGATTAACAGTGATCTCATACCATGACCACAGCTTATTTATTTGTCAAGTTTGTGTTGTAGAAATAATATTTTTGACAGGATGGTTTATTTTATATTCTGAAATGACTATGAATGACCAGTTATATGCTGTAGAGATGTTTGTGGTTGAAACAGATCCATCCCAAGCTGCAGGAGTATCCAGCAGTCAGCCTGATCTCATACAGTCCCGGGCCACGCCGCCCCACCCCTCGCTCGAACCACCATTCCCTCTCAATGAAGCTTCTGAGGCATCAGGTCTTGCAGACAGTCACATCAATGCTGGAGTAGCTGCTGCTGCAACTTTCAGTGATGTTGATTTGCAATTCGAGAACGTGTTTGGTGCTCAAAGGGTATGTGACATATTTGAATTGACTGAATTTTGGGGGAAACAGTTCGATGATTTGCTTTGAAGAAATACTGCTGATAATCTATATAATCTATGTTGGGCTATCATCAATTTAAAATAGAAGTGTCATGTTTAAAAAAAATTTCAGCATGTTTTGTAAGTTGGTTTAGTTAATTATGCATGTTGACAGGTGGCGCCACATGTTCGGTCATTTTCCGAGCAGGTGTTGGAACCTCAGTTTGGAGACACAGCTGGGCCTGCCGACAAGCCTATTCCAGCTGGTGTCCTTGACCTTGACCTCTCGATGAAGGGCTCAGGTGTTGATGTCAAGTAAGAATCACTTCCATCAGTATCTGTTATATCATTGATTCGTGTTAAAATATATCTTTGAAAAGATAACAAAATCACACAATACTTGTTGCATGTGTGCCTCTATAAATGAAATAGGAGTGAGAAGTTGTTTATCTTAGTGAAATATTTAAACATTTCCTTATTCGATAAACATTTTTGATGCTCTTAATTTACCAACAGGCATTTAGATTGAAGGATGTAACAAGATTTTGCTAAGAAATTTGTCTCCCAATGATTGGTGTACTTCGAACTCTTCTGAAATAAGTTTTCAATGTGAGTTATTTTAGTAGTTTAGACGTAAGTTAGCTATGCCCAATTGAAGCCTGATTGCAGTGGAGCGATGGCGCCACCAGCTTCAGGCATCTCGCGTGAGGTCATACGGGATGGTGCGATAATGCAAGACATGGCTGCTGTAGCACCCCAGGCTCCACCTTGTGCACAACATGAGAACAATGAGGCTTCTGAACGACTAAGTCTGGTTGAAAGCGAAAAACTAAAAATTGAGAAGGTTAGTCAACATTGTTGTTTATTAGTTATTTTATTTCTTGCTAATAATTTTGTAACATGTACTCTATGCATCATTTTAGGTAATCTTCACAGGATTTATATGTTTTTGATGAAATTGTGCAGAAACTGTTTATTAATTATACAGTGAACCTTGTTTTTTGAAGGAGTTTTCAATATCAGTAACCTATTTTGGAATTTTATATAATTATATTAAAATACTTGAAAATGACAACAGAAGGATAGCTAAGAGCATATATGTTGTCATCAGACTGTTACATTCATAAGGTAAAGATAACAGTTGTCTTTTCATGTCAAAGAACCTTCTCTGTACCTTCATCAGTGTCAATATGTGCTGATCAGAGAAGCCATAGAAATACATGTGACCACCAACATGTTGTGGCAGGTCAGAAGATGATCATGATTGTTGTTTGAAGAAAACTAAATGTGTGTTATTGTATGCATTGTTATGGTGTCAATTACATTATGTTATGCCTCTGACAGGAGCTAAAGTCTATGGCAGACAGACATACACAGCTGGCAGAACAGCTACAAGAAAGTTCCAGTCGACAGGCAGAGCAGTGCGAACAGTACAAGGCCTTACAGGTGGGTACTCTATGAGGGAACCAGAGCAGTGCGAACAGTACAAGGCCTTACAGGTGGGTACTCTATGAGGGAACCAGAGCAGTGCGAACAGTACAAGGCCTTACAGGTGGGTACTCTATGAGGGAACCAGAGCAGTGCGAACAGTACAAGGCCTTACAGGTGGGTACTCTATGAGGGAACCAGAGCAGTGCGAACAGTACAATGCCTTACAGGTGGGTACTCTATGAGGGAAACAGAGCAGTGCGAACAGTACAAGGCCTTAGAGGTGGGCACTCTATGAGGGAAACAGAGCAGTGCGAACAGTACAAGGCCTTAGAGGTGGGCACTCTATGAGGGAAACAGAGCAGTGCGAACAGTACAAGGCCTTAGAGGTGGGCACTCCATGAGGGAAACAGAGCAGTGTGAACAGTACAAGGCCTTAGAGGTGGGCACTCTACGAGGGAACCAGAGCAGTGTGAACAGTACAAGGCCTTAGAGGTGGGCACTCTACGAGGGAAACAGAGCAGTGTGAACAGTACAAGGCCTTAGAGGTGGGCACTCTACGAGGGAAACAGAGCAGTGTGAACAGTACATGGCCTTAGAGGTGGGCACTCTATGAGGGAAACAGAGCAGTGTGAACAGTACAAGGCCTTAGAGGTGGGCACTCTATGAGGGAAACAGAGCAGTGTGATCAGTACAAGGCCTTAGAGGTGGGTAATCTGTGAGGGAAACAGAGCAGTGTGAACAGTACAAGGCCTTAGAGGTGGGTACTCTGTGAGGGAAACAGAGCAGTGTGAACAGTACAAGGTCTTAGAGGTGGGTATTCTATGAGGGAAACAGCAGTGTGAACAGTACAAGGCCTTAGAGGTGGGCACTCTATGAGGGAAACAGAGCAGTGTGAACAGTACAAGGCCTTAGAGGTGGATACTCTATGCAGGAAACAGAGCAGTGTGAACAGTACAAGGCCTTAGAGGTGGGTACTCTGTGAGGGAAACAGAGCAGTGTGAACAGTACATGGTCTTAGAGGTGGATACTCTATGAGGGAAACAGAGCAGTTTGAACAGTACAAGGCCTTAGTGGTGGATACTCTATGAGGGAAACAGAGCAGTGTGAACAGTACAAGGCCTTAGAGGTGGGTACTCTATGCGGGAAACAGAGCAGTGTGAACAGTACAAGGCCTTAGAGGTGGTTACTCTGTGAGGGAAACTGAGCAGTGTGAACAGTACAAGGCCTTAGAGGTGGGTACTCTATGAGGGAAACAGAGCAGTGTGAACAGTACAAGGCCTTAGAGGTGGTTACTCTGTGAGGGAAACTGAGCAGTGTGAACAGTACAAGGCCTTAGAGGTGGGTACTCTATGAGGGAAACAGAGCAGTGTGAACAGTACAAGGCCTTAGAGGTATTACTCTGTGAGGGAAACTGAGCAGTGTGAACAGTACAAGGCCTTAGAGGTGGTTACTGTATGAGGGAAACAGAGCTGCAACCTCTAGGACATATGATGATAATTAAATCGGATTGCAAAGTGAATTGTTGAAAGAATACCAAAGCTAGAAGCTGACAGAGACTGAAATATACCAGTAGTTTAAATGACTATTTAAATATGTAGGTATTTTGTCAGCAACTGACAATCTACCAAAGAGTGTCATATTGATAAGAAATGACATTGGTAATTGCTTATTTGAGGCAGCATCTGCTGGCTAGCTGTAAGGCTCTTTAAATATACTTCTAGGTATCCACCAGGTTTTGTCAGAAATCTGTCTAGTGATTGTTCAAATATGACATTATAGGGAAATATGACATTATAGGGAAATGTAAACATGATATTCAGCTGTGAATGTTATGTGGCTTCCCACAAAAAATATCTATTTACAACAAGAGAAAAGTAAAACAAATAGTACATATAGTTATATAGTTAAATTTCATGTGATTGATTTCAGACAAAACATGAGGCAGAGATAAAGGAGTTGCGAAAGGCCGGACATGACGCCGTCGCTGTCATTGTTGAGGAGTACAAGGTGAAATGTTCTTTTTGCGAAACAGTTTATGCTAGAGTTGATGAGCAAGGCACAGCATGTATTACTTGTGGAATTTTTCATGGAATTTACTCATCATTTTAAGCTGCCATCAGTGGAAATTATTTGTGAAAAGCTATAAATTCACATAACCATATACTTAATCTCTTTGACCCTATCGAAATTTGAATTTTATCATTGAAATCATATTTGAGAGCTTGTCTATATCCCCTTAATGTTCTGAGCATCCTAGCGTCGAGCTTCTTTTCCAGTTATTTTGTGAGGGGCCAGGTATCGGCTCCGTAAAGCGATACGTTGGCCCTGTAAAATGACAATCTGAGTGATCTTCCTATTTTGGAGTTCCATGTGCTGTTTAGCTTGTTACTTGGTCGTCATACTTGGGCAATGTTCTTTGCTTGTTTCCAAAACTTAGTCCATAGTTGTAGGGGTTCATGCAATACATTTCTCTAATGCAATGCATATAAAGTTAATATTATGTTATGTGAATATAAGTATTAGATAATGAGAAGAATCACGATGCAGTTTATGACTGGTAAATCAACTGTTTGTAAGGCATACAAATAACCTGGATTAACATTGGATATCAAGAAAGATCTTATGCAATGACAACTTTTCAGGAGCTGTGCCGGGGGACCGTCGCAGAACAGGTAGCCACGGCTGAGAAGAAGCTGATTGATTTACTTGAGGAGGAGCGTGGCAAGTGTCAACAGCTGCTGCTTGACCAGGTACAAGATCCCTACTGGCATGGCACACACGGTAGACCTGCAATATTCTTCCCCCTTCTTCCCTTGCAGGGTGGGGGCCACATCACTTTGTTTGTTCTGCCCTCTCGACGAGTCGTCTCCATCCATCACGATCTTCTGCCATTCACTCCCACTTGTGGCTGTTCGCCTCTGCTCATTCAAGATAATGAAAACTAACCATTTATAACTACAATCAAGAATATCATGCCATTGGTTTACTTTGTTCTAAAAGTGTGAGATTCTGGTCAAATGTCAGTTCTCATGGCAGCTGACATGTTGACTAAGCGTCCAATAAGCACCTGACAGTTCGTGGAAATCACTGCAGCTAGATTTCCGCTATGATGTTGTAGACCGAAATCGAAAGGCCAGCGGGTATACACCAAAGCAATGCAAACTCTCAATTAAGCAAGGTGTTAAGTCAGAATGGGATAAGTTTAGTAAACAAAGGCCAACATATGTTGCATAAGTTGTGTTTAGACACCAACAGCATGGCCATATCCTATTGGCAAGTGTAGGACTACCCCGGTAGGTGTTTTCAAATAGATTTTCATTCAAGAGGATTCTCAGACTACATGTGCTAGTGATGTAGGGTTATCTAACAGTATGATGTCAGCCATGAAATTGAGATGCTGTGTGTTCAACAAGGTTTTCCTAGTAAAGGCATGATATTCTTGATTGCAGTTGCAAATGGTTATGTTTTTGAAACTGCTATAGGCAGTCTTGAAAAGCCTTGAATTTCATTGGTCCTTATTCAGGGCCTTGAAATCCTTGAATTTTGCTAAGTAGTCTTGAAAAGTCTTGAATTTTATTTTTGCCATTTTAAATTATTACTGATGCATTTTTGGTGCTGAGTAACAGCCAGTGGCGGGCGGCAGACGGCAAGTCTGAGCAGCTACGTCATTATTGGCACATCAGAAAGCCACCATTTAAAAATAACTTGTGTGCTTATTGGGCAATCAGCATTTCCACGAACTGCAGTGCGGGGCTGGCACCATTATTTACGTTTGTTGGTCAAGTGGAATGTGATTCATTTTCGAAAGATGGGCAAGGCCAAATTTTAAGACAATTGCCTTGAAAAAAACAGCCTATAATACTTGGTTGGAACGTAACCTGAAGGATGTGTTCTCTGCACATTGCCAGGCTTGTAAGTGTGTGTTCGACATTAAGACAATGGGGCAATCGGCACTTCGGAGTCACAGCTTTGGAAACAAGCACATCAATAATACGAAGCAACTAAATCATGCAACGAGTTTGGGGACTTCAATATCGTTGGCTACCAAATGCCAGGCACTGAAAGATCTTTGAACGTGGACGCGATGACACTCACACAGATGTAAACGTAAAATGCCAATCAGTGAATGAACTCTAAATGTAGACGTAATATAAATGCAAAGTATGAACTCTAATCAGTAAATGTGGACAGTCAGTGGATGTGACGACACTCAGACAGATGTAAACATCAAACTGTGAATGAACTCTAAATGTGGCCGTGGTGTGAAATAACTGATGTGAATGTCGATTATTAAAGATAACAGCCGTTGAAAACAGTCTTGAATTTCTTTTTAAATAGCCTTGAAAAGTCTTGAATAACCTTGAATTTCATATCTTCAAAAGTGTACGGACCCTGTATAGGTGAATAGGCCCAAAACCATGATTTTTTGTTTCCCCTTAACTAATTGTCATGATATTAAAAGTAACTTCACAGGTAACAATGGTTTTTGTGTTTCCAGAATGTTTTTATACCGTTGTTAAGAATAAGACAAATAATGCTGACAAACTTAACAGATGGATGAATAGCAACAGATATTGCAAAAGTGCTCATAAATTCTGTTTCCATTTTGCAGCAAGACAGACTGTGTCAACAGATGGATGAAGAACGAGTGCACATGGAGCAGAAAATCGCTGATGTTTTGGAAACAGAGACAAAGCTGCACAAGGTACTGTCCTATGTTCTGGGGTGTTACTGTCCTATGTTCTGGGGTGTTACTGTCCTATGTTCTGGGGTGTTACTGTCCTATGTTCTGGGGTGTTACTGTCCTATGTTCTGGGGTGTTACTGTCCTATGTTCTGGGGTGTTACTGTCCTATGTTCTGGGGTGTTACTGTCCTATGTTCTGGGGTGTTACTGTCCTATGTTCTGGGGTGTTACTGTCCTATCTTCTGGGGTGTTACTGTCCTATGTTCTGGGGTGTTACTGTTCTATGTTCTGGGGTGTCACTGTCCTATGTTCTGGGGTGTTACTGTCCTATGTTCTGGGATGGGGCAACTGCACCACAGTATCCATGTGTTTTTGTTGATGTTCTGTTGTCTTTTCGCAAACTATTTACTCTGGCTACCACAGTTTTCCATGTTCTTGCATACAGGGGTTGACTTTTGGTTTAAATATGACTTTATTTTGCATAGAAGTGTATATACCAGCGGTGTCAAATACAGAAATAAAACTAACACAGATCTGACAAGTCAGAGTTATACATTGATGAAAAATGTTTGACTCAATGGCTTCCTTGTCCACTTGCCATCTGAAACTTATCGCTTTGGATGGCAATCTTGTTCAATCTTGTTAAATCTTATATGTGCTTACCTTGATTCCTTTCCTTGTGTGTGCAGGAATTCAAATGCCTTCTGAATCTTAGTAGCATCATCTGTATATGACTGACATTAGCTGTTGTTTTAAGTGATTCATTAATATGATGATCTTTTACAGTGTCTGAACCATATTTAATCTACAGCGCCAAGCTAAATGTTTTCAATGGTGAATATTTATGATGTGGAAAAATCATGTTTGAGTAATGTCGGTAAAGATGATGATTATCTAGCAGTGATGTCTTGAGATGATTTGTCCATCTACTGCTGGATGTAGCCCTCCATATGACCTTTCCATCATTCTCTATCTTTGGCTGTTCTTATTCTTGAGTGGTTGGTAATGTCATCGTGCCATCTCGTTGGTCTGCCTCTTGCTGTGCACAACTATCCAGGTGTCCTGATGGTTCATCTGTTGTGTTTCATTCTTGCTCTGTCATCTGTTCATCTCCACTTTATTTCCAAGTGTTTACTTGTAGGAGAAAGTGACAATTGCAGTGAAAGAAGAGCAGGAACGGTGTCAAGAACAAATAAAAATTGCCATCCAGGTATATATCTTTTAAACTGTACTAAACAACGTCTTGTAAAGAAACATTATTTAATCATTCTCATACCTCCATCTAAAATTTGTTTTGTTTTATTGTTTTTGTGCCATATATTGAGTAGTGTTTTTTTTGTGTAAAAGTTGGAAACAGTGTCATTATATCTGCAACAGTCATTTAAAAACAGCAGATTTCACAATAATGTTTATTGAATTTGTATTTGTTTATTGAATTATTTTATTATTAATAATGTGTTGTCTATAAGGAAGTAAAAGACGACCACAAGAAAGCTATGGAAGAGGTTCTGCAGACAGAACGAGAGAAATCCACACAACTTCTTAAGGACGAAACGGTAATGAGAATTTGAATTGCATTAAAAATAATAGAAATAGTAGATTGAAGAAGTGGAAACTGGAGGACCAGATGTTATGCCTTGGAAGAAGATTTAAGAAACCAAAATTACAAGTTGAGAAACAGTTTTATCGAAAATTAGAATACTAAAATAGAACATTTCAGCAATGTAGTGAATTTTTAACAGTTTCTTTGTATAAAACTATCATTATTTTGACAAATGTAAACAGTTATTATTGCAGTATAATCTCTGTGAAAGAGGATGATTATTAGAGCCATGTCACTGATGCTTGTGCACACCAACAGGAGCGACTGATGGTATTAGTGGAAGAAGAACGAGAGAAGAGCAAAAGAGCAGTGGAGCAGGCCGTGGAGCAGGAGCGCTCACAGTGCAAGGTTGGTTCACTGCTCATATGTGACCTATTTAGCTATGTATCCATAGCAACAAAAAGCATCGTGCGCATACGTCGGGGTGGTACGAGTCCGTTACATCGCTCCACACATTTCACTCAACACAACATGTTCACCAACACAACAAATGACCACAATTGGTACAACAACTCAACATAACCCACTGATCACGCAGAAACAGACAAACCAAACGACAACAAACGCAACTAATCAAAACAACGCCCTTTACCGCAACACATGAACCAAAATTTCAAAGATGGCGGACTACCACTGCCGGCGCCGTCCGGGTGAGTTCTTTTCATTTTATCGCTAAGCATTTCATTAGTAAGCTTACTTTTCTTCAAGTCGCCACTGTTTGCATTTGGATCTAACTTTCAGAAAACCATGCTACAAAATGTATTCCAATTCAGATGTCCCTTTAGGAAATATTCCCCTCACCTAGTCCCGCATTCCACGCGGATTAATCTTGGGCTAACGCAGATAATCACCGTCACTCTCCTAATAGCAACGATCATTGGAACATGTCAAAGCATATCTCGATCAAATCTCAAAATTAAACCAAAATATTATGCCCTAACTTTGAATCCCCGAATTAAATTCCCACCCAAAATCAAATTCAAATCAGACATTGTTACACATCTGTACCTCAGCAGACTGATAGCACTCTCAGGCGACATTCACCCAAACCCTGGCCCATACGGGCACTTCTCCATCTAGAAATGAGCAATCCATTTCTACCAACACCCAGTCTGACAGTTCCACGCTTACTACCCCAACACTCCACACATCACAAAATGCAGGCTTAATTTTCGCCCCAAACCCCCAAAACACTTCAACCCCCGAACGCCACAAGAAAACCCAAGGAAACACACTTAAAGGAATTTTGATAAACACCAACAGCGTTAAGAGCATAGAAAAAGCAACCCAACTAAAGGCAACTATTCAATATAATAATCCAGACATCATATTTCTAGTTGAAACTAAATTAGATGCAAACTATGCTACATACTCTTTCCTACCACCCAACTATGAGGCCATCAGAAAGGACAGGAATGTCCATGGCGGTGGAGTCCTTATAGCCTTCCGTGACAACATTGTAGCTGAACCCCTCCAAAATTTAAACTCAAATTGTGAAATAATTTGGAAAAAAATTCACTTTGCACGAAACAAATGCATATACTTTGCATCTTATTATCGACCCCCAAATGACCACCTCCAATCCCTTGAAGCTCTCCACGACTCCCTAACTAAACTATATAGATCACAAAAAACTCCCCCTAACGTAGTCATAGCTTGAGATTTTAACCTCCCTGATATCAACTGGACAAATCACCAGACCACTAATAACAGCACCGCCAGCAAGCATAACAAACTACTAGAAATAACTAACGACTTTGGGCTGCAGAACATGGTAAACGACCCCACACGCATCGCTTCTGGCAACATTCTTGACCTCATACTCACCTCAAATCCCTCCATTATCATCAACACCCACACCACTCCTGGTATGAGCGATCACGAATCCGTGACCTTCAATGTCAACTTAAACCCAGTTCGCAACAAGAAACCCCCCCACCAAGTTTATAGTTACAAATCAGCAGACTGGGACCAACTCAAAGACGACATAGACAAACTAAATCTTGAGTACTTCGACATCGACCCCAACTCACAGGATATAGACATAAACTGGACCTTTTTCCGCGAACGTCTGACTACCTTGATTAACAAAAACATACCTAGACGATACACAAAAGCTAAAACCCACCTCCCCTGGATAACACGTGAACTAATTAGAATGCAGAGAAGACGAAACAAAAGCCACAAAAAGGCAAAGCAAACTGGACTAAACAGTGACTGGGAAAAATTTAAGGAACTCCGAAAGCAAGCTACTAAAGCATTAGCAAAATCCTACAAAGACTATGTTAACAACCACATTGGAGACAGCCTGAAAACTAATCCAAAACGATTCTGGTCATTTATTAAGGCAAATAAACGAGAAAACATTGGCATCCCCACACTTCGAGTAAACGATCAACCAACTGGCAATGATCGAGATAAAGCAAATGCCCTAAACAACCAATTTAGCTCTGTATTTACCCAAGAAAAGCACCCCATCCCCCAAATAGCCCCCTCTACTTACCCCAACATCCCCCTTCTCGAAATTGGCATAGATGTGCCATCTCGTAGAGTCCTTAAAGAAACTGCAAAGCAGATAGCTCCCATCATCACCCAAATTTTCCAACAATCATACAACACAGGTAAACTTCCTAATGACTGGCTACAAGCATTAGTAACTCCTATACACAAAAAGAGCCATAAATCTGACCCAGCTAACTACAGACCCATATCACTAACCTGCATCCTCTGTAAAGTAATGGAACATATCATCCTAAGCAACATGTGGAAACACCTGCACAAGCATAACATCATTCTCCACTTCCAACACGGATTCCAGTCGGGACTGTCTTGTGAATCTCAACTCATTGAGACAGTCCACGACTGGATGACTGCTATGGACAACAAGACCCAAATTGACGCAATCCTGCTTGACTTTGCTAAAGCCTTCGACAAAGTGCCTCACCTACGTCTTCTATCAAAATTGACCTCCTACAGAATCACTGGAAACACTCAAAATTGGATCAAATCTTTTCTATCCAACCGCAAACAGAGAGTCTCAGTTAACGGTGCCCTGTCGGACATCACAGATGTCACATCTGGTGTCCCACAGGGTTCAGTTCTAGGACCTGTCCTCTTCTTACTCTACATAAATGACATAAATGGGAACATCAAATCTTCTATACGCCTTTTTGCAGATGATAGTATTATATATCGTAAAATTTCTTCCAAAACCGACCATGAAATTCTCCAAACTGACCTTAGCCAACTCCAAACATGGTCAGACAAATGGCAAATGGAATTTAATGTATCTAAATGCGTCCACCTTCCAATAACAAACAAAACTAAACCCAGCACACACAAGTACTCACTTTCTGGCCAGCCATTATCCACCGTATCCAGCCACTCATACCTCGGAGTAAAATTGGATTCCAAATTAACCTGGACAAATCACGTCACTGACATAACTTCAAAATCTTCGAAATGTTTAGGCATGATTAAACGAACTCTTGGCCCATGTAAACCCGAAGTTAAGCAAACAGCGTACAACATGCTAATCCGGCCAAAACTTGAGTACTCTTCACCCATATGGAATCCCCACACCTTTTCACAAGTTAAAAGCCTTGAAAGAGTGCAACACTCTGCTGCCAGATTTGTTAAAAATGATTACAGACGGAACACAAATCCAGCAGATCTAATTACTGCCCTTGGATGGCCAACCCTCGAACGAAGGTGCATTATCAAACAAGCCACTACCTTCTACAAAATTCTAAACAACATTATTGAGATCACCCCCCTCCGGGCCTACTAACTCGCTCTCGAACCCGTGGACAATACATAGCCCCCAAGTGTCGTATAAATGCAATGGTCTTTTCATTTTATCCCAGAGCCTTTCGCATATGGAATATGATTCCATCAAAAATTACCAACATAAAAAACCCAAAATCATTTCAAGAAGCTATTATGGAACTCCCTTTCACCACACCTCCTCACCTAAACTGCCTTTAAAACACAGTGCTCAGCGTAAACTTATCCATGGTGTGGGTATGGAGACTGTCTATGTGTGCATGTGGCAAGGCAGCGACAGTATCCATACACACAACCAACCTATTAAAAATTTTCGTTAAACATCCTATACATAAAATAAATAAAACTATCAGATAAAAACCATTTCAGCAACATTAATGATACTAGTCTTTTAATCGAACGTACCACCCACAGCGCATGCGCACAGTCCACCACAAACTCCTGCGTTAGCCCAAGTTTGGGCTGTTTGGAGTAAACCACTTGAGACTTGAGAAACACTCCCATTGTAAGAATATGATAAAACTAGGTCCAAGTAAGCAAGTATTCCTGCCCTGTAAGTTGAAGGAGTTTTGAGCAATATCTCAAGATTTTTATCGCTAATCTGTAATGTATTCGTTTGTCGAGTACCTGGTGTAGTCATGAGTAATACTGTTTGATTTGTGTCTGATTTGTAACATAATTTGTATTAAAATTATTTTTGTTAGCAAGTATGATGTTTGCATAATCACATGTATATTCTATGTACAGAGAAAAAATGTGACTAACACATTCCAAATACAGGCTATTACCTACAGTATATTGCTCCTTCATGCATGAGATGAGTGTAATTTTTTTATCCATGATTCCACTTAATGCATTTGCTATTAAATGGGAAATGTATGCAGAAGTACGACGTCGGACACAGGCAGGAGCAAATGCTTGGAGAAAGGTAGAGGGAGTCATGTTGGACAGAACATTTTTTAAAAGCTGAAAGGGAAAGTCCTGAGAACGTGTGTTACACCAACATGCCTGTATGGTCTGGAGACAGTGGCATTGACAGAACAACAACAGCAGAAGCTGCAAGTTTGAGAATAACTGGGTTCAACGAATAATAAGAACAAAGAGGGTGGACAGAAGAAGGATGAACGACTTAAGGAAAGAGGTTGGGATGCAATGCAGCCTAACAGGAAGATTGGTGAGAAGCAGGATGAGATGGGCAGGCCACTTCGTAAGAATGGATGCAAGCAAAGAGAACAGAGGTGGAAAAACATCAAAGAAGCAGGAAAAGGGGAAGACCACAGCTGAGATGGGAGGACTGCGTGCGGAGGGACATTAGAAGATTGGGGGAGAATGAAAGATGGAGAGAGGGGGCGGCTGATAGAAAACTATGGAAAGAAAGAACAGAAAAAGTGGCTAGACAATACTTTACCTTATCCTCACCCCTGTACAGCAGGGAACAAGGAGGAAGAGTACACAGTATGTGTGTCATGTTATGCCTATCCTGGTTTTTTGTGGCAAACAATAGATACATTGAAATTGAAATTAAAAAAAAACTCTGGGTTGTTATCTTTTGTCGCCCTATAGGGGTTTGTTTAAACCACCCTTCAATGGACATTAAATAAACGATTAGCCCAATCATTGATTATTAAATTGAAAAGTATATTTACTGTTATTGACTAAGCTTGTTTAGTGTCATATACAGTGTGTATGTCACGTATAAATGTGTCCATTGTGATGTTCCGCAGGAGTGTATCCGTGAAGCCTTGAAGGAGGAGATGCAGCATAGTGAGGAGATGAGGAAGCAGGCTCTGGACCTTGCGAGGACCGAGATGAAGGCATACGTTGAGGAACAGAGACAGGTAGGCACATATGTTCACACAGCTAGCATTTACCCATTCCTTTATCTTCCTCTGTAAAGGTATGTTCTTATATAGCATGGTATCCAGTCCTTGTGACTGTTCTTTACACTTTCCCCCATGCAGACCTGGTCATTCCAACGCCAACTCAACTTTTCCATGAAAATGAGTACTTTTGTACATTCAGTCCTCACTGTTCCTTTACTAATGTTTTGTTGTGTCCTATAGTTTTAAGCTTTCTTAAGTTTGAAAAATACTTCTGTGTGTATTGTCATAAGCATTTTGGTGTAAAATGTAAGACACACATGTGAAATAGGCATGGATGATGTGTTGCAGGCAGACCTGGTTGCTAGACGCCGGGCTCTCCTCAGTACAGACCTGTTCCTGGAGAGCGCACGGAAACAAATACAAACCCTGCTTGGAGACAGCGATCAACACCTCCCAGACAGCTAGGCCCTTCCCTTGCAGGGACCAGTGGTGATGCAATGGAATTAGTGGGAGTATGCTGTGCAATATTTGTCCAGGGAGCCAAACTTTGTTCTATCTGTTCAAGAGCTTTCATGTACATTGATGATTTCTGGTAAAGTTTGGCCACTTGAATAAATCAAGATTCTTTTGTCCAAAAAAAAACTGCCTGCCAAAATGATGGCATAAAATCCATTTGAATTTTTTTTACTCACAAATATATTAAAGTGGTAACATTTTCCTCTCCTCTGCATCGCATTATTGCTTTAATACTTTTTGGTTTTTCAGCTGAGATTGCATTCCCTGGCCAAGAGTGTGTTTATATTGTTGTGGAATTGTAGCTTACAGATTTTGTATCTGTTGTATTTACATTTGGGGTTTGGAATATAATATTTCATCTGGTATGTATATATTATATAGAGTAGGAAAAATTACTTAGCCAAGAATATGCTAGCTACTGCAGTGTCCTTAGTGTTTAGGATCTTAAATAAGATGGGCAAAGTATTTGTGTATGAAGGGGATATATAATTGTAGTAAAATCATTAACTCGACTTGTATTGTATGATACGTTGCAAAATGGCCCCAAAAGAATTTCCTGGGTAAAGACTTGCAATCACTGGCCCGTCCTCTTGGTTTTGAAAAGGGGAGGTTCAGGCATACACAATCACTTGGGGATTTTCGGGATGATTTCTGAAAAATTTTAATGTTAAAACAAATTCGATCACAAAGGGGTTCGATTGAAACCCCCCCCAAGGACGGTCATGCTAAATGTTGATGTAATTTTGGAGCATGCTTCTATTGAGTGTCTCCCTGACATGCCAGGAAGTCTGTTTGTAATGCAAGATTCATAGCATATATCTGTGAAAGTGAACCTGATAATGTCATAAGATAATTAACATTGCTGTACATCTTTCCAGAATGTGGTTACGATAATGATTTAGAATAACCTGAAACACTTGCCTAACCAACATCCTAATAGAGGCGAAAACAGTCTCAAGTGTTCTACAAGAAATTTTATTTCTGAAACTGGGATTTTAGGCAAGATTTAAATGATACTATCAATTCAGATGTGATGCGAAACCATACTATAATGTTTAAAGACTTCATATATTGCACTAATTGCCAGAAACATCACATATTGTGTAGAAATGGTTTTTTAATGTTTTAATTATATCATACAATTTTCATTCCTATGCTTAGTTAATGGCCATATGTAATGGAATGCTGGTCATGGTTTTCTAATTTAATCCTGCTTGTATATTTGATATAGAGTATGAAATATGACAATTATTAATATAATATAATATATAAAAATAATTAACTATTAATGAAATGTGTTTCATTGATAATCCTTGTGAAATATACTGCCTACTGATTATTGGCAGTGTATGTGGTTCTGAAACATTGTAGTTGAAATTCCAGATATTATAGATATATCTGCTAGCTTTGTAGTTGAATTACTGTAGAAGGGAAGAAACAACATGTACAGAGGAATAAACATTTATTTTGTATGTAGGCAGGTCTTGTTTGCTACATTGCGTGATCTGAAAACGTGGAGAATGCAAGTTTTTCCATTTGCTGCACGACACATTTACACAACTGACACATCCATAAACAGTATACTTGGCTGGACAGATACGTACTGATATGTTTTTAATTATATTCTTTAATAAAAAGCAGTAAACAACTGTCTTTAAGTAAGTCCAAGAATACACATGGTAAACAAATAAATTTGTTCAATGCGTATGCTCTTGTATGCGGTCAATAGATGTTGAATATTACACTTGATTTCTATTTAAGAAATCATTTCGCCTACTACTACGCAAGTGGTACATTTGTGTGATGATAGTCAAGCTGATGTCCATGTATAAATTTTTAAATCTAGCAACAAAGATATTTGTGAAAAGGTTTTGCCGCAACGTCATCCATTGTACGTAACATCCAACGTGATACTGATGTCTGACTTCGTGATATTGGTAACGTTGTTCATCTCCCTGACTTGTGGATATTTACTTGTAAACTTCATAACAGTACCATTTTGGTTGGCATAGTCACGCTATGACACTCTTTTTTGTTGTTATCAGTACTAAGCTTGGGCTCAAATGCACTCATGTGATTGCATTTAAATGCAAATGTTTTAAATAATTCAAACACAAATGCAAGTGTTTGAAATAATGCAAATGCAAGTGTCTGAAATGATTCAAATGCAAATGTGTGAGAGGATGCAAATGCAAGTGTTTGAGATGATGCAAATGCAAATGTTTTTTATGACTGAAATATGCAACAAAGTACATACCAGTTTACATCAACTTTATTAAATATAGTTATATAAAACAGATGCTTTCTTACTAAATAATGTTTCAGTAATCAATCAAAAATATTACACTCAAAGGACATGTAAGAGCACTACAGGTGACATATTTCATTAGGGAAACATTTGGGTTGAACACTAGCCTTGGGTAAACAATGGATTTATTTATTAAGTGGGGAGGCTTCTTTTCCCCATAAAGGGAATGAGCAGTTAGCTGCCCTTAATTGCCCAATCTCTGTAAATAAACCTTGTCCATTCAGAAAGACAGTGAGATAAGATCTGAATGGTCTGGCATATTTACTTAGTAAGAAATTCTGGGCTCTACTGATTGTAGCAGAAACTTAGCGCTTGGTGGGAAGAAAGAACAGTGACAGAATTACTCAAATGAAATACAAACAATAGTTAACATATAATGTTGAAAAATGTTGACATTGACAAAACTGTGCTAAGTGTATGGTGTCGTATGATATATTGTGATTATGGTCACTACTGTGAAATTTTGCAGCCTTAGCCTTAGTGTTACTGTCTGCTTGAGAATGATCAATTTCTGGGTGAGAATAATCCAAGCAAAGCAATCAAAATTATTAAATTGCTAAGATGATTACATAATAAATAGTGTTTTAAATCGAGATAGATTGTGAATACCCAAAATATTTGTGATAATTGTGGCCATGGGTTTCAAAAGGCTGCCTGGTCATTCAGGCAAGCAGGAATTGAAGGGGCTTCTACAATAACATGTCCATTGGTATGGAGATAAGTGGATTGCTCACGGCTTCTGCAAATCTGTCTAAAGTAAACATTTAGGGCTGGCAACTTGCAGCCAAGTTAGACATTTGTATTAAAGGCATCAAATCTTTTGATTCAAATGCAAATGTTTTTTATAATCAAGTGCAAATGGTTTTTATGCAAATGGTTAATGCAAATGTTTTAAATCAATTGCAAATGTTTTTGATTCAAATACAAATATTTTGGTGCAAATGCGAAGCAGGAGACGTCACTGCATTCAAATGCAAATACAACATTTTTAAACGCATCTGCATTTGAACCCAAGCCTGATCCGGACTATGGAGCACAGTATCGATGTACCAAAATTTTATAACTTTAGTTTGGTTTGTGTCTTCTCATTGAACGAATACAGAGGTTGGAAACAACAGTTAGTGTCCGTACAAGCACATAGTAACATACATTAAAATCTCTCTACCAGTTAGTGTCCGTACAAGCACATAGTAACCTACATTCAAATCTCTCTACCTTTTACATTGAAACAATAACATCTAAGCACTAACTACTTCTATATGTGTTGCAGGCGTAATTACGCTAGTTATATATAATAACAGTAATACAAACAGCAATGCCAACGACCACAGACAAAGACAGTACGTATACTTCACAACGGAAACTAGCGTTTGTGCATTCGTCCGACTGCTACTTGGAACGTTCACCTCTTTCTATGCCTTCTTTACTAACCACGGCATTTACGTTTTCTGCTATGCCGGGATCTCTCCAACCAGCCAGTATGTCGTCTCTAGACCTTTGCCCTAAGGAATGAAAGCACGATTGCATGTCATTTTAACAAGATTTAACAAGATTTGCCATCCAAGCCAAAGGCCCAGATGGCAAGTGGACAAGGAAGCCATTGGCTTATCGAGAGTCCAACAATGTTCACCTACTTATAACCCGCCCTCCTGATATATGTGTCAACCTTGTTTTTAAACATATTCACGCTGCTAGCAGTTACACAATCTGTAGACAGTTTGTTCCATTCATTTATTGTCCTCTGTGAGAACGAGTGCTTCCTGATGTCCAATCTACATTGATCCTTTACTAATTTTACCTCATGTCCTCTAGTTCTGCTATCCTTCTTGAGTGAGAAAAACATATTTCTATCAATATTTTCATACCCATTCAATATCTTAAAAACTTCAATCTGATCTCCTCTTAACCTCCTTGTCTCTAGAGTTGTTAAACCACATTCTTTCAGGCGTTCTTCATAACTAAGGTCTCTAAGTTCTGGAATCATTTTAGTTGCTCTCCTTTGTATGCGTTCAAGCGTATCTATATCCTTCTTACGATATGGTCTCCATGCTTGTATACAGTATTCTAAATGAGGTCTAACTATTGCTTTATAAAGAGGTATAATTAACTTTTTTCCCTTATATGTTATGTTTCTTCTAATCAATCCAAGAATTTGATTACCCTTTGAAGCTGCAATACCACACTGCTCTGAAACTTTCATATCAGCGCTTATTGTAACTCCTAAGTCCTTTTCTTTTACAGTAGTACCAAGAACAGTAGCTCCCATTTTATAGTTTACATTCAAGTTCCCATGTCCTGTATGTAGGCATTTACATTTCCCAAAATTGAACAGCATCTGCCATTTCTCAGACCATTTCACTAATCTGTCTAGATCGTTTTGTAAATGTTGTTTATCACCATCAGTATTAACCTTTCTAAACAGTTTTGTGTCGTCCGCAAATTTCAGTACGTTACTTGTTATACTCTCGTCCAAGTCATTGATATAAATTAAGAATAATATAGGTCCTAATACTGATCCTTGAGGTACCCCACTCAAAACCGATTTCCAATTTGAAACTTCGCCATCTACTACAACTCGTTGTCTTCTGTCAGTCAGCCATTGTTCTATCCAGTCAGTTATGCTATCCCCGATACCATGGGCTTTTAATTTAAGTAGCAATCTTTGATGTGGCACTTTGTCAAAAGCTTTCTGAAAATCTAAGTAGATAATATCTACTGGCGATCCCACGTCTATCCACTTAGTGATTTCTTCCAAAAAACATAACATATTTGTTAAGCATGACCTCGCTTTAAGGAATCCATGTTGAGATGAATTTAATAATTTATGCTTAACGAGGAAGTCCACCATATGGTCTTTAATTAACCTTTCTAATAATTTACAAATCACTGACGTTAAACTCACTGGTCTGTAATTCTCTGACTTATTTCTCGAACCCTTTTTAAATAATGGTATGATGTTTGCTTCTTTCCATTCAAACGGAACAACTCCCTCTTTTAATGACAAGTTGAATACTCTTGCAAGTGGTATACTGATTTGATCTACTGTTTCCATTAGTAATTTTGGAGGAATCCCATCCACTCCCGGTGATTTGTTATCCTTCATTGCCTTTATTTTCCTAGCTACCAATTCTGGAGTTACAACTAACGGTCCTAAATAGTCAGATTTAGCCCCCTGAAATTTAGCATCAGCAACTGGTAATGAACTAATATCTTCTTTTGTAAACACTGAACTGAAGTAACCATTTAGGTCTTCCGCCATTAAAAACCCCTGTGATATTATATTTCCAGCACTGTCTTCTAGAGGTCCAACCTTGTCTTGTACGTTTTGTTTACTCCTGACATATGCATAAAAACTCTTGCTGTCAGTTTTTATGTTACATGCCAGTTTTTGCTCATAGCTTCTTTTAGATTGTCTGATTTCAGTTGTAGCTGCATTAAGTGCCTCTTTGTATTTTGCATAGTCTTCTTCCTTTCTGGTACGCCTATAAACCCTCCACATAGTTTGTTTTAGCATTATTTTTCTAATTGCCTCTTTTGACAAGTGTTTCTTTCTACACCGTTTTCCTTGTTTTCGGAAGGGAACAAATTTATCAATGATACTCTCAATTTCATATTTTAGAATATTCCAACATTCAATTGCAGTCTTATCCATCAGCATGTTATTCCAATCTAGCTGTGCTAAGTATTTTCTCATACCTTTGTAGTTACCTTTGTGGAAGTTTCTCTTGTACGTTTTCTTATTTTTACTTTCTGATTTTACATTGATGTCAAAATGTATTTGATTATGGTCACTATTACCCAATGGTTCAAATATTTTTACATTGTCCACTAATTCTTGTTGTGATGACAAAACTATATCTAATACATTTTCTCCCCTGGTTGGTTCTAGTACGTGCTGAGTAAGAAAGCTATCCTGGATTAAACATAGAAATTGTTGATCCTCAATCCCTGTGCTCTCTAGAGAATTCCATTGTATGTGTCCATGGTTAAAATTTTGAATAGGTACTGCGATAGGTTTCACTGTGGTTTGACAACACTAGATGATTAACAGTAGGACCTAGATTATATTGTTTGTAAATATTGCATGCCCGAAGACATCGATGAAAATGTGTTTTTTAAACGTAGAATAGAACGATTAAAAGGCACACATCACCGTCAACAGTAGTGTTCACGTTAACAGAGTGAATAGAATGCATTATCTGCCAACTATGTAAATGCTAACATTGCGAATATATTTAAATGTATATGAAAATCTCTCGATAAGCCAGACTTCCGCGTCTGCGTGCCATCTAAATACTTTCAAACTTCGGATGGCTATCTTGTTAAATTTGATTAAGCCTTCTGATTCTTCAACTAGTACAGAAGTACTTGCATTAAGATGCCATAATTGACAGCTTATTATAATCTTTCTGACCTTCTAAAGCATATTTAAGCACAATTAAGGTCTAATTCACCCACAATGCACGCATTCTGTGTTTTCTTTGTTGTTGTTAAGGCTACTTCAAAGACGGACGTAACGCGAGTAGTAGGTGAGTACCTACTTCAAAGACGGACGTAACGCGAGTAGTAGGTGAGTACCTACTTCAAAGACGGACGTAACGCGAGTAGTAGGTCAGTACCTACGACGTACCTTTATTTCAATTTGACCTCGCTCCTGTAAGTCGAATGTTTCAAATTCTTCAAGAATTGCTTTCGTCAACTCACTGATGTGGATTTTCCGCGCTGCAACGTACATAGAATAGGCGCTAAAACTCATAACATAATGTTTAAATTGTGTCTACTGTTAAACAGGACCCAGAATATTTATGTATTCTTTGACATGTTGCAATAACGACACTGCTAACCAGTGGCGTATCTAGGATCTCGCAAAGGGGGAGGCCAATGGGGGTCAAGGGGAGGCCAAGGGGAGGCCGGGGGGCAGTGGGGAGCCAAGCTGAGTCACCCAGTAGTTTACCAAGTGGTTGCGCAACATGTTACATACGAAAACAATTCAACATTTCATGCCAAAATGGGGCCATGGCCCAATGCCTCCAAGCCACTGCTGTCGACGACGACATCAGGCACAGGACGGCGACAACGCTCAATGACACAACGGACTACGAGGAAGTCCACGACAGAACCGACGGCGACATGGTTGAAGATGAAGAGCTAGAGAAAGCCGGAATTGTCAACGAAATCGAGATGGAGACGTCATATGAAGAAGGTGGCAGCATTGATTGTTGACTACAAAAAGGGCGCCGAAAACTGTGACATTGCCGTTGAGCGACGATATTTTCGTTGACAAGGGATAGGGCCAACGTCGATGACAACGATGATAGTGACATTGTTGAATACAACGAGGACATGTATATTTCCAACGACTGATGGCGATGATACTGATCGATGGTGACAACAACGAAGACGGCAATATTTTGTCATTACAACGACAACATCGTTGACACCGGACATACCCATTCCATGTGACTCCATCCTCGAGGCCATGTTGACGGTGTCACCGAACAGACAATAACGAGGCATCTTCAGCCCGACCACCCCGGCAACACACGGCCCTGCGACGAAAAAAACAACGTCAGAAGAGGGACACAGTTCTCTTGCATGCTATATTCTTTGTAGAAAACATTGTTGTTAAAATATAATTAATGTCCTGATGCGTTGAATATTATGAATCTACTTAATAATGTCTTCAGGCCTGCAAACCATTGTGCAATGTGCCTCAGATGGATATGGTAATTTAAAGAATTCCATGAGCATTTTTCTCGAACCTTTCGAGGAAGAGGAAGCTAGATCTTCAGTCTTGCATGTAGAAATTATTTCTTAACCAGAACGTTTGAACACCAAGACTACTTTTATAACACCCACTATTTTAACCGTCCACGTCCAACAACTTGGGAGCTGTAGTGAGACGCAACTAGTTTTGTCATCGGTGGTCATTGTAGCATTTTTGGGCTTCTCGGACAATTTGTCTTACGATTTTCCCTAGTCTACCGCACTCTATTGTTGCTTTCCTGTTTATCGCACTCTCCTCTTTATCGTCATTTTTCTCCTTCTTTTCCCGTCACTGATCCCGTTTCACTGCCGTCTCCACCACCCGTCTCCATTCCACACACCTTTCGCTATGATTCTCCATTCCTCCCACTCACTAAATCTCTCTTCTCTTCTTCTACCCTCCACTCTAAGCGCATCCGCCCTCTTCGTCAACCGTTCCGCTTCCATTATTTTTAAATGTCCAGCCCGCCTTAACCGGCTCTTCACCAACCTTTCTCCTGAAGCTCTCTTTCACACCAACTTCCTCCTGAAGCTCTCTTTCACACCAACTTTCTCCTGAAGCTCTCTTTCACACCAACCTCCTCCTGAAGTTCTCTTTCACGCCAACCTACTCCTGAAGCTCTCTTTCACACCAACCTCCTCATGAAACTCTCTTTCACACCAACCTCCTCCTGAAGCTCAACTCTAACACCATATTAAAATGTCGTCCTATCCAGCCGACTGACCTTAAAAATGTATGCGATCATCCCATAACCAACTATGTTGATCAGCGACTGCTCTTGGCTATCATAGTTGAATGCACCGACGGCGTTATGCAAAAACTATATGACCTACTGAATATAAAATATAAAACTTATTTTGCTAAGGAATATTTATGTGTGGATTGATTGATAGCGGTTGATATGTGGTCAGTGGCCAGGCGTGTCTATCACACTGACCACTGTGAAGTCCGATCCTCAGTTGGAGCTTGTAGTCTGGCATACCCGGCACCTCGAACGAATCGATGGAGGAGAGCAGCTTCAGCGACATCCGGGCTATTTCACGCGCATGCGTGTTTCCGTTTCGTATCGGAAGTCCCGACACCACCATGTAGGCGTCGCCGATTGTTTCCACCTGCACAATGAGCATGTATTAACGCCTGGCATTTGTGCACACGATCTACATACTTCATATTATCAGTCATTCTTTACATTAAATATTTGTTACACTCCTCACGAGATAGTTCATATTTTATCCAAGTATGCTGATATCACCGTGCTGTATGAATTGAAATGGACACAAATGAAAGATAAACTACAGATAAACCTAACCGCACATTAACCTTGTGTGACGTAGCACCCACGTTGGATATAAAAAAGCTAATTAGAATACTCTGTTGCTCAACATGTAGAATATGTTAAAATTGTATGTGACCATCAAACAAGAGAATGAATCGGCGACAACTCACAACAGTGAGCAACATCTACATGTGTTGTGTCTTTGTATCTATCTGTCTGAAAAATACAACAATTTACCAATCTACCAATTAATATGACGTATATTTGTCACCATTCTACATTGAGTGGAAAATATTGGGAAGACACACCAAAACGTATGCATACTCCAGGCAAATGAGTCAGCTGTACACGTGATACTAGAAAGGACCATTGAATCTGAACATAATTGAATTGCTACCAAGGAAGAGAGAGGTATATTTGTATATAACCATTTGAGTGGATAGAGCTACGTCTAGCGAAACATTCATTCCTACCAATGACACATAGAAACGACGGCGGATTATGAATATGCATATGCATTTCGTTTGTGCGTGATTTCTTTAAATCTTATACAATACATAACGCCCTGACGCCACATACGATGTTAAAGCAAAACACTGCTGCCAACACGTCACCTTGTATACGTCGAAGTTTTCAATGACCCCGTCGAAGGCGATGTACAGGTTGTTCAACAGGTCGACTACTCCCATGGGGTTGAGCCGGGCCGAGAGAGGCGTGAAGCCGACGATGTCGCTGAAGTAGATGGTCACGTTGTCGTAGACCTCCGGCGCCACGGACTGTCCGTTCTTCAGCTGCTCCGCGATCGACCTGTAGCAACACAGCGGGTGTTTTACCGTTAAAATGGGGCGGGGTAGCGTAGCGGTTAGAGGGATCACGCCTCAGATAGACTTCCTGGTATGTTACATACGAATGTAGGGCACAGTAATTTTAGATATGTGTAATTAAAAAAAATCATATCATCTGACATGACCGCATTTGAGCCAGGCACATTGGCAAGTTTGCTAGTAGAACATGTTGGCAATGTAATTGTTGATTTTTAGACGATTTCAATAGGCGGAAGGATTTTTGGCATTTTTTCCGCCACAAGGCACCTGTGCATAGTAATTCATGCAGAAATTGATAAAAAATTGATGGGTATGGCACGTTCAGGCATTTTAAATGAGTTAGAAGTATGAGACTTTGACTAAACTCTACCAGCATGTCAATGTGATGATGACAACGGCAGGTAAGAAGTTTAAGAATTGTTGATGGTCCCGTTTTCTTACAATCATGCAAAACGTTAACATGGTCGCCAAAGGGAAACGTAACAGTAGGCTGAACCCTAGAACGTCGACCTCTCAATCGAGAGATCCCGGGTTCGAATCCTCTTGCTGTTGTTCCGAAGCTTTGACAATTTCATTCATCC